>OX333074.1:26718753-27114206 GCA_946863875.1 Alloplasta piceator
CGACGACGACGACGACGACGACGACGACGACGACGACGACGACGACGACGACGACGACGACGACGACGACGACGACGACGACGACGACGACGACGACGACGACGACGACGACGACGACGACGACGACGACGACGACGACGACGACGACGACGACGACGACGACGACGACGACGACGACGACGACGACGACGACGACGACGACGACGACGACGACGACGACGACGACGACGACGACGACGACGACGACGACGACGACGACGACGACGACGACGACGACGACGACGACGACGACGACGACGACGACGACGACGACGACGACGACGACGACGACGACGACGACGACGACGACGACGACGACGACGACGACGACGACGACGACGACGACGACGACGACGACGACGACGACGACGACGACGACGACGACGACGACGACGACGACGACGACGACGACGACGACGACGACGACGACGACGACGACGACGACGACGACGACGACGACGACGACGACGACGACGACGACGACGACGACGACGACGACGACGACGACGACGACGACGACGACGACGACGACGACGACGACGACGACGACGACGACGACGACGACGACGACGACGACGACGACGACGACGACGACGACGACGACGACGACGACGACGACGACGACGACGACGACGACGACGACGACGACGACGACGACGACGACGACGACGACGACGACGACGACGACGACGACGACGACGACGACGACGACGACGACGACGACGACGACGACGACGACGACGACGACGACGACGACGACGACGACGACGACGACGACGACGACGACGACGACGACGACGACGACGACGACGACGACGACGACGACGACGACGACGACGACGACGACGACGACGACGACGACGACGACGACGACGACGACGACGACGACGACGACGACGACGACGACGACGACGACGACGACGACGACGACGACGACGACGACGACGACGACGACGACGACGACGACGACGACGACGACGACGACGACGACGACGACGACGACGACGACGACGACGACGACGACGACGACGACGACGACGACGACGACGACGACGACGACGACGACGACGACGACGACGACGACGACGACGACGACGACGACGACGACGACGACGACGACGACGACGACGACGACGACGACGACGACGACGACGACGACGACGACGACGACGACGACGACGACGACGACGACGACGACGACGACGACGACGACGACGACGACGACGACGACGACGACGACGACGACGACGACGACGACGACGACGACGACGACGACGACGACGACGACGACGACGACGACGACGACGACGACGACGACGACGACGACGACGACGACGACGACGACGACGACGACGACGACGACGACGACGACGACGACGACGACGACGACGACGACGAATATCATCATTATCATCATCATCATCATCATCATCATCATCATCATCATCATCATCATCATCATCATCATCATCATCATCATCATCATCATCATCATCATCATCATCATCATCATCATCATCATCATCATCATCATCATCATCATCATCATCATCATCATCATCATCATCATCATCATCATCATCATCATCATCATCATCATCATCATCATTATCATTGTCATGATCATCATCACCATTATCACCATGCGCATCCATTTTTACAATGTTGCAATTTTTTTTGTTCACATCATTCATTCATTCATTCATATCGTTATTAATAGCATAACCCCATATTAGTGTATCAGTAGAACTGTAGAGCAAAATTCTCTTATTGTCATTCCAGCTGAGAGCTGACTTGGTCTGGACACTATGTTTCCGATTGACGATGAACTGCTGCGTATACAATTATATTTTCGTAGTGGGACAAATACTCTCCATAATCGTTAAAAGTTATCGATATGAAAGTTGATGCTCGAATGCCTTTGGCTTTTTTCTTTTCGACTTCGTCACCTTGGGTTCTGAAAGTGTATAGTTTGACTCTTAAACCCACAAATTCCTCCATTATCTTTCCGTCATTTTTATCCTACATGAGCTAGAATACATTTTTTTTCAGCTTATTGTATGCCATGTTGGGTGCATAATCAGACGTATCGAATCAAAGCAAATCGTCCTCATCATAGCTGTATATATCGGGGAATGGTCCTAATGTGTTACTCGCAGACTGCCGGTATCGGTATAAAGTTATTTTACTATATCGGAATTTTCTCGTTTCAGGGTAATTATAACGAAAGTCATAAAAAGGGGTGATTTTTAAAATGTCGAGAATTGCAAACTTCACATATGTCGGTTTTCATAAATTCCACTTCACCTCGTCTAGCTGTGAAATGTCACCTCTGCGATTAAAGCCCTTGCACCAAAAAGCTCTACCTCATTTCCTCACAAGCTTAACATCGCGATGTCGCCTAACGTTTTTCATTATTCTCCCGAAAACTAAAATTATTCATGAGTCGAAAAAAGTTTTTCTCAAATTCATTGTTTGATTTTTTACGTGAATCAGTGTGTCGTGTCGCCAAAATTCAGTTAGCTACTCTGAATGGCGAGAGTTTGAGATTACTCCGTTATTTTGATCGGGATCTTACCAGATTAAGGGTTAGACCCCAAATGAGTCGAACCAAAGGTAGTCGTATAAGAGAATAATTTATTATCGTAGAAATAGAAAATACAAATGGTAATAATTAACAGAGGCGCGTTGCGCTCGCCTCGTCGGACCAGTCGTGCAGGTTGGTACTTTGAGTCGGAACTGTCTTGTGTCTGCTCTCGGGTCCGTTATATACGGGAAAGAGCGCAATCGCGTAAGCATTTCTTTGTTATCATATTATTGATTTAACAATAATTTCTTAGTACAAGATATTAGTATTTATATTCGTAATTCGGTTAAGATAACATGAATTACGAGATTTTCGTATTTAGTAAAACTGCTGACGTGGCAGTGCTCGGCCAAGACGCCGATGATGCGTCGCTTGCGTAATTGCTGACCTGCACAATTGCACCTGCTCGAGTTCGAACGCGCGTGTATTATGATGAAATGACAACAATTGCTAAATCTGGGACACGTGCGTATCGCGATTTGGAATATTTGTAGTATTCCGTAATTGAGGTATCTGGGGTACAACAAGTGTCAATATCTATATATTTTTTCAGCCGTGCTTTTTGTTTGAATTTTATGCACGAAATCACGTGAAGTCAGAATCTCTCTAAAATCATTTGTATATCAAGCGGGAGCGTGAATATCCCCTCTTGATGTTATATCACCGGAAAAAACCATATGTAAATAATAGTTCAGTCTTATGATACTGGCGATGATGAGACTCAAGGCCAATTTTTTTCGGGACTAATAAAAAAATTTTTCCGAACGAGAACCCTCTGATATTGATGTCTTATTTTTTATAATCTGCTAATTATATATGAAAATTCATAAAAAGTTTTATCATGATACAAATTAAAGTTAACGTTAACTACAATAAAAATTGAAATTTTTTTGGATGTTTTTATTTCGATTTTGAAGAAAAGTAGAAAGCAAATATTTTTCGATCGAGAGCCCTTCATTAATATTAATGATTCTCGCAATCTGTAGATGATATGCAAATTCTACGAGAAGGATTGACACGGAGATGCCGGATAATGTATCGGGATCCAAAGTTAGATTCATCTGCTAGCGAAACCTAAGAACTGACTAGGTAGGTAGCGCAAAGCCCCGTCAACCATGCGAAACGTCGAGGTTTGTTAGGATCAATTCTGAAAATTGTTGAAATTGTCCACGTAACAATAATAGAGATATAGAGTTGTGAGTTTGGATGCAGAATGTGGTTATTTTTTAGGTTAGGGTCGAAAGTTGCTTTTACTCGTTCACTGCATTTGCGTCTGGGAGTGAGTAGCATAATCTGTAATGAGCTGAGAATAACCGACGACAAACCTCTCTCTCTCTTTACACCACGCTGTCATATGCGAGTCGCGAGTGAGCTATTTACTTACGTCGCCATATTGCTGACGGCAGAATTAAGTCATACCTCTCCTTAGGTTCCCAATATCATGAAAAAATCAGATCTTTCATACTCATAATAACCGTGATTTTTGTTTTAATTTTATATTTATCTGGAGTTGTCGATGTGAGGATTACTTACTTCGCTCATATTCTGTGGATGTAACATAAATTTTATGCAAAGCTATAAGCAGTTATTTAAAAAACTTTAAAAAGAAATCGAATAAGTGGGCTGGCTCCTTCATGATATATATTTTTCACGGATTTCCATGTAATCTACGAATTGTGCGGAACAAAAATTGTTAGTTAAAATGTTAATCATACAGATGTTTCAACGTTACGAGAATTTTGATTTTCCTATCTGTAAGCCCATGGTTCTTGGAAATTGTTATTGTTATTATAATTACATAAAAAAGTTTTCATATTTGAGAAAAGTAACCCTCCTCACAATTATGACAATTCACATTTTCGGGAAATTTTAATATTTGTTTCTGACCATAGACCTAAAGATATAAATATAATTGATTTTTCTCGTAATGTGCCGACGACATTAAAATAGGCTAAGACATCCAAGATTTTTCTGAATAATACAATATATATATATATTTTTTTCTGAACGAGGGCCCTTGGAAGTGATGATTACTTATGCTTTCTCATCCTCTGCAACTCGCATAGGAGTCTTACGTGAAGTTATAAAAATCATTTTAAAAAACTTGGAAAGACAGTATAAAAAAAGATTGTATTGTTCATGATTTAAATTTCAAAGTAAACTTTTATGTTATTCGCAGAAGATAAGAAAAAAATTACATTAATATGCTTAGACCTTTGGTGAGAAAAAATAATAAATTTTCTAACAATCCAATTGCTTCATGAAAAAAAAGGTTCCCTAATTTTCATATCAACCATAGAATTTATATATACCACTAATATTAGTGGACCCACGGGAAGAACACGATAGAAATTTTTGCTGAAATAATTAAATCATCATAGCTTTGAAATATCTAGATATCAATCGATCATGATAAAACTTTTTTCCATTTGAATGCCATCTAGGGATATTGCTAACAAATAAAATAGTGAATATCAATGGGCGTTTCACCAAAAATATTTGATTTTACATTTTCCCCAAAAATCATGCTTGAACTACAAAAAGTCTAAATCATTAGCAATCTCATAGCTTAGAATACACTGACGTACGAGATACGGAGAACAAGTGAAAGAGAGGACAGAGAGATAAAGAGAAAGAGAGAGAGAAATAACGTTGCCGGAGAATTGCTTGAAAAAACTCGAAAATTGTGAACGAATAATCGTCTATGCAGCTATGTGTCAATAATTTGCGTTGCGACGAAAAGAGGCGGATCATGTTGGGGTTGTATACATCATAAATTTGATACTTGACACTCTGCATGCGAGAGCGCGCGCGTGCGAGAGAGAGAGAGAGAGAGAGAGAGAGAGAGAGAGAGAGAGAGATAGAGAGCGCGTTCGAGAGAGGGGGAGAGAGCGCGTGCGAGAGAGGGAGAGAGAGAGAGAGATAGAGAGAGAGAGCGTGTGAGAGAGACCGCGGGTCAACGTCATCGACGACGACGTCATCTAATACTTCCTTCAAAAAATCATGGGCATCTATTAAAAAATCCCAAGACCTTCTCCCCCCCCGCTCCGCACACACGCACATGCACACACATGCACACACATACACGCAACACATGCTAATCCCAAATCCCCCCTCCCTCCTCACCTGCTACCCACCGCCCACCTGCCTCCTCGCCACCCACCACCTTCCCCTTCCTGCCACCCACCGTCTGCAAGTCGTGCACGCACATACACGCAACACATGCTAACGAAAAAAATCCCAACCCCCCCTACTACCCACCACCCACCTGCTACCCTCCACCCACCACCCACCGCCCGCCACCCACCGCCCGCCACCCACCGCCCGCCACCCACCATCCGCAAGCCGCCCATGACTCACGACGCGGTTTGTGTCTCGGCTAAGTGGTTCAAGTCTCGGCTAAGTGGCTCGAATCTCGCTTGAAAAAGGTCGGTAAATGTCGGGGTAGGGATCTTGGGACAGAACCGGCCTACTATCACTACGAATGCTTACGGTATAATGTACGTAAATTATACGTATATGAAATTCTTTCACTATTATCATTTCATAGACCCACAATATACGTAGAGTATATGTCTAATACAGGTATATCATAGACGTATACATATCATATACATATATACATGTAATATACGTATATTGTACGTTCTTGTTCTATCTGGGTACTTACTTTCGTCGAAATGAAACCATTTTTCGAATATGCATCCGGCATTATGGATCCGTCATTTTGAATTTTGGAAATCTGACATTAAATTCGAAGCCAGCGACCCTAAAAACCTTTATACTGAGACTTTGAAGCAAATCTATGAAAAAAATTTTCGACACAAAAATGGCACGAAAATCTCATTTTCACCTCACTGCGAAAGGGTTAAAGGTTTCGTGACTTCAATATATTTATCAAGATTACTTGCTATGGAAAAAGTCGGCTTGTCCGGGAAATATGGACGTAGAAGCAAAGGCTGACACGCTCCTGGCCGGGAAGTCCTAATGAAATCGGGGATCTGTATCTCATAACCCTCCAATGACCAAAAGATATTTTCAAGCTTTATGGTGGAAAAAGTCTGAACCCTTTGTGCTGTTTCTAGTGCTAGAAGAGTCACCAAACGTTTTGTCAGTTCCTGGAAATTCAAGGTATCCAACGGGTACGATCTTGATATAAAATCTAGGACTGGTTGCACGACCCAAGTCCGATCGTACTTCGGTTTAATTGATCGAAGCCGGAAAATTCCTCTCACAAATCTACTCATGCGTGCACTATTCGATACATCCTGAACGGAGATTAACGAAATCGCTGCGCGTGTCAAGTTGAGGGTACTGTATGATGCTCCTGTGCTAAACTTTTCTTGTAGAAGTTGGAGGATAAGACTAACAGCAACGCAGTAGGGGTCCAAACTTTTTGCATGACAAAATTGCGGCCAAGATTTTATTGGATCACTGTATTGAGATGGTCTCATTTTCCGGGATTTCAAATTCCGTGTGTCTCAGTTTTCGTGTTCAAAAACCGAGTGTATCAGTTTCAGTTCTTCATTTTCCGGAGTTTTCCACTTCTCCCTGATAATCTGAAAGGGTCGCCACTCGCTCCGTGCTTGACCCTCGCACCTTTTTTTTAAATCGCTGGTCTACCTGCTCTGTACGTATGATTGTCTCAACTCTCTCTATACTCCATTAGTAATAATACGGTTTGTGGCAACGACGAACTGGACGGCCACGTGGTTCAGTGAACATCCCTCGAAATGTCATCACGCCACACTGCCCCAGTGATTCTCAGTACTTCAAGTCGCTGCCGTTTTTTCCAATAATAAAGATAAATATGTGAAATAATATTATGATATCAATTAAGCACAGGTAATAACCGCTCGCGGGGATGTATTCACTGTACATTCTCTAAACTGAATTCTCGTAGTATATTTTCTACCGTATGAAATAATCCATCAATGATTAACATTGATTTTTTGATTTTTATTTCGTGCATAGCCCCTTAATATTTGCGAGAATAACTATGCAAAAATAGGGATAATAAAAAATATTGTAAAATGAAAATCTTGACGCTATTGAAAAGTCAGAATCCTGATAGACACACTATAGTTATAGATTTTTTTAAATTTCTATTGTGCAAAAATAAGCATGATAAAAAGTATGGTAAAATGAAAAAATTGATTTTGGCAATTATTAAGGGAGTATTGAAAAAATCAATATTTAAAAAATTAACAACTACTGTGCTTATCGGGACTCTGACTTTTCAAAAGCGTCAACTTTTTCATTTTACAATACTTTTTATCATCCTTATTTTTGCCAAATACTCCTTGCAATTTGCGTTTTTCCTAGTAGCAAACACATCTACATTCGGCTGACCGAAAGCGGGCACTATAGATTTATATGCTAACCCGGACAACTCCCTTTCGGTATCAATATTTTGAATCCGGAATTCCTTATCGGCTTCGATATTATCTTTAGACGCTATATAAGAAGCGAATAACCCAATTCTTTTCCTCTCGCATCACTGCCAAATGTCTCGAACTGTTTTATTTAATCTGGGGTACTGTATCCTCCCATGCGATTTACGCATGCAACGGCCGTTGTATTGTCGATCCGCAATAAGATTTCGCAATTTCTTAAATCCTTCGCGAAGCACTTCATTGCCATGAATACAGCCTTAAGCTCAAGCTGATTTATGTGTAGAACTCTATCGGTTTCAGACCAAAATCCGTGCGTGCCTTTATCATTACAATAAGCGCTCCACCCGGTATTTGAAAATCTTCGTGTAGATTTTTTGGTCAAGTAAATTTTGCGTCATATATAATTATATTATCACTAATAATCAATGCCAAAATTTTTTCTCTTTCAAAATTTTTTGTATGAAACGTTTTTGTATAAAACCATCCGTACTTCATAGCGCAGCAGCAATCAATCAACTCCCCTATTAAATGTGCAAATTCTCATATTAAGCACAATTTTATTTCTCTACAATGTTGAATTAAGCTTATCATCTGTCTCTTTTTTCTCGAGGTAGTTCTAATGTCATCGAATTTAAATTAATTTTGAACCCTAAAAATTTGCAAATTTTACTCGGAACGAAGTTACTTTTTTAAAAATGTATCAAAAAACTAAGCGAAGTAAACGTTCTTAGGTGATTCTCAGCATTTCTTGCGCACGCATTAGCGTCTGAACCTATACACAAAATGTCGACGAAATAAATCGTCGACGCGAACCCTTTTCGTCGCAAATCATTGATTATAGGTTTGAGAAGTTTTGTGAAAATATACGGAGCCGTACATAACCTAAATGGGAGGCAGACGAACTGATCGTTATAAACAAACCTTCAAAATTCTCGGCATTCACTGTGGATCCGCACAAGAAAGTATGCATCTTTCAAATCCAGATTATATTTTTAATCGTCTCTTGAAATCAATTCTGTTGCAGTTCTAAGATCCTCCATCTTAAAATGTCTCGTCGTTATACATCAATGCTAGCAACTTATCAATCGCAACAGTCATTGGCTGCCGATCTTCTCTGGAGTCGACTGGCAATGCTGATGCGACGAAATTCTGAATCGGTGAGCTATCGACGTCGATTTTGTACCCTTCGATGCGGTTCAAAATGAATCGGTCATTCATTATATTTTTCCATTCTTTGATGAAATTAGCAAGACGGCCTGCTGAGCTCATTACCTCTAGCGTCTCGACTCGTAGTTCTGACCACATGGGCGACTTTGATATTGATGATCTTCTCGGTATTGTACAAAAGAGCGTTTCCAGTTTCCCGTGTTTGTTGCCCGGAATTGTTGCTTCTTGGCTACCTGCTATGGCTTGAGTTCTGACTCCACTTTCTCGATTGATTTTGACGATTTAATTTTCTCGGCCAAATTTTTGCCGAACAGATATGAATCTGTTTTAATTGCTTCCAGAATCCCTTTCCCCTTTTTATCCAGAGAAGAAACGATGAAAGCCTGTCAGCATCGGCGAAATAGGTTGACAGCTGGTGTTGATCAATTACCTCGTTTTTTTGGTTCAACGATACCATAATTGCAGTGCCCCAAGCTGCTGTGGCTGAACCACGAATGTTCTACGCACTTGCGAGATATTTATCTTGCTTTACAGTGGTCTCGTAAAATGACGCTGCGACCTCAGGGTTCAATTCCGGGGCTGCGAAGTGACAATTGCCAACACGAGAATGTCTTGCAAGGATCTCCGCCTGCTCGCCTTTTTCCAGGCCCTCTGCGATCCATTTTTCCCAATTAACCGTTAGACTGGGATATAAATGCAGTTCTGATGCTTCTGCAATATCATCAACACTAAAATGCGCAACGTTTCATCATCGAACGCTTGCAAAGGCAGATCTGATGCTGTGCTAGTCGCTTGCGTTAATGGCGACTGCAAAGGAATGTCCGTTAGCCTCTCAGCGTTCTCAGTGACCGATGGAGCTGGAGTGCTAGTCTCCTTATCCGCCTGAGATGAATCTGTAATCAGATCATGCTAAAAAATCTCTGAATTGAAACCGGGTTCAAAGTTACCATTGAAAAGGGTACTAGACTCGAGACAATAATGTTAGTTCTATCTTCATACAGCCAGAGCTGCCGAGCCGGAGTTTTACGTTCTTTGACTCTTTTCTCCTTTCTCTATTCTTGTCTCGTTCATTCACTCCTATGTTAAACGGTAAGCCAGCTGCCCTCGGTTTTTCCTCGCCGAGCGTATTGGTTCTTAACCCTGCACGCCAAGTTTTTGAGTTTGGCTTGGTTTTTAATAATTTAAGCATGTCAAATTTTTGGCTTGGCTTGTGTGATTTGTTTGTTTTTTTAAATTTCAGATTTCGAATTTTCAAGATTTCCTTTAAATTTTAAATTTTTGGGATTTTTTGGATTTCGAATTTTTGAAACTTTATTGATGCTATGTATACCCAGATATATAGATAGCACTATCCATAAATACATACATATAGCACATCTATGAATATATAGCGAAAATCCAAAGTTAGATTTTGGTTGAGTCTAAATTTCAAGTTACATTTTGATATACCCTGAAGCTTGAGTCAGATTTTGATTAATTAGCTATATATGATGCTAAATATTCAAAGATATGCTATTTATATATATAGACATAGATGATCTACATATATGGGATATCCTATATACATAGCTATATATGCAGATATGCTGCATATATGTAGATAATGCTATATTTAAAGGAATCGAATCTCGAAGGACCACCCTAATATTAATTGAGACCTGAAATAACGACCTCTCGAATATACATCTCATAAATACATATATATAAATATAAAGAACAATCGAATCTTAAATGACCACCCTAATATAAATTCAGACCTGAAATACATATATAAATATAAATAAATTTTGAATCTTGAATAATCACTACCCTAAAATATATCATGGAATACGTATATATATGAATATTTCGACGGCAGTATGGAAGAACGTGCTATCTCAAATTGTGCTATCTCAAATTGTGCTAGAAGAACGTGCTGTCTCAAATTATGAGAGAAGAAGGTGGTATCTCAAATTATGGGAGAAGAAGGTGGTATCTCCAGTTGTGATCAATTGGAGATACCACCTTCTCTCATCATTTGAGATAGCACGTTCTTCTAGCACAATTTGAGATAGCACGTTCTTCCATACTGCCGTCGATTTGAAGAAATTGAATCTCGAAGGACCACCCTAATATTAATTGAGACCTGAAATAACGACCACTCTAATATACATCTTATAAATACAAATATATAAATAATGAAGAAAATTCGAATCCCAAAATTTAAATCTCGAATAATAATCACCCTAATATATATCATATAATACGTATACATAGAAATATTTAAAGGAATCGAATCTCGAAGGACCGCCCAAGTGTATATCGCTAAATATGATTCTCATAACTATAGATATACATCCCGTGTATAAGCGTTTCACAAATTTGGCCAATCAGGCGACGAAGAAATGTTAAAGAATTTTCACGATGATAGAATTGTTGAAAAATTCACCCGATATCATCATATCTCAGCATTATATGGACGGATCAGCATAAAAAAGGTATCATAGGAAGGATAATTTTTTTTTAATCTTAAAAAAGTTGTGTTTTTTAGTAATATTGGATTGAAATGTAAATCGGGTTCGGCGGGAGGCATATTCGCGTATATAAGAGTGCGCGGCGATCTCGACTGGGATTCTATTTTTTTAAATACTTGGCATCAAGACGCTACCGCGTCTCTTAATATATATGTATATTAATATTTGAAGACATCAAATCGCTGATGACCACTGAAATGTAAGTTGGTACCTGAAATAACGACCACCTTAATATACATCGTATAAGTACATAAGAAAAATTTGAAGAAAATTCGAATCTCAAACAATGACCACTTCAATGTAAATTCAGATAAAAAATAACGACCACTTCAATCTATATCGTATAAATACGTATGTGAATATTTGAAGAAATCGAATCTCAAATGACCACCCTAATTTAAATTGAGACCCAAAATAGTAGCCACTCTAATATTCATCTTATAAATACACATATGTAAATAATAAACAAAATTTGAATCTCGAATAATCACTACCCTACTATATATCATATAATACGTATGCATATGAATATTTTAAGAATTTGAATCTCGAAGGACCACCCCAATTTAGGCCTGAAATAACGACCACTCTAATATTCATCTTATAAATACATATATATAGATAATAAAGAAAATCCGAATCTCGAATGATCACCCTTATATAAATTTAGACCTAAAATAAGGACCACTCTAATATACATCTTATAAATACAAATATATAAATAATAAAAAAAATTAAAATCTCGAATGACCACCCTAATATACGTCGCATAAATACTCGCACACACTTGCACACAATCGCTCACACACACATACACTCTTTTATATATAAAGAAATAACGACCACCCCAATGTACATCGTATAAATACTCGCACACGCTCGCACACTCTCGCATACACTTGCACACAGTCGCACACATACTCTTTCATCTATAAATGTATATAAAATATAGATAGAATATATATTCGCCGCGCACGATGCTCATAGCTAGCTAGATGTATTTTCGCCGTGCATGACGTCAGCGGCCGAAATATGATTCTCATAGCTATAGATATACATCCCGTGTAGCGTTTCAAAAATCTGGCCAATCAGGTGACGAAGAAATGTTGGAGAATTTTCACGATGATAGAATTCGAAAAAAATTCACCCGATATCATCATATCTCAGCATTATGTGCACGGATCAACATAAGAATGATATCAATGGAAAGCTAATTTCTTTTCAAGCTGACCGTAGTTTGTAAATGTCAAAAAAGTCGTCGTGTTTTTTAGTAATATCGAATTAAAATGTTAATGGGGCGTGGTCCGAGGGATATTCGCGTATATATTCGCGTATATATAATCTCAGTCTCGACTGAGATTCTTCCATTTTTTTAAATACTTGGTGTCGAAATGCTGGCGCGTCTCTTGATATATAATGCTATATATGCAGATATGCTGCATATATGTAGATAATACTATATTTAAAGGAATCGAATCTGTAAGGAACACCCTAATATTAATTGAGACCTGAAATAACGATCACGTAAATATACATCTTATAGATACACATATACGAATATAAAGAACATTCGAATCTTCAATAACCACCCTAATATAAATTGAGACCTGAAATAACAACCACTCTAATATACATCTTATAAATACATATATATAAATAATAAAGAAAATTCGAATCTCGAATGACCACCTTAATATAAATTCAGACCTGAAATAACGACCACTGTAATATACATCTTATAAATACATATATATATAAATAATAAAGAAAATTCGAATCCCGATTGACCACCCTAATATACATACATCGTATACATACTCGCACACACTTGCACATAATCGCTCACCCACACATACACTCTTTTATATATAAAGAAATAACGGACACCCCAATATACATCGTATAAATACTCGCACACGCTCGCACACTCTCGCACACACTTGCACACAGTCGCACACATACTCTTTTGTCTATAAATATAGATAAAATATAGATAAAATATTTATTCGCCGTGCACGATGCTCATAGCTAGCTAGATGTATTTTCGCCGTGCATGACGTCAGCGGCCGAAATATGATTCTCATAGCTATAGATATACATCCCGTGTATAAGCGTTTCAAAAATCTGGCCAATCAGGTGACGAAGAAATGTTGAAGAATTTTCACGATTATAGAATTCGAGAAAAATTCACCTGATATCATCATATCTCAGCATTATGTGGACGGATCAACATAGAAATGGTATCAATGGAAAGCTAATTTTTTTTAAGATCACCATAGTTTGTAAATGTTAAAAAAGTTGTCGTGTTTTTTAGGAGCGTGGTCCGAGGCATATTCGCGTATATAAGAGTGCGCGGCAGTCTCGTCTGAGACTCAGTTTTTTTAAGGGCTTACATACAGTTAGAAGGCTTTAAAAAGACGGATTTTCAAGAATTTTTTTCGCGCAGACTATTCAATTTATTAATTTGAAAATTGGTGTACATATTATAATAACCTTATAATATATTAACATATTTTTTATTTGTAAAAATAATCATCGCGAATGTTGCTATCGCCGATCTCCTAGAGCTCCGCAAAAAAAACCAATTTTGCGGTGATCACGATATCTCTGGACCGGATTATCTGAAATGAAAAAACCAAATAAATTTCGTTAATATAATACATTATCTAGTATTTCATCGAAGGAATTAGCGAAAAAATAATTTTTGACAAAATGGCGACTTCTCAAAATAAAAGACTCGATTTTGAACGAAAATTTAAGCCTTAAATTGTTTATAAAATGGAAAATATTTATCGGAGAAAAAAAATCTTCGATTAATTACTAAAAAATCTATTTAAAAAGGTTGTGTTAAAATTTGAGACTGATCGGTTCAGCCGTTTTCGAGAAATCTTGATCACCGATTTTGAAAACATAGTTTTGAGAAAAACGCGTTTAAAGTTTGTGACTGTGAGACGCGCCTCTCTAACGCGCCTTCATAAATGTGTCTATAACTTCGAAAATATTCGTCTGATTGACATAAAATTTTGAGTGTGTATGCTCCAATATATGTATATTCAGAAAATACAAAAAAAAAACGATTTTTTGAAAATTACAAGTGTATGTAAGCCCTTAAATACTTGGCGTCGAGACGCTGCCGCGCCTCTTGATACTGTCGTCCGGTCGATCGGACGATCGGAGATTTCTATATATTCTGAGGATTATTATAAGTGAATGGAGGAAATTTGTCAGCGGAAATTCGAGAGAGGTTTTAACTCGGGCGTGTGAAGGTCTGAAGAATTTTCGTTGCGATTGGGACGAATTATAATAATATGTTTTCGATGTAGTTATACATTTGGGTTAAATGAAAAAATATTCGTTCGCGAAAAAAGGGCGAGATGTAAGACAGATAAAACCAGACCGACGAAGTATACAATACTTGAAAGTATACTTCCCCTAAGTCAGTCCCCGAATATTTTTTTGTTACCCGATCATTTCTTTTGAATGATTATTATCAATTCGACGATACATGCATTATCAAGAGTTGCGGCAGCGACTCGACGCCAAGTATTACAAAAACTGAGTCTCAGTCGAGATGCCGCGCACTTTTATATACGCGAATATGCCTGAATCCACGCCGGTGTTACACTTCAATTCGATATTACTCAAAAACGAGACAACTTTTTTAACATTTTACGAATATACTTTTCTTGAAAAAAAATTAGCATTCCATTGATACTATTTTTTTTTCGCCCACGTGATGTTGAGATATCATAATATTGGGCGAATTATTCCGAATATTTATCATCGGAAAAATTCTTCTACAGTTTTGTGGGAACGCTTATAGATATGCAAGCCCGTGTATAAGCAATGTGATACGACTTTATAGAGAAGGGCTTGTATATGTGGTAGTGGGAAAATATTAGTCTGCGGTAGACACGGCGCGCGCCGCTCTCTTTCGCCCCGCTATGCGTAGGCGATCTTATATGCATTATCGATGCCTTTATCTATACATATAATAGCATATGTACGAATATGTATGCAGTTTTATATATAGCATCATCTATATATATAAGGCATATATATATGTAGCGTTATATATGACATTTCTATATATATAAAGCCTATTTATGTATATATAGCGTTATAAATGGCATTATCTATATATATAGTTTACATACGTATATACTGGTAAATATAAGTATATACTGGTATATACAAGTATATTCAGGTACATATAGGTATATACTGTGACCACAATTTACCCAGTTGTTCGATTTCACGAAAGACTCATTTGCCACAAAACTCTTCTCCTTAAAAATCAGTTTATTTATCATTAGGGCGCCATCCGCAAAACTCGTAGCCCGATTTTATAGATGTTAATAAAAGAGAAGAACTGCACTGGCTAGGCTGCAGCCTTGAGAAATGGTAGAGGGGCGGCCCGTTGTAACAAAAGAAATAATTCCAAACTCCACTCAAAATTCCTGACAATATATAACGTGAATTTTATTTAAATTATTTCCAGGAAACTCTCTCATGTAATATAACCAAAAGAATTACGAACGAATTCGAAATATTATAATTTTTATGGTTGCGAGACTCAACCTTGACTCGACACAAATTTAGGCCAAATAACCTACTAAAATTCGTCCAGGCTACTCAATTCACCCTTCAAAATTTATCTAACAAAAAATTTTAATTTCCTTAAAATATTAATAGAATTATTATTCAAAATATTAAATTTCACACGAATTCCAAAAACTAGCTACACGTCCTGGGTTCGATTCCCTGTGCCGTAGTCTCGTCGAGAAATAAAAATATGGGCGTGACAAGCTCCAGATATATATATGTGGCATACACAAGTCTCGTACAGGTGTGAGTCACATGTATATAGCTGTAGTCCATGTTTACAATTTTTCGACGAGGCGCGACGTAGCTCCGGCATCGGAAGACGAACTCAGGACCGACTCGGGGGAGGGGGGGGGAGGAAGGGGTGAGGAATATTGGAAGGGGGGAGGAAGTGGGGAATATTGGAAGGGGGAGGAAGTGGGGAATATTGGAAGTAGAAGATTGGGGTAGGGGTTTGCTAAAGGGGAAGGACCCCGGGCTTCTGGAAATTTGAAAAAAAACTACACGTCTCGATTTTACTGCGAGTGTCCGCTTGACCTTGACGACAGGAGAGGCCTGACGTCCAAAATTCGCTCGAAAAGAAAAAAACCGACAAGATAATGAGAAAACGTTAAACTTCGCAATTAATCTTACTATTCTATCTTTTTCGACGAGAGAGTCACGGTAAATTTTATTCGACAAAACTAAATTTTTTATTACCCACGGTCAGGTATTACACGTCACACGCGACCCGGGCTCTTGACCGTTTTTCACACGAACAAAAAAAAGACAGAAAACTACCGGAAATATTCGACACAATAGAAGAAAATTCAACGACACGACTCTTCGCTGAACGGCCACCTGTCGATTCGCGCGAGGCTCGAATATACTTCTTTAAATTCTCCAACTTACGTTAATTTTCCAAATTTCGCTTTACGCACGTTACTCAAGGAAAAAATCAATCTCCGACTATTCTTTTCCGCGACCGATTTTTCAACGAATAAGCCAAACACGAGGGCACACTAAAGAGATGAAAATTCCCGGAACGGAACGATGAGCTCTCGATTCCCACACGCGCGGTTACCGTGCGACAGCGATTATTTAATTCCCCTCCATAACAAAATACGAGAGAGATCATTCGATGATTACAAAAAAAAATATATTTCCAATCGATGATAAAGAGCGAATTCGCACAAGGACTCACCGGCTTTTCGACGATCCAATATCGGAAAGAATTTACAACACGAAATGGCGCTTCACTCTTTTTCCTTTTCTCCAAGATTTTCTCCTTCTTCGCACGTCTAACCCGCCTCGTTGTCGCCACGAGAGTCTCGATCTAGATCTCTCCCCGGAAATCGAGAACTCATCGCCCCCCACTCTATCCTAATTTTTCTCTCTACGCTCGTTACCGGCGACTGGCGCCACGCTGTCTCGCTGGCGTTAGACGAAACGATACAACTAGCGCGCGCGAATATTTAATTGATTTCAACGCAAAGATTTCGCTACGTTGTAACATTCCTGGCCGTACGATCGATGATATTTTCCGGAAGCTGCACCTTGGGCTGGAAAACGGAACCTTGATCTCATAGTATCCTCGATGTTTTTCCTCCCTGTAGTTGATTCGAAAAGGATGAGTGGTGGTCTCGTATTCGTCACCGGGTTGCTCTCGATACCGCTTGTCCCTCGTTACATGTAATTTACAGAATCAGTGTGTTTAATAAAAAAATCTTGTTTCTTACTATTGAACTCGTGGCGGAATCGACAGGTGGCGGCTCTTGTAGCGAGGACGAAGGGTACTTTTCGTGATGTCATTTTCACTTTGTAACACGGCAAAAAAAACCACGTTACAATACATGTATATACTGGTATATACAGGTATATACAGGTATATACAGACATATACAGGTATATGAAGGCATATACAGGTATATAAAGGCATATACGGTATATACAGGTATATACAAGTACCCCTACAGCACACAATATTGCAGCAATATTGCTGAAATGTTGCACGACAACATTGCAATATTGCATGGAATCAATATGCAATATTGCAGAAATATTGCGTGCAATCAATTTGCAATATTCCAGCAATATCACTCGTATTGGATATGCAATATTGTAGGAATATTACGTGCAATGGAAACTTTATCATTTGAATTATTGCATATAATAAAAATATGTAGTCTTCAGTCCATCGAACTGCGCTATCACAGGGCGCGGGAAAATCTTCCAACAATTGATTGTTAATTAAGACCCCGATACCGGACCTTCATCGGTGCTCGGTGGCGCTCTCGCCAGCGCGAGAGCGCGTACCGACCGTCGCCACCTAACGGATCTCAGGCGAAGTGTCGAGATCGTGGCAGGCCCCAGGTCATCTCGTTACATTATATAATCATATTTTGCAAATAAGGATCATTCAGAAACAAAAAACATTTTAGTTTTATAGCTTTTTTTATATTGAACATTTTTTCAATACGAATATCACAATGCCTTAATTATATTATATCGCTGCAATATCACACGTCTTATTAACGTCAAAAGCACAACAAAGTTTTAAAAAGAAATATGAAAAAAGAAAAAGAAAATGACGTGAAATTAATCGTTATTGATGTTTTATGAGGAATAAATGAATAGATCTTTTTCATATTTATTACGCTTATGTAGTTGTAAAATTTGAAGTTCCATCTCATTAATATCGCTGCCATTTACTCGCAACGTTTCAACAAAATATCATTGCACATGCAATATGACAACATTGCTGCAACATTGCAGCAACGTTTCAACAAAATATTGCAGAAATGTTGATTAGGAACATTCCCGAAACATTGCAGAGAAGTTTCAGTGCAATGTTGCGTACGCAATGTTGCCACAACATATCTGCAATATTTCATTGTACGTGCATATGACAACATTGCTGCAACGTTGCAGCAATGTTATGTGTTGTAGGGGTATATACAGGTATATAGAGGCTGTAACACGAAATCGTGTACATATGGACAATTCGGAAATGATGTCGGTAGTGGGTTGGATAGCTCAGTTGGAAGAAGACTCGACCGGCAATCGAGAGGTCCCGGGTTCGAAACCCGGTCCCGTCCCTCCGCATTTTTTTCTGAATTGTCCATAACGCAAAAAGCGTGATAAGTGGCACCCCACGTTGGGCGCCATTTGTAAGGGAAATGGTAAATTAAATTGAATAAATAATAAAATCAAAAATTACATTAAATAATTTAATTAAATGAAATTTTATTCGTATTAATCTTAAAAAAAAAAACAAATTATTTAATCGGGTGCCAGCTATTTTTACGGTCCAGCAACCGGTATAAAAGAAAAAGAAACGCGAAAAAAACCATGAATGATGAAAATAATAATAATTCCGGAAGGAGCGCGAAACAAATTACACGATGATAATAATCCTCAATACTAGAATAGCGCGAAGCGAAAAAAAAGATACAAAATGGACGACAATGTTGCGTCGCGCGAGCAAAGGAATTACGCGAGGGGGAAATGAGGGGGGAGGAGGGAATACGGAAGGCAGGGACGCTAATTTCAAAAGTCGCTAAATTATCGGTATCGAATATCTCAGGGTTAATAGTTGGGGGCTCGTCAACTCTACGACCTCTTAATAACTACCGCGATACGCAATTTACAACGAAAAACTACAAAAATCACAAATACTCGAACAATGGAAAAGAAGGGAGGGGGGAGACTCTACGACGCGTACGCCACGACACCGCAACTCAATATAATATTATCGGGGAAATAATCACTCCCCTCACTCTTTTTCTCTTTTCCTTCTCGTCTTTCGTTTTCTTCTCGTCTTTCGTCTTTCGTTTTCGTCTTCAATTCTCCTTTCTTCACTCTCAACTCTATTACGCAAAAAATCTCGATGAAAAGCACGTGTGGCTTCGCTAACGCGTGGTCTCGGAATGAGGCCAAGATGGCCGCGATTTTGGCTCGATGATCCAATCGATGGGCGAGGGGGTATAGTCGACGAAAAAGTCGTCATCTTCATGTCGCGTTGGTAGGTGAGGGGGATGAGGAGGAGAAAGGGTTTCTAGTTCTTCTCGTTGCCGCGACGCGGAGCTCAATGTTCTTCACGTGTGGCGGTCACGAAGCCAAGCTTCGTCCGTCGCCCGCCGTTAGCGCGACGCCCTAAAGGCCGCGTCTGCGCACGTGGATTTATCGCCACAGCTGTGGTACTTTCCTATCTAGTATTATTATTCGTGCGGTGTTCTTTTTGTTCGCGCCTAGCGCGTTTTGTTACTGACATTTCTTTTACGCATTAAATCATATTCTTTGTACACGGTGTTTCCTCTCTCCTTTCCTGGCCTCAAATTAAGCTACACGCTACATTTCTGGTGACCCTAACGTTGGCCAGTTGCATATTTAGAGAGTTATCTCGTAAATAGACCGGCACTTCTTACGCCGACACGAAACGCACTACGCAGTATACGTACGCGTTTTGTTTTTCTTTCGTGCATCGTGCAATACAAGGATGACGATCCCAGCCCCACGTGGAAATCAGAACCCAAATCTGGGAGATGACGGCGAACATGCACCGAATGACGTACAAAATAATCCAGAATTCGCAGCTCAGCTCAATAATAATAACGAGTTGCACGTAGACGAACTGAGAACATCAAAGCTTAAGACGTTCTGGCCGGCTGAGCCGGAACTTTGGTTTGTGCAAGCCGAGGCATATTTCTATCGGAATCGAATAACTTCGGACGTCTCAAAATATTATGACGTCATCGGCGCTCTGGATTCAGCAACACTGAAACAGGTGACAGATCTGGTTCGCACGCCTCCAGCAAACGACAGGTACGAATCATTGAAAAGACAGCTCGTCGCAAGACTCTCCGATTCGCAGGATAGACAACTGCACCGTCTATTAACTGAAATACAACTCGACGATAAAAAACCGTCGCAACTTCTTCGAGAGATGAGAGCCCTCGCAAGTGACAGTGTAACCGACGAGTTCCTACGTGCCCTGTGGATGAGACGTATGCCCACAAACGTTCGATGTGTGCTCTCCGTCAGTGACGGCGTCGAGCTAAACAAACTTGCAAACATCGCTGACAAAATCATGGAAGCCGCATCATCATCAGCGCAGCTAATGGCTGTCAAAGCAAGCGCGGTTTCACAACCATTCACACGAAGCGGCTCCAATGACAGAATTAAGGCATTGGAACGTCAGGTAACCGAGTTGACGGAGCTCATCAAAGGCCGCCTCAACGTCACAGGTAATACCGAAAATCAATCAAATCAATCTCGTCGCTCAAGATCTCGCGCACGCTCGGCAAGTCGCTCAAAAGACGTCGACATTTGTTATTATCATCGTCGTTTTGGCCCTGCAGCGAAAAAATGTAACTCATCATGCGCCTTTCAAACGCAAACGTCTCCGGAAAACTAGAGTCGCCACCCGATCTCTGTCCGGTTTACGGTGGCGTACCTGGACAAAACCGGCTTCACATAAACGAAAAAACTACCGGAACGTTATTTCTCGTCGATTCAGGCGCCAACGTTTCGGTCATTCCACGCAGGTTGAGCCAGGGACCTTTCGAGCTAACCACCGTCAAACTATATGCAGCAAACAACACTGTTATTGATACCTATGGAACTAAATTGATTATCGTCAATCTCGGATTTCGCCGTCCTTTCGCATGGAAATTCGTCATCGGAAACGTTTCAACCCCACTGCTGGGAGCAGATTTTCTCACACACTATGATCTGCTTATCGATCTCAAGCAAAAACAACTTATCGATAAAAAAAACCGGTCTCACATCTCGAGTAGAGGTTATTAAAACGTTTCAATACGGAATTTCTGCGATTGACGAGGACTCGAAGTATGGTGAAATTTTTCGTAAATACATCGACGTCACCTCGACTACTCGACCACGCAACGTCGCTCCGCACAACATCGTTCATCATATTGTCACGAAGGGACCTCCAGTCACAGCCCGACCACGACGGTTAACCGGAGAAAAACTTAAGGCAGCGGAAGTCGAATTTCGCTTTATGGTCGAACAGGATATTTGCCGCCCCTCAAACAGCCCATGGGCCAGTCTGCTCCATCTCGTCGCAAAAAAATCGGGTGAGTGGCGCCCTTGTGGGGATTACAGACAACTAAACGCACTAACAGTTCCAGATCGATACCCTATCGCACATATCGAGGACTTTAGCAACCGGCTACACGGGCAAAACGTATTTTCGACCTTGGACTTGGTGAGGGCTTACCATCAGATTCCTGTCGCTGACGAAGACGTTTCGAAGACCGCAGTAACGACACCATTCGGATCTTTCGAATTTAAAGTCATGCCGTTCGGGTTGTGCAACGCCGCGCAAACATTTCAACGATTCATCGACACGGTCCTGAGAGGTCTCGATTTCGTCTACTGTTATCTTGACGATATCCTGATTGCTTCTCTCAACGACGAGGAACATGAGCAGCACCTTCACCTCGTTTTCGATCGTCTTTCGAAATATGGAGTGTCCGTTAACCCCGCAAAATGCGTTCTTGGTGTCCCGGAAATAAACTACTTGGGTTACACGATTTCGGCTCAAGGAACGGAACCACCAACAGAGCGAATTCAAGCGATTCTCCAATACAAGAAGCCTGAGACCATGATCGAACTTCGCAGATTTCTCGGCGTTATAAATTTTTATAGAAGATTCGTCAAGAATGCCGCGTGCTCACAAGCACCGCTAAACGCTCTTCTCAAAGATTCAAAAAAGAACGATAGGAGACCGGTTCCATGGACGCAAAAAACACAACAAGCTTTCGAGGCCTGCAAAAACGATTTAGCCGACTCGATTTCGCTTGCACATCCTTCCGACAACGTTCCTTTGAGGTTAACAACGGACGCTTCCGATACAGCCGTTGGAGCAGTGCTCGAACAACAGCAAAGCGACGATGAGTGGAGACCACTTGGTTGCTCGTTTCGGAGCCCCTCGTACAGTAACGACCGATCAAGGACCACAATTTGAGGCAGCTTTATTCAAGGCCTTGACAGTTCTTGTCGGGGCGCACCGGACGAGAAGCACGCTGTATCACCCGGCAGCAAATGGAATGATCGAAAGATGGCACCGATCGCTTAAAACGGCTCTCATGTGCCACGGAACACAATCTTGGGTTGAACTGCTTCCTACGGTTCTCTTGGGATTGCGCACCTCCTACAAAGAGGATTTAAAGGCTTCTGCGGCTGAACTTGTCTACGGGACAACACTCCGCGTCCCCGGCGAATTTTTCACCCACGAAGAAGTCAACAGTGATCCGCAGATTTTTGTCGAAAAGTTTCGTGAGCATATGAGACAACTTCGAGCTTCACCAGCAGCGCATCACGTCAAACGGAAGATTTTCGCGCATAAAGATCTATATGCGTGTACTCACGTATTCCTTCGAGATGATGCGGTACGAAAACCCTTGCAACCACCTTACTTGGGACCTTATCTGGTACTCAATCGCATCAACGACCGACTTTTCACCATCAAGGTTAACGACAAGGAGACAAACATTTCTACGGAGAGACTCAAGCCTGCATATGTCGTTAACGAGGAATGCAATTTGGACACCAGCAAAACGGGACAAGAGACTGAATTTTTCGACACTCCGCCAACGGCGATTAAAACTTACTCCCGCGCAAAAAAAGTTACTTTCGCGACTACATCGCTTGGAGGGGGGTACTGTGGCGGTCACGAAGCCAAGCTTCGTCCGTCGCCCGCCGTTAGCGCGACGCCCTAAAGGCCGCGTCTGCGCACGTGGATTTATCGCCACAGCTGTGGTACTTTCCTATCTATTATTATTATTCGTGCGGTGTTCTTTTTGTTCGCGCCTAGCACGTTTTGTTACTGACATTTCTTTTACGCATTAAATCATATTCTTTGTACACGGTGTTTCCTCTCTCCTTTCCTGGCCTCAAATTAAGCTACACGCTACACACGTCCAGTCCTGCCGCCTTGCGCCTTTAGGCCGAAGCTGCTCGCTCGCCGGCGATCGTCTGTCTCTCTCTCTCTTTCGTGGTACTTCTCGTCGTCATCGGGAAAATCTCAGCTGTCACCGGTGCACAGCTCGACGAAATAGTTTTGGATTTATTTCCGAGGGTCAGTCGCTGTTTGGATCGAGACGTCACCCTGGAAAAATATAGTGTTGTGTCTCGGTGTTTCTTCTCAATAATTATGCTCGATTGGTGGGTGTTTTCCTTGAATAATTGGACTCGATTGTTGATCGACCTGCGCTGGATGGAGGATTTCTGCCTTTCTCTTTCTTTTTACTGTAGTTCGGCGATGCTCAAGATTTTGTTGGGACAATTTTGGAGGTTGGAATGAAGGAGTATTTGCTGGTAAAAGGGTAATAGTTCGCAAAATTTCTCTGGAATAAAAAGGTGTTTTTTCGGTGATCTTAAAATCTAATAATTAAATCAATAAAATCTAACAATTTTAGTTTTGTTTCAGGTATCGTGGTGGATCCCGAGACCGCTGGGCTAATATTTTATATTTCTAGGGACTTTTCGTCACAAGGCATATACAGTATATACAGGTATATACAGATATATACAGGTATATGCAGATATATACAAGTCTATACAGGTATATTCAGGTATATATAGGTATATACATGTATATACAGGTATATACAGATATATACAGGTATATAGGTATATACAGGTATATAAAGGCATATACAGGTATATACAGGTATATACTGATATATACAAGTATATACAGGTATATATACAGGTATACGGAATTTCTGTGCCTCGAAATATTTCCAACAACTCGATTTTATATTTGAGGAGACGAAATTCGCGTATTTATTCTCTTTCTCTCTTTCGGCCTTGGCCTTGAGAGAGAGTCTTTGTAGTGTTTGGGCTCGACGCCCTGGGAAGTAAGTCGCTCTTAAGTGTGTGTGTCTGTGTGTGTGCGTGTGTATTATACGAAGGTGATTCACGTGATACAAATTGTGAGAGAAGAAATATTCACACCTCGGAGAGGATCGATGAATTATGATGATGATTAAATTTTATCTTGGAGATCCCTCAGATTTAGCGTCATCTCTCAAGCAGCGCGTTACGGCACGCTTAGAAAGTTAGACCCTCCATCACTGGGACCCAAAGCGTAATTAAGGGGTAGCGTAGTTTAAAGGGATCGGCGTGAATATCGGAATAAGGCGACGAAGATCTTCGTGTGTGTAAGAAACGAGGAAGCGAGCGTGGTATGCGTGTTAGATACGTGTGGATGTGTGTATGTGTGTCTCGCACGCTGGTGTGTATCTATGACAATCCGCTAGCGGATAGAATGCCCAAACAAGGTTGAGGAGAGAGAGACAGAGGGTCTCTCTCACCGAATTTAATTTCGAGGTAATACTCGGAATATCGCTCGCTTTAAAGATCCTTATAATAAGAAGTATATTATTCAGACGGGACGCTGACGATTGTATAATCGTGGCCGATGATTTTCCACACAATAACAAATAAAAGTATTCACGTGGGATGCGCGATGCACCTACGTGGAGCTTAACACTCAAGTTTAATAGTCGGTTAGCTTGTATTTCCTGAAGAGGAAATAAAGCGGCTCTATGACAAGTTATGTTGTAACCGTGAGTTGTTTTTATAAGAAAGTGAATTTATTCACCACGGTCACAAAGGGTGCCGTGATGGAGCTTTACACTCAATTTATAATGTCATAAATTATTTCCACGCGGCAACTCGCCTACCGGCTGACCTGCCTGCCCAGCTCCACGTGTCTTGCAAGATCAAGAGCTATTGAATTGGTAAATTTAATATTTTCGTAAATAAAATATTTTCGTAAACACGAAGCAACATTAAACTATCCTTTTTCCTTGATCCAACTTCCCAGCGCAATTTGAGGGCTTCACAAGGAAAAAAGTCCCTGAACGCACAGAATCGCACTTAAGACCTTATTCGACTAAATATCGAGCTGTGCATGCATATACAGGTATATGCATGTGTATACAGGTACATACTTGTAAATATGAGTAAATACCATATAACTAAATATATAGAACAGTATATATAAGTATATACTGTTATATACAGGTATATTCAGGTATAGATAGGTATATACATGTATATACTGGTATATCAAGAGTCGCGGCAGCGACTCGACGCCAAGTATTAAAAAACTGAGAGTCTCAGTCGAGATGCCGCGCACTCTTATATACGCGAATATGCGTCAATCCGCGCCGCTTTCACACTTCAATTCGATATTACTAAAAAACGAAACAACTTTTTTAACATTTTACGAATATACTTTTGTTAAAAAAAAATTAGCTTTCCATTGATAACATTATTTTTTTTTCCGCCCACGCGATGCTGAGATATCATGATATTCGGGGAATTAATCCGAATATTTATCATCAGAAACATTCTCCAACCGCGAACCGGTCACACTCTTATACACGGTCTCTATATCTATACATATAACTGTGATGCTGATCAATCACAAAATACTTCTGAGAAGTAAAAAATGGACGCCAAATATTAAATCCGAAAAATTCGAATTTAAAAAAAAATCCCAAAAATTCAAAATTTAGAGGAAATCCTTAAAATTTGAAATCTGAAGTTTGAAAAAAAAAACACAAGTCACACAAGCCAAGCCAAGTTGAAAATTTGGCGTACGAAATTATTAAAGACCAAGCCAAACTAGAAAACTTGGCGTGCAGGGTTGAGAAAAATGAGCCCAGGAGGTGCTGTAGGATTTCCACGAGATAAGGTAGAAAATTATTATACCTACTCATATAGTATTAACACAGATTATTATCACTTGTATATTTTACTGTCAAGTACAGTAGACGATCAGATAACTTGACCACTCGCATAACTTAACTCATTACCATGGGAACACATTTGCATATCTTAACTTCCCCTATGACCGTTTCTCCCCAATTCAAACCTTCGATCGACTGCGAAACATCTATGAGCATGCGTATTGCCAACATGTGCAGTGCGCATGCGCTTAGACACGTGAGTGGGAGAATGAGGGGAAAGTTAAGTTATGCGAACGTTTCCGGTCCCGTCGAGTTAAGTTATCTGATCGTCTACTGTAGTTTGCTCACGATTACTGACGCATTATGTACAATGATCGTTATGCGATTTTTGAATTTGACCGTAATTAGAGCATCGCTTTTTATATGATCAATTAAAATCCTGAATATTCTAATACAATCGCTCAATCGTCATGTGCATCCACGAAAATCATCGCAAATCTAGGCCTGGTCGCATTTCTGCGTACGTCGCGGATGTCATCGACGTTCAATAGTTAAGATGAGTATTCGATATTTAAAAGATTGGCCGTCAAGAGAGGAAAATAAAAAATAAATTGTTATGAAAATATAATAACGTTACATATATTACACCAAGAAAATTTATGACAAAGAAGTAGCAACGATATTTATGATTATTGCAACCATTATGTGCAATGATGGTACTATGATTTATCAAATTCGGACATAACAAAAGGTCAATAAAAGATTATCAACTATACCAGAAATAATGATCATATAATTGTCCGTTCTGTAAAATGTAAACCTTGTACAAGATTTTTCTCAGTGAACTTTTCTCATAGTTACTCACTAGCTTACTCGGCCGTTACCTCTTGTGTTTCTTCTCATGGTTGCTTACTAGTGCACTTGATGAACTGTATTCTTTTTTATTTTCTCGTTCATTCACTCCTTCGTTAAACGGTAAGGGCGACTGGACTCCGTTTTCCGTTGCCAAGTGTATTGGTTCTTAACCCTGCACGCCAGGTTTTCTAGTTTGGTTTGGTCTTTAATAATTTATGTACGCCAAATTTTTGGCTTGGCTTGTGTGATTGGTGTTTTTTTTTTATTTCAGATTTTCAATTTAAAGGATTTCCTCTAAATTTTGAATTTTTGGGATTTTTTTTGAATTCGAATTTTTCGGATTTAATATTTGGCGTCCTTTTTTTACTTCTCAGAAGTATTTTGTGATTGATTTCACTTCTTTTTGAAAGTTCTTTCGAAGTATCTTTCCCGATTCAATTTATTTACATGAATTTTATATTAATTAGTGTTGAAATCGTCCAATATATAGAAGAACAAGAAATGAAAATGCATGGCTTGTTGTGTATACACCCATTATACACCTATGTGCATGAACAATTGTGGCGTCATGAATGCGACGAATGAGGTTAATTTTTGGTGATTTTTAAGAGTTTTGAATATAGTTTCGATTTCTCGAAGTGAAATTCTCGATTTACAAAATCCGGTGGATTTATACTCAAATGCAAAAAAGTTGTTTTTCGAGTCGTTAAAAGTACCTAATTTTCAAAAAATCATAACTCGTACAAATAATTTTATTTTGGGCTAGCAATTTAACAACTATGTTTTCTCATGGTAGAGAGAACAGGAAAATATCGAGAGTATGATCGGAGACATCGATTTATTTGACCTGCTGGTTTCACGTCGAATATCTGTATCACTGATGAACGGAAACAGAACATTAAGAAAATTCTGAATTTTTTACATGAGTTCCCCAGATATGTACTCTTTCAAACCCATATTTACTGAACATTAACAAATGGTTCATATATTCGAAAAAAAATCTTTGAAAATCAACATGTTCACTATTTTTCAATTTATTATATCATTATATATTGATTTTTGTCTTCTAAAATGTTTTTGTATTTCTTCCATCTTTTTCTTGTAAGACTAATTATCACTGTTGCTTACAATGCGAAAATTAATAAAAGATGAATTTTTTTAAATATGAAAATTTCCAAAATAAATATTTATTTTGTAGCCATTTTTGCATTGTAAGCAATACTGATACCAAGTTTTACAAGAAAAAATATGGTTGAAATACAAAAACGTGTTAGAAGAGAAAAATCAATCTGTAATGATATGATTAATTGAAAAATAGTGATAATATTGATATTCAGAGATTTTTTTTCGAATATATGAACCATTTGTTAATGTTCAGTAAATATCGGTTTGAAAGAGTACAAATCTGGGCACCTTATATAAAAAAAAATCAGAATTTCTTGAACGATCTGTTTTTGTTTATCAGTGATACAGTAAATTGAACGCTAAAAATGGAGTTTTTGAACGTCCCGCGCGCCCTCTAAGAAAAATCGAAAAATCTAACCGTTGCACAGAGACCTTTATTTCAACGATATCTTTGATTTTTTAGGGTAGCCAACAGTTTTTGATTTTTTCGATTCATCCTAATATATATATGTCGTTGAAAATTATTTTTTTTGCAACGCCCCTTAAAAGGCTTCCGTTTAATGAAAAAACGCGAGGTAAATTTTTTTTTTCAAATTTAAAATACCCCGTGTAATTTTTTCGGTAATTATTTTTTTTTCTCCAGGATAACGTTTTGGCACAATTATGAAAACAATTTTTTTTTTATTGTGTTTTACTATCCCGTATAATGTCTCCAAATTTCAAATTGATCGGAGACGTACTTCATATTTTAAAAAATTCAAAAAAATTACATTAAAAAATGGGTTTTTATTATTTTTTTAATATGAAGTACCTCTTCGATGGATTTGAAATTTAGGGGCATTATATGAAATAGTAAAACACGGAAAAAAAATTATTTTCATAATTGCGCCAGAACGTTATCCTGGAGAAAAAAAATTATTTCTGAAAAAATTAACAGTTTTCATTAGTTAGTATAAGGATTATAAGCAGTTATTTCTTCTGTAAATAGCTTTTTTATACCTTTGTAACATGTCCAAATTTCATTCAAATCAGTCTAGCTGTTTGTAAAAAAAATTGTTCTTCGATGAAAAACAACTTAAATCGCCTTGCGGCACGTGTTATTTTTAATTTAAAAAAAAGAACCTCGCGTTTTTTTATTAAGCAGAAGATTTTTAGGGGGCATCGAAAAAATGTAATTTTCAACGATCAGTCTAATACTTATCTATGAATATAAAGCATAACATTTAAGTTAGATTTTTGTATGGCCTAAAATTAAAGTCAAATTTTAATTGAGCGTCAAATTAAAGTTGGATTTCGGTTTAACCTAAAATTAAAAATAGATTTTGGTTTAGCTTAAAATTTGAGTTAGATTTTGATTTAGCCTAAAATTTAAGTTAGATTTTGGTTCAGCTTTAAATTCGAGATAGATTTCGGTTTAGCCTAAAATTTAAGTTGTATTTTGGTTTAGCATAAAATTTAAGCTCGATTTTGGGTTAGCCGAAAATTTCAGTTAGATCTTGATTTAGCTAAAAATTTAAGTTAGATTTTGATTTAGCCTCAACTTTAAGATAGATTTTGATTCAGCGTCAAATTAAAGTTCGATTTAGGTTAACCTGAAATTAAAGTTAGATTTCGGTTTAGCTTCAAATTTGAGTTCGATTTTGATTCAGACTTAAATTTAAGTTAGATTTTGGTTTAGCCTAAAATTTAAGTTTCGTTTTGACTAATTAGCTATGTATAATGCTATATATACATAGATATGCTGCATTTATGTAGATAATGCTTTATTTAAAGAAATTAAATCTCGAAGGACCACCCTAATATTAATTGAGACCTGAAATAACGACCGCTTCAATATACATCTTATAAATACATATATATAAATAATTAAGAAAATTCGAATCTAGAATGACCACTCCAATATAAATTCAGGCCTGAATTAACGACCACCCTAATGTATATCTTAATAAATATGTATAGAAATATTTAAAGCATTGAATCTCGGAGGATAACCCAAATATTAATGGAGATCTGAAATAACGACTGTACGCGCCGTTTGCGTTTTTATCTTCGTATTTTTATTTTCACGGATGGTCAAGTAGAGACCAAACTTATCTGTAAGCGTATAGTATGTCAAGCGACCGCGAGCAGCGCTCGAACATGTGAAAAAGCAAGATGGCGATCAACCAGCCGAGAGTGTGGACGCGTTTTTCGCGCTCTCCAACGTTTTGTAAGAAATAAAGCATTATAAAGGCAATGTGGTTAAACTATTGTTTCTCCCGACAGAATAGATGGTCCTTCGAGCCGGATACAGGAAATTTAGAAGAATTAAAAACACGGTTGGAAAGAGCAGAAGAGCTTTTGGAAGAATTTGAAAATTGCCAAGAAAAAATTCGATTACTCGATACGGAAGAAAAATTGGATGTTGAATTAAACAAGGAAAACGAGTTATTCGAGTCTCTTTTTTTCGATGCGATTGCGTTCGCGCGGGCTTTAATCCGAAGGGCAAATCCTCAAAATGATCGTAACAATATTGAACAAGTAGCAAATACGACACCGACAGTCGGTGAAATCGGACGTCATCCAAACGTAAAAATACCGACGATTGCATTGCCACACTTCGACGGAAGTTACGAAAAGTGGAATCATTTTTACGATTTATTCAAAGCTCTCGTGGATTCAGATACATCGTTGTCAAAAGTACAAAAGTTTTATTACTTAAACTCTGTTCTTAAAGATCAAGCGGCGCAAGTAATACACTCACTCGAGATCACAGGTGAAAATTATGATGTAGCTCTAGATCTCCTGAAACAAAGATTCGAAAATAAGCGTCTAACTACAAGGCATCACGTACGTGCTCTTTTTGAATTGCCGCTCGTAACTAAGGAATCGGCGGTAGCACTGCGCGCGCTGTCCGACGAACTTTGCAAACATTTGAGAGCATTAAAAAATCTCGGGGAACCCGTGGATTCGTCGGATACTTTGATTTGTGAGATGGTTCTAAATAAACTCGATTCAGTAACGAAACGCGAATGGGAACAAAAAGTAATTTCTGAAAATTTGGGCACAGTCGAGCATCTCAAAACGTTCTTATCAAACCGATGTCAAATTCTCGAGGCAATTCAGCAAAAAAAAGGGAACCAAGAAATTAATAACAAAACCCAATCGAGCTCAAGTAAACAAAAAAACGATCATTCGACATCTCATTTCAGTGCGCAACATTCAGCGACACAGAGCGGTTGCGCGATGTGTCAAGAAGACCATAAAATATATCAATGTCGAAAATTGCGCGATCTTCCAATTCAATCGAGAATAAACGAAGTCAAACATCTAAATTTGTGTCTGAATTGCCTCGGAAAAGGACACACAGTCAAAGTTTGCAAAGCAGGGAATTGTAAACAATGTAACAAAAAACATAATTCTCTATTGCATCTCGAGGATCGCTCGGACAGCGCGCAACAGAAATTAAGTCGTGTCGAAAACTAAGACGAGGAAATGTCCTCTACGAAAGATAAACAAAATATACAATCAATCGCGACGTGCACGGTAAAGCGACTGGCACAAGTACTGCTCTCAACGGCGATTGTATACATTGAAGATCATTCGGGAAAGAGAATCGAAGCGAGAGCATTGTTGGATAATGGTTCACAGTCAAATTTCATGTCTCGAGCGTTGTGCGAAAAATTGAACTTAACAACAACAAAAATCAACCAATCGGTAGGAGCAATTGCTCAAGCAATAACTCAGATTTCGGCAACGACAAATGCAACCATTCGATCAAAATTTAACGCATTCTCGATCAAACTCTCGTTCTCGATTCTTGATACGATAACGGATAAAATTCCTCTCGTAACGTTCGATACACGATCGATCAAAATCCCAACTCACGTGATCTTAGCAGATCCGACATATTATATTCCGCAAGGCATAGATTTGTTGTTAGGAGCGGGTATATTTTGGGACTTAATTTGCGCAGAACAAATGCGAAACGGTAAAAATCAGCCCGTAATACAAAAAACGAAATTGGGATGGGTCATCGGCGGTCCGTACATCACTGAAAATAAAGCATCTCCGAAAGAGTTCTGCGGATTTTCCAACACAAACGATCTGCAAGATCAATTACAGCGATTCTGGAAAATTGAAGAGATTCAAAAGGCTCAAACATTGTCACAAGAAGAGATAGCTTGTGAAAAACACTTTGAAGAAAATCATACAAGACTCGCATCTGGCAGATTTGAGGTTCGTCTTCCGTTGCGTACAGAATCAAGTCAACTCGGCGACTCGTATGCCAACGCGTTGAAGCGCATGAAATCTATCGAACGAAAATTCACGAAAAATCCATCCGTCAAAGATAAATATACGGCGTTTATGGATGAATACGAAATATTGGGCATATGAGTGCAGTCGATAAGGAAGACAGAGCTGAAATAAAAAACTACTTACCTCATCACGCGGTAATCGACGAAGAGCGAAGCACGACGAAACTCCGAGTAGTTTTTGACGCCTCGAGTCGGACGACATCGGGAAAATCTCTTAACGACATTTTGATGGTTGGACCTGTTATTCAACGTGAACTGATAGACATTGTGGCACGGTTCCGGCAACACGCGTTCGTGATGACAGCAGACATTGCGAAAATGTACCACCAAGTCTCAGTCCATCCGAAAGATCGAGACCTACAGAGAATTTTGTGGAGAAAGGAAGCAATCGCACCTCCCGAAATATATCGACTGAATACCCTCACGTATGGTACTGGACCCGCGTCTTTTCTCGCAACAAGATGCCTGACACAATTATCGATGGAGAATTCCGTAAAATATCCAGAAGCGAGTAAGATGATTAAACGAGACTTCTATGTGGATGATCTCATAACTGGAGGATCTTCAATAACGGAGCTTCGTCAACGAAAGTCTGAGATCACAAAAATCTTACAATCAGCATTATTTCCGTTGCATAAATGGAGATCCAACTCACAAGCATTACTTGAAGATCGAGATAACAACGAGATGTCAATCCCTTCCAATATCGGAGAAGAAACTGAGATCCTTGGACTCCGTTGGTGTTCTAATACGGATCAGTTGTACTACAAGGTATCAGTCCTTGATCAAGAACGTAGACCAACTAAGTGAGTTATTTTATCTTTCGTTGCACAACTTTTTGACCCTCTCGGACTGATAGGCCCGGCAACAATTAAAGCAAAGATTCTTCTTCAACAATTGTGGAAGTTACAGCTGGGATGGGATGAATCTCTTCCATTGGATCTTTACACCAAATGGTCAGCTTACAAGAACGAGCTTGGCATGATAAACAATATCAAGATTCCTCGACATGCTTTATGCAAAGAACCGGTTCGTACGGAGTTACATGGATTTTGTGATGCTTCGACAGTAGCTTACGGCGCCTGCGTGTATTTAAGATCTACAGATTCTTCGGGTTGCAGCAATGTACAATTGTTATGTGCGAAATCACGTGTGGCCCCGATAAAGCCGGTGAACTTACCAAGACTGGAATTGTGTGGAGCATTATTGCTTTCCCAATTATTCACAAAGGTAAAAACTTCTCTCACGATCAATATTCACAGAACACTTTATTGGTGCGACTCAAGTATAACACTTGCTTGGATTCGAGGTCAACCTCATCAATGGAAGGAGTTCGTTCGTAACAGAGTTACCGAGATACAAGAGTTGACACGAGTGAGAGATTGGAGACACGTCAAATCCGAACATGATCCTGCAGATATCATTTCGCGTGGCATCGAACCTGATCAGCTGATCAGCTCAAATCTTTGGTGGCACGGACCCAAATGGCTCGTGGACCGTGAAGAAGTTTGGCCAATTTCGTCATGCCCGCCGGTTCGCGAAATTCCCGAAGTCAAAACGTTTTCTCTCTCATTTCAAGCGGTTACAAATGACGAGGAGTTGTTCGAAAGATATTCATCACTGCGGAAACTACAGCATGTAATCGCATATCTAATTCGTTTCAAAAACAATACCCGTACGTCCCAATTACAAGGGGAACGTCAAATTGGACCGTTGACCATCAAAGAGTTACAATTGGCAATGGATACGCTCGTCAAGATTGCACAATGTCAATCATTCCCTCAAGAATTCATCAATTTTAAGAACAACGGATCCATCAACTCGAAGAGTCGGCTCATCGATCTTCACCCATTTCTCGATGAAGATGAAATAATAAGAGTTGGAGGGCGTTTGAGAAATTCATCCTTATCGTTTTCGAAGCGTCACCCAATCGTACTTTCAACGAAACATCCATTAACGAGACTTATTGTATTGCATTTTCATCATCGTAATTTGCACGCCGGACCGTCGGCCTTGTTAGCGTCAATACGAGAACAGTATTGGATAATATCCGCGAGGGCTGCTATTCGGAGCGTTTTGAGAAAATGTGTAACGTGTTTCAAATTGCGACCCGTTAGTCCGATTCAGTTAATGGGAAATTTACCCGCCGAGCGAATTGAACCTAGTCGACCGTTTTCATGCGTAGGTGTTGACTATGCCGGTCCGTACACGATGAAAGTTTCGCGAAACAAAACGAGCAAGGCGTATCTATGTTTATTTGTATGCTTGTCAACGAAAGCTGTACATCTTGAGATCGTCTCTGATATGACTACCTTTGCATTTCTTAATTCACTTAAGCGATTCATTGCTCGCAGAGGTAGATGTAAAATTATTCATTCGGACAACGGTACAAACTTTGTGGGTGCCAATAACGTAATGAAGCAATTCGTCGATTTACTAAAGAGCAAATCTCATCAGGAAGCACTGATCAATTTTGCCGCAGAACAAGCGATCGAATGGAAGTTTATTCCACCCCACTCTCCTCACGTAGGGGGTTTATGGGAATCTTCTGTAAAGTCAGCTGAAGCACATGCAAAGGCGGTTATAGGAGAGACGAGTCTCAGTTTCGAGGAACTGTCGGCATTGTTTTGTCAGATTGAAGCATGTCTAAATTCTCGCCCCCTATGCCCTCTGTCATCGGATCCCACTGAACTCGAGGTCTTACACCTGGGCACTTTTTGATTGGGGCTCCGCTCGTAGCCCTTCCCGAAAAGGACGTTTCAGATTTACCATTGAACCGCTTAACTCGGTATGAACTACTTATGAAAATAAACCGAGATTTTTGGCATCGTTGGTCGCGAGAGTATGTCACACAATTGCAACAAAGAACCAAGTGGAAATTAGAAAAATCAAACGAACACGTTAAGATTGGTTCCATGGTACTTCTTCGCGATATTACACCCCCGCTCCAGTGGCGCTTGGGAAGAATAATTGAAGTTTACCCGGGAAAGGATGGACTAGTTCGTACTGTTACTATTAAGACGCAATCTGGAGCCGTTCAGAGGACGCTCCCGAAGATATGTATTCTTTCGATCGATTAGGAGTAAGTTTAATATAAAGATAAATATTTTTTCGTTTCATTTCGTATGTTTGATTATTTTTGATTTCATTGAAAGCCGAGTCTTTCAAGCCCACCGGTGTACGCGCCGTTCGCGTTTTTATCTTCGTATTTTTATTTTCACGGATGGTCAAGTAGAGACCAAACTTATCTGTAAGCGTATAGTATGTTAAGCGACCGCGAGCAGCGCTCGAACATGTGAAAAAGCAGGATGGCGATTAACCAGCCGAGAGTGTGGACGCGTTTTTCGCGCTCTCCAACGTTTTGTAAGAAGTAAAGCATTATGAAGGCAATGTGGTTAAACTATTGTTTCTCCCGACAGAATAACGACCACTCTAATATACATTTTAAAAATACATATATGTAAATAATTAAAAAAATTTGAATCTCGAATGACGACCCTAATATAAATTCAGAACCGAAATAACGACCACCTTAATATTTATCTTAATAAGTATGTATATAATGATTTGAAGCATCAAATCTCGAATGATCATCCAAATGTAAGTTGATACCTGAAATAACGACCACCCTAATATACATCGTATATACAAAAAAATACTCGACACACTCGCACATACACACACATACTCTTTTTTATATATAGAGATAGAATATTCATGCAAGCCTGTGTATAAGCCCGAGACTGTGGTTGGCGGGGTGGGGGAACGCCATGTTCTCGCACACAATCATATTTTTCCACACGAATGCAAGGCCTCTCTGTAAAAGTCGTATTACACCGCTTTTACATGGGCTAGTATATTTATAGAGACGTGACCGGTTGGAGAATTTTTCTGATGATAAATATTCGGAATAATTTGCCCAATATTATATCTCAGCATCGCGTAGGCGGAAAAAAAATAGTATCAATGGAAAGCTAATTTTTTTTTAAGAAAAGTATATTCGTAAAATGTTAAAAAAGTTGTCTCGTTTTTTAGTAATATCGAATTGAAGTGTAAAAGTGGTGCGGATTGACGCATATTCGCGTATATAAGAGTGCGCGGCATCTCGACTGAGACTCTCAGTTTTTTAATACTTGGCGTCGAGCCGCTACCGCGACTCTTGATACACGGGCTCTATATCTATAACATTTTTGTTACCATCTATCATACACACTAGCGTGGTCGTTATTCCAGATTCGATTTCTTTAAATATATCTATATTTGTACATATTCTATGATATATATTGAGGTGAGGATTATTCGAGATTCGAATTTTGTCTATATTTGTATACGTATATTATGATATATATTAGGGTGGTCCTTCGAGATTCGAATTTTGTCCATATTTATATATGTATTTATATACAATGTATATTAGGGTGGTCATTATTTGAGATTTGAATTTTGTTCATGTTTATATTGTGAGAAATTTCTGTTAGTTTAATATGTGTATGTGTAATTCGTGTATTGCTATTCTGATAACCGGTATTTCGATCTTTGACATTGTGATTGTCGAATATTCGCGAACGAGACGAGACATATATTCGTCGAAATAATAATAATATAATTTACCGTTAGGAATAAGAAAAGGAATATTCCTCGACAGGTTAGTCGTTGATATTCACGCGAACGGAACAGACGAAATGTATACGTAATAAAATAAAACCGAGTCATACTTATATTTAAATTGCGACCATCCGATTATTTGGTTCCATTTTACCCATATCCGAAAAATGATTTTTCTAATATTCACCCACAAAGTGAATCAAAAATATAATTGTGAGTGGCGAGATCACAGCTCGACCACGAGGCGATGATGGCGATCGGTAACGGTAGTTATAAATCGCGCGTGAATTTCAACGAAATAAGAATAAAAGTTGTGTTGTAGTGTGCTTTGTGCAGTAAGCTTGCGTTCAGTGAGGAATGCCCTGCAAAAGCTACAACGAGGGAAAAATAGTTCCGTTGTGAAAAGGACGGGAAGCTGGGTGCTGCCGTCGTGGAAGTTGCGTAAAAAGCCGCGCACTGGCGTTTGGGGTTGCTTTTTACTGCTGTGGTTTTCTGTGTGAAAATCGGGTGAAATTTCAATATTTCGTGACCTAGTAACGGTCGGTGGGACGGTAGACTTTCGGACGTGTGTGTGCGTGTACGTACGGGGATCGTGCCGAGCCGTTAAGATTTTCGAACGTTTTCGCCTGTGTCGGTTGAGCGCACAGTGTGAGTGTGTGAAACCTTATATCGAGACTCAGAGAGTGAGACAGTGTACACAAGTCCTGCGTGTTACGTCAAAAATGGGAGTTTTCACGAACTATTAATGATTTTCGACGTATGACGTGCTGAATTTGATTGAGACTCTCTAGTCGTGGAAAATAAATTTCAGTACTACTCCTGGAAACAATCTCGAACACGTCTGCCCCTGTTTTTGAGTCTAACCTCTCGGAAAGTTACTCGGGAAATGGGCTTGGAATCACTGTTTAACTTTTCATCGCGTCGAGGTCTATTGAATTTTCAGATCTTTCGCTACGATATAATTTATTATTAACTTTGCCACTGGGATCCTGATCGTTACTTTTATCAAATGACGGGGTGATTGGGGGAAGATCGATCGGCTTTAATTTGTAAATAATTACTGGATGTTTAAGGATTTCAGTGGAAATAATTTTGGGTTTTGGAGTCTCTCTAGTTATTTCTGTTTCTGTAGGCAATGCCCGTACTCCGTGATAATTTGAACCCAATCTTTGAACAGGGTTTAACCTTTTTGGCCACGGATTCGAATATATCGCGTCGAGTTTACGTAATTGATACCTTCGTCCGGCTCTGCGTGCTCTTTTCTTTTTGCGCGGTACTGGGGGGTTGACTCTCATGGAATTTAAGGGAAGAGTATCCAGGGTGAATTTCCGGATGAGCGTGCAACCTGACGCAACTCTAGTCCCAACCGGATCTCCGCCGAGGAAAAAAGAAGGAATACGAATATTTGGTGAGCGTGCAACCTGACGCAACCCTTGTCCCAACCAAATTTCGCACGAGGATAGGTAAACGAATACCTGGCGGGCGTGCAACCTGACGCAACTCTAGTCCCAACCAGATCTCCGCCGAGGAAAAGAAGGAATACGAATATTTGGTGAACGTGCAACCTGACGCAACTCTAGTCCCAACCAAATTTCCGCACAAGGACGGGGAAACGAATACTGGGTGGGCGTGCAACCTGACGCAACTCTAGTCCCAACCAGATCTCCGCCGAGGGAAAAGAAGGAATACGAATATTTGGTGAGCGTGCAACCTGACGCAACTCTAGTCCCAACCAAATTTCCGCACAAGGATAGGTAAACGAATACTTGGTGGGCGTGCAACCTGACGCAACTCTAGTCCCAACCAAGTTTCCGCACGGGGGGAAAATAAAGCAAAGAACACGAATCCTCGGATGAAGTACAGATTTACACAACCGCACTGAATCTTGCGATCAAATGAATTAAACAAATAATAGAGGAAAAGAGAGAGAGAGAGAGAGAGGGTTCTTACCTTTTTTGAATTTAATCGTTGGGGCAAGGAAAATTCCTTGGATTCAACTTATTTAATTGTTTAAATTCTTGATAAAATTCCGGAAGACAAGAAAACTCAGATAAACCTCGTTCCGTGGTTTTATGACGCGTCACTGGTTTATTACTTTCGCGAACCTTTGCACTGAATCGAATGTAAGAACGAATAGATACCGGCGTCCACATTAATAAAATAAATAGGGGAAAAACGAGCCGTATAATTTTTTGTCAATATTCCCAAATAAATTTCCTTGATCCACGTCGTTTAATAAATTAATTAAAAATCGAATTTTTTGTTTGAAGAGTTATGTCGCCAACGCCATGAGAATAATCGAAGGTAAGGATTCACTTGAGTAAAATTGGGCCTTTCTCCAATAAACGACAAAGGTTTATTGAAATTTATTAATTTCCGTCCGAATAGATGAGCCTAACTGAATTATAATTTTCCGGAGATAAAACGTTGCACAATCACGAAAATGATTTTATAAAAATAAATAGAGCTTCACTTACAAAGTCAGATGCTCTCCTGATGGGAAGGGTGATACCATTGGTAACCGGTGATGATCCGGACGTGAAACGATGAGGAGATCGGCGAGTGCTCAAGGGCGTGGCAGGTAGATGACGAAATCGAAGAAAATGTTGATGCACAGATTTTATTTTTTTGAGATCCAATTTTTATTTTTAAATTATTAAAAGAATAAAAGAATGGTTTGCACAATAAGATCAGTCTTAAAATTTCGCGATTTATTTAACAATGAGCGCGATTTGTACTTTTTCTAACAATTCGTGGATTGCAGTCGTCAAAGTGAAATAAATGAAAATTATTAAACAGAAGATAATAACTAAGCAAAGTAAAATGAAATAGAATAAAACGAGATCCAAAGTCCTTTCCGACATTCAAAGAGTTGATTCGAAATTCGAGAATAAAATAATAAGTCGATTCTACTTCGATTCAGGAATTCAAGACTTGAAATTCCAAACAGGAAAAAAAACCAACTTCCCTCGAAAAAAACGAGTGAAAAATTCTAAGTCCAAAAGCGAATTGTTTCGGAAAAATCCCGAACCAAGAACGTCTTTGTTGAAAATTTCACAAGTTCAACTCAAGAATGGTTTCGGAGTGGACGATGAATTTAGAAGTTTCCAGGTCGGAAAAAATCGAAGAAGTCTGTCGAGAGCGCTTTTTCCGCGCTTTATATACCCAGCGATCCACGCCACCCCGATCGATTTTGGTGGGGATGGTGTGAGCAAGATAGAAGATGCATTTTCCCCTATGAAATCTATTCCCCGCTTTCGCGAGCTTCCCTTAGAGATTGGGGCGCGGTGAGGGCGCTAGCGTAGATCGCTGAGTGGGTCCTATGCGTGTGTCGGTATCCCTGAACACATATACAGGCATATGCATGTGCCCCACGCTTTTTACATTCTTAGTTCGTAGACAATGTTAATTCCTTATAGTAACAATAATTTTAACATTATAAATATTTTTACGCGCTTATTCTATCATTTACAAAGTCTTTTTCCTTTGTAGTTAATATTTTATGCGTTTTGTTAAATTGGTTGTTCTTTCTTTTCGTTCTATTGTTTGTTAACTATTTTTTTAATTATGCCATTTTTATTTAAAATAAAATATATGAAGTAGCGATCTTAAATTATTTATAAGTCTTTTTATGCGATATTTTTGCGTGTTAAACTTGAATTTATATTATTATAAATAAATGGTTAGACGATTTAATAATTTCTAAGGAGACAATGTTTAAACATTCTCGCTAAAAAATTGAACCTGAGTCTGAAAGATCGTTTTTCCTTGGTTTTCCATATTACATTTTTTTTTAGGGTGTGGTCGCATAAGCCTTCTCGTATGAGTCGACCAGAAAAGAGGGGAGGGTGGATGACTACGGCGCATGACCAAAGAAATCTCAAGTCCCCTTCGTTCCTTCTTTTCCTCCAAGAAAGAGATAGGTGAAATAACAGGGTGGGTGAAAAAGGAGGGTGGCTAGAATGAGGGGTTGGAGTGGGGAGAGATTCGAGCGATCTCCGGGTAGCGACTAGAGCCAAGTCTCCCGTTCCGCCGCGCAAACCCCGTGGAACGTCGAAAGAGGGGTGGGGGCCCTATGTAACTGGGTCTTGCCTCTGAGCGTTTGGCTTCTTTCTTTCCTTTAGATTTTAACACAGGGAAATATTATTTCGAATTTTGAATTATTTCCATTTAACAATATAAGTTTTGACTTGTTTCTCTTTGAGTTTGATTATTGGATTTAACATTTAATTATCTATCGGATGAGTTCGTAATTCAGAGTACAGTGCAAGGTTTCATTTTGCAATTATATTTTATTGATTAGTTGCTCGCCATATGACTTATATTTGTTTGACTTTTCTTGATTTAGGAAAAGTAATTATTGGATGAGTAGTTTTTACCCTGAAACCTTTTTTTTTTGCACATATTTCTGTACTTATACGCACACAGATGAATACACAAATATATATATATATATATACATATATATCCCTATAAATGTGTGCGTAATCCTGTACCTGTTTCTTCGTGAACTGCACAATGGAATTTTTAAAGAGAGGGCCTGGGATTGTTGGCCCACGCGACGCGAGAGTGAGAGAGAAAGAGAAAGAGAGAGAGAGAGGGAGAGAGAGGGGGAGAGAGAGAGAGTCATGAAACGGTGGCTTCACGCAAACGCCTTAGTCCCTTTAAAATATTTTTCTATTGCCCTTTGCATTCTTGTGGGGCCTACTGCCCTTTATATTCTTGTGAGGCCTACTGCCCTTTCAGGGACGATTAGTGGTTTTGTTTCCGTTTTATCATGGGTCTCTCTCTTGCAAATGCTTATTGTATTTAAACCGTCTAACTACCTACTTAATTGGATCTCGTTTTTAATTCTATTAGTATTATCTATGTTATTAAAAGACATATAAATATATTTCCAACCATTTCTTTCGATTCTATTTATTTATTCAATCATCTTTTGTTTATTTGATTATTATTCTGTTTCGTTGTTTGATTTATTCTTGGTCTGTTTCACTGTTTATTCAATTTTGTTCTATTTCATTGTTTATTTAATTATTGCTTAACTTCGTTGTTCATTTTACTACTCTGTTTTATTGCGAATTTATCCTGAAAGTTGATTGTCCAATTAAGTTAATTATTTATTTTCAAATTCCGTATTGGCATGCGGTTGGAAAATTCATCGTTATTTAGAGCAATTCCGTTCGTTTTGTACTGAGTCTATTGTAGATAACACATGTATACATATATATCTGTTTGAGAAAGAGAAAGGAGGACCGTTCCCCTATTGTGAACTTGTTTTTCCGAGAGGGTGAAACCAGTGCCTCGCGTCGTTTTGACGGCAGAGCGAAATACTCTATGCTTTATTCTTTCTTTTCCAATGGTAAAGGGTAGATCCAGCGATCTATCCCTTGAATCGATAGACCGGTGGAGGGTATGTCAGTTAGGAAGGCGGCGTCGGATGCCTCGCTCCCAAGATGGTATTTACGAGCTTGTGGCTTTTCGTAGGGGTCTCTGTCCCTGATTTTCCTTCCATACTGCCCGATTTTACCGATGGCCATCTTTTCAGAGATTTTCGGTCGGTGACGTGAATTTCTGTTTTATCATGGAATTGAACGGAATAACCCTGGAAACGATGAACCTTCTTTTTACAGACCTTCAAGTTTTTATCTTTGTTTTTGGTAGCGATTACGTTGAAGAAATGAATTTTAATGGCCGTTACGTCAGGACGTAACACCTCCCCCCTTAAAACGATTATTGGGGAACCCAATAATCGAAGGAACAACTTTCAAGAAAAATTCCTATTGATTGAATATTTTTCCTTTTCTTCTCGTGTGAAATAGTTGATTATATATGTATATGTGAGTCTTAATTTTATGAGGCTTCTAATTTTGTGTGGTTAGCCCCTTTGTCTTTGCGTATCAATCAATTTTCGCTTTAGTTTATGCGTATGTGTAATCTCTCCTTTCTTGTAACAATTTGGTGCGTGTCTTGTTTGAATTGGATTATATATAAAAAAATGATAACGATAGGTTGCCTGAAGATACGGTGATGTTGATATGGTGTTGTCTTCGATGTATTTCTTCACGAGTGGGTTGTTCTGACGGGTTTGGTCCCCCTCAAGATGTGGATGCGGATTGTTATCACATATGATCAACCAAGATGGTCCGTTCACGAGTACGACTGAAGTTTCGCTGGTGTTAACTTCCCATGCCATTGTACACGCTTGGTTCTGCTTTCCTTGTGGGATACATAGGTTTGTTCTCCTAGGGACATCCATCGAAACGCAACGTCAGGCGTAGGCACGCAAATGGTTTCCAATCATTTCTCCATGGCTGCATTGTCCTGATTGGTACAGAAAGATACAGTAAATTTCTTGGTTAATTTATAAAGTAATGTTAGTCCTTTTCCTATCATTATTGTAAAACACAATGGCTTTTGGCCAGTGAACTAGGAAATGCACCATATGTGTGGTTTTCCTTCCCTTTTTGGGTAGCAATCAATTTAATTAATAGAGTCAGGGTTTTACTAGAATAATTCTATGTCATTAAATCAAAATATTTTTTTTTCTTTTTGTCTTTTCTTTTTGTAAGCAAACTCTTTTCCCTATTTTTATGTAGAGAAAAAAAAAACAAAAGATTTACCCCAAAAAAAAAATTGAAGATTTAAGTTCGTTTAGATTACCTGGTATTATCCATTTTCGGTGTCGTTAATTATTTTCCTAAGAGGTATTTCTTACCAATATTGATTATCGTAATTGTTCGTTCTCTTTTTACCGTAATTGTTCGTTCTCCCTTCTTTTTTTTTTTTTTTTTTTTTTTTTTTTTTTTTTTTTTTAGTCCTCATCCATCACTTCTGAGAAATCAGTATTCTGTTCTGCAAGGCGTCGTGCGATCTCCTCGATTGTTTCTTTGGGTTGGGTTGATTCTAGTTCCGTGCCCCAATCTTCGATGACTGCCTCTATCAACTCTGTTATCCTTTCATCCAGTGTTGTGGCGGTCTCGACGACAGCTTCGTCGATTATACCATCAGACTCTTTGTCGTTTGTCAATATTTCCTCTTCTTCTTTATGTTGGATTGATTCCTTTTCTGGGTTGGTGCCGGCAACATCGATGGATTTGTCGTCCTGCTTATAATTTTGTTGCTCTTCTTCTTCTCCTGGTGTTTAGATTGGATCATGGTCCTTATCCTGAGTGGGTTGATTCCGGACCAAAGAGAGGCTCAAGAGGAGATCTGTCTCCTCTAGTATTGAAGTTGTCCTATTTGTATGGTTAATTCGTGACGTTTCGCTTGGATCGGAAATGATTTTCGCTTGGATATCAAGAGGTTCGATTTCGACGTCGCGGTATCGGCCGTGTCCAATGAATTCAATGCGATTGAACGATTGTTCTGCGGGGGCAAAGACGCAATTAGTGTGCCATTTATACCATAATCCGCCGAACCCAATTAGCCCGCAGTGATGCGTTGTTAATCGTTCAATCCATCGTTTTAAGATATTTTCGTGGAGCTTCCGCCATTCTGGAGGAACCCATGCTGTACGCTGTACGTTGGAATCGGCGGTTTTCGGTAGATTTATTGGCCAATAACACACCGCCTTTCCTAATCCCATTGTAGCCCAGGTGGGGTTTCGATTCAGCGTTATTCGCAAATATTCCCCGTCTGACTTTTGTTGAGGAGAGTTCCAATATGGCACAGGTTCTTCTAGTTCGGGCCAACCATCCCTTCCGTGTATTGGTACTCTTGAAAAATCTTGTCCCTCCGGTACCAATATATCGATGATCCATTCGTATCTCGTTCCTCCAAGTATTATATCCTCGTAAGGATGTTCTCTCAGTATTTCCATCCACTCGTTCAACCTTTGTGTTTTGATCGTTCGCCATTCCGGAGGTACAAAGAGCACAATAACTTTCTCTGCTATGTCAATGTACAACTTGACCTTCCAATAGCAAAAAATTTTGGTTGTTCCTGGTACGGGGTTGAATGGTTGTCCCGTATTGGTATTAATCCATAGTATCTCTGGACCAATGGCAGGTATTGATGGATGTAGTACGCTCGGCGGTGTCATTTCTCCTCCACAACCGCATTGAGACATCTTGTTTTTTTTTATTGGAGAAGTAATCACGCAGCTATATCTTAGTTTACCTTAAGGACAAACAAATTGTCAATTAGTTATGATTCCGTTCAATTTTTATCTAATTGTAACCTTAACACGAAGAGACTCCGTTTATTACAAGAGAATTTTATTTCTAATTTTATGCTTGCGTATTTCTATTATTTCGTTCGTATAAAAAGTTCGAGATTATTTTTCCCGATTTTCTTGGATACAAAATAAATTTTCCCATTCCCCGTCGTTCCCCGTTTTCGTTCTTCTTCTTCGGTTTTCTTTTCTTCGAGGGGAGAGGGAGGAAAGGAAAAAAAAATCCTCTGTTCCCTTTTCTGTACTGATTAGAGATCTCATTCGTTTGTATTTTCCGTTATCGATTTTTCCGACTTAATTTCGGGTGTGCTTTGGGTTTTACTTGATTCTAAGTTAAAATCTCGCGAGGCTGGTGATTCTAAGTGTGGGAAATTATGAAAGATCTCCTCGTTTTTTAAGATATTTTTATTCAAATTTTCCCATGTTTTTATTGAGTGAGTCGAGAGAATTCTGGGGGTGCGAATTTTCAGGTCGATGGACCCATAGGTACGCCATTTTCCATCTATTTTAAACATCGGGGGATATTGCATATTGCAATGCGTCGGCCATGAGTTTTCGGTCAAAATATGCGTACGAGGTTCTAGAAAGACTTCTCGGTTTTTAACAATTACAGGAAGCGCGTGGTAACATAAATTTGTATACCGAAATTTTGCTTCAACGGGTGTACATTTTAGGATATGGATTACTTCGCCGATTACTATACCAGTGTAACCCTCAGTTCCCATAATCGTGTAGGCAAATTCCTCAGGGTCGTTCCTTGCGGTGGATAAGATATTTAGTAGCATTCGTCTTTCCAATTTACATTGTTCTTTCAAGATTTCCGTGTAAATTTTCCTTAATTGAACTTTTGTCTGTTTGTTTTGATAAATAAATCGTGAATTTATGTGCGTAAATAAGTCTGATATTGAACTGGGATTGGAAATATTCCTACTGAACCAGAGAGTCTCTGAGCTTTCCATTATGAGGATTTTAGGATGCTCCGTTTGAAAAAACATATATCCACATTTTTCCACTCGATTTTTGGTCGAGAGCGTGAGGGCCATGTCTCCTCTCGTCACTGTATATGCCCGGAGGGATACGTCGTTTCTTATCTTGGTCATTCTTTCTGCCTCACCTGCATATAAGATTCTAACAGCGCCTTTTTCGCACGTGTTTTTGGGTAGGGGGAGCCAATAACTATGTTCCCCCTGTGCATCTTCATAATGGCCCGTAGTTAATTCGCGAGTTATGACTGTCCGTAAGAATACTTCATCTGTTTCTACATTAAATGGGGCAAAATATTCCTGCAACGTGATTTTCGCATTTCCCTGTACTACAGCTCTCTCCCAAGAGCCATGAAGATCAGAATAAAGGGTTCCATTACAAGTACCGTCGGCTTCAATCGATCCAGCAATGGTTATTGGTTGGCTGATAGTTTCGTTTATTCTCAGTTCGTGAATTATTGTCTCTCCTATTTTTATTTTCTTATGGGAATGCATGTCGAAACACGCATCCCTTGATATTTTCGGGGAAAATTGGTATCGTCCGTTGGTTGTGTCCATAGTGTGGGAAAACATACCGCAAAGTTTTATCACACGCAAAATTTCGACTTGACATTGCATTACCTTGATATACGAGAATGGATTAATTTCGACTACCTGTATATACGTTTGTGTGATATTGACCTTTGGTTGAGGTACCTCACATGTTCCCACCTCCAAAAGTGATATGGTCGGGACGTTTTCGGCTTTTTCGCAGTCGTATCCGATTAGTCCCTTTCCGGCGTGCATGTTCACGATGAACCATAGAATCACCATAAGTAAAGTATTTTGGTGCCTCATTCTCAGGAAATCTGTCGTTTTAAAACTAACAATAATTTATGAGGATGATAAATTATTCTTATTTTTACTTATTATTTTTTTCCTTTACGCGTAATTATTGTTATTATTATTATTATTAATCGTGTCGTTATGAATGTATATATATTATTATTATTATTATTATTATTATTATTTTTATTCTTATTTTTATTTTTTATTTTTTTGTTCTTCCTTGCAATCATTATGATTATCATAATATTGTATATCTGTTTGCTTATATATTCTTTTATCGTAATTATTACTGTTATACACATACTTTTTTGTTTGTTTCTTTTCTTATCGCGATTATTATTATTATGATAATATCGCGCATTTATTTTGTAGTGTTTTTTTTCCCTTCTTTTCCCTTTTTTAATTATTATTATTATTATTATTATTATAATTTTTTTTTTTTTTTAATTGTTATAATTACTAAAGGTATGGTTATTGTTTTATCTAATTCCCTGTGAATCTTTTTCCTCCTTTCCTGAATATCAGTTATTTAAATTCCTTCCTACACATTAGATTCGCTTTGATTAGAACCCGATGCAAATGTGAAGAGTGTGGAGGTTCTTTTTTCGGGCTGAGGTTCTTCCTTTCTTTTTGCTTCGCTTATTCTACCGAGAGTCGGATAGAGAGGCGAAGACTTTTCAATTTTGTCCTTCTCATTGGTTACGTCTATCATTGATTTTGGCCGAGTTGGCGGAACAGAGTTCGTTCTATCTATTGGGGTTAGTTTAAAACCTGTCATTTCCATATAAATAGGTTGTGCGTCTGATTGTTGAACGCGTTTTGGCATGAAACTTGTAAAACGGGGGCTCTTGTAATGCGGGGGTTCGTGTGTATCCCCGGCGAAATCATTTTCGAAGCGAAATATTTGGGGGCCTTGATAAATGGCTGAAACATCCTGAGTATTTTCAAGGTTTTTATTCTCCAAATCTGGTGCTTGAGGGGCTTGTATGTTTTTAGATGGTCCTGTAGCACCTCCGTGGAAATGATTTCCTCTTTCGAGCGTTGCAGTGAATTGATTTGAATTTTCAAGGCTTTTTGGCAAAAAATATGGTTGTTGGGGTTCTTGGTAACCTTGTAGAGTGCTTATTTTATTTCCAGGGGATTCGATATTATTTCCTAATGGTCCTGTGAAAGTGTAGGGGGGAAAGGGAAGATCCCAGTCATCTTGTTGTAGTTTTACGTATGTCGAGGGTTTGGGGGGTCCTGGCTTGTCATTTTTATTCGATTTTCGTTCATTTTTATCGTCGGAGTTAGATCTTGAAGCTCGTCTGCTTAAATGCAGTAAAAGATGAGTTACAGAATCCCAAATGGCACCGATTAAATATATCGACCAGCCGTACACGGTGTGCAGGGCATAACCGTGAATTACGGTATCCACTATTAATTTGATTATCCTACATATTATTAATATTCCGATGAATCCGGCGCTGATGTGACTAAATTTCATGAAATTTCCCCAGGTTTTATCCCAACTAGATTCCAATAATTTATCGAACGCTTTTTCATCGAATAAATTAGAGATCGTTCCGCCTTGCGTAATTGTGGGTGCTCCGGATATCCCTCGAGCTATAGAATTTAGAATAGCGGATTTTTCTGCGGGGAACATAATACGGTCTCGTAATTCGTTTAAATCACGTTGTGAATAAATTCCGCTTGATGCTAAAGAATTTATGTTTGAATATTTCCATGTTGCTTTTGTTGTGGGTAAAATTATTGTAGGGGTCAATACGTTGTATGGTTTGGGTCCTAAACCATACCATTCTCCGTCTATTTTGTACATCGGAGGGGTAAGGCGATTGCAGGTTACTTGAGTGCCCGTTTTTATTAATATGTGTGTGCGTGGAGTTAAATGAAAAGAAAAATTTCCTCTGGCTACAGGCATCTCGTTGTAGCATTCGACCGTGTATCTTATTTGCACGTCTACAGGTATGCATTTAACAATGTGTACCACCTCGCTGGACATGACTCCCATATAACCGGGTTCTTTCATTAGGTTGTATGCAAATTCGTCGGGCGTGTGCCTAGCGTGTGCGATATTATTCAATAGCATCTGTCGCTCCAGGTTACATTGTTGCATCATGATGTCTTTATACATTTGTTGCATTTGGCTTCGAACGTGTTTTCCACATACACAAATTTTGAATTGACGTATGTGAAAATATCGAGATTCGATACGGAAATTGGGGTTGCCTTTACAAATGCATCCGTTCTTGTTGTTTCTACTATTAATAATTTTGGATGTTCTGTGCGAAAAAGCTTCTGTTTGCACAGTGCCATATATTTATTGGTGGAAAGGGCGAAAGTCACGTCTCCTTCGACCAACGAATAGATGGTTCGCCTTTCTTGGGAATTGAGGTCAATAAGTTTATTGGCGTTCCCTTCGTAAAGAACTCCGAATTGTTCGGGTTGACAGCTGTTTTCGGGAACGGGATCCCAGAAGGTGTTTCCACCGTCCATGTCTATGCAGCGTGTGGCTGATAATTCACACGTTACCCCTGATCTTAAATGTATTTTGTTCGTTTCTGTGTTGACCTGTGCGGTATAATCCTGCATCGTTATTTTTACGGTCCCCTGTACTAGCACATCGCTCCATGTACCATACGGGTCGGAGTATGATGCTCCGGTACATGCTCCTCCACCATTTACTGTTCCTGCAATAAGCACTGGTCTACTTGTTGATTCATTGCCTCTAAGCCCATCAATTTCTGTTTTCCCGATTTTTATCTTTCCTCCATACATATCCTTGCAAGTATCACGAGAGACGTCTTGCACATAATCCAGCTGTCCATTTGATACCTCGGAATTATGTGAAAACATTCCACACGTTTTTATGAAACGAAAAATTTCAACTTTACATTGAGTTACTTTGATTGAAGAAAATTGATTTAGTTGGATCAATTGAATGTAAACCTGTGTAACATTTACTTCTGCTTGAGGAAGGTCACATTCTCCCACCTCCAGTAGTGAAAGGGTGGTGATGTTAGTAGTCACCCCTCCACAGTCGAATCCAATTAATCCCGAACAGGTGTTCGATTTCGATAGTAGATACAGGATCATCAAAGTCAATGAGTATCGATTCCTCATTCTCCTGCAATTTTATTTATTTACAAGGAATGAGTAACTCTTAAACACATACATCCTACATATATATATATATATATATATATATATATATATATATATATATACATGCACATACCCGTATATGTACAATCGTGAAGCTTTCTGAAGCGAGAAAAAGAAAAGTCGAGACTTGTTAAAGTGACCGTTTGTGGAGTGCAACCGTCCCGAAAATAAAAAAATTATCGGCCGTCTGTAGTTGTAAAAGCGAGTGGTTATAAAGTGTATGTCGTGCAGGGCTATGGCTATGAGTGTGAATTTTTGCTGGAAATTGCTGTTTCGTGTTCTTAGACCGCGCTTTCACTCTTTTAGTGCGCGGAAACCCTTTTTCCAAGACCCTTCCTTTCCCCTTTCTTTTTATAAAAATTTATATTAAAAAAAAGGGAGAAAAAGAAGGACAAAAAAATTGACACCTTTATGGCGATGGTCCGAACATCCCCAAACGCCGGGGTATCATATTACAGGGAAGAAAGAGAGAATGAAAAGGGGAGACGAGGAAGGAGAGGGAAAAAAAAAAAATTCACTCCTAGCAAGGGCGTAAGCCCTCTAACTTCCGCTATTTCCAAAATATTGTTTTTGGACTTTGTTCTAGTTTGGTATACTTATTAAGCTCTCCTTATTCCGGTCAATCGATCAAAAGATTCAAATTTTATTAGTTCTCTATCCATTTTTTTCGAAAACTAGTGTAAGTGCTTACTTGTGCGATTTTGGACTATCGTATAGAAATTTTGCATGGGACTATATCATTATTGAAAGTGTTCGTTAACTCTGGCAAAAATCGCGTGGGATTGAAAGTTTATATAACTGGGATATCTTCCTTCCTTTGGGAAATAATTAGGAAATTAGCGTCTTCTAGTTTCGATTATTTGCGAGATATTGCACTAAAAATTACATTCGTTCAGGGTAGTGGATAAGATTGTTTACTTATTAGATTTTGGTAGTACAAAATTGGTAAAAAAAATAAGTTCGAGAAATTTTTCCTCTTTATTTTTCCATTTTGCAGGCATTTTTTTCATTTTGCTGTTAGCTTCTGTCGTTCTTCGTTCAAAGGAGTATCTTTGCTTATAAAAGCCCGATTTTCTCACCTCTTTTCCATTGGTGTTTATAGGGTATTTATTGTTCAAATTTCTTTAATTTAAACTTTGAGTTTTTGTTGCTTAGGGTGTTATTTATCTAAACTTTATAATTTTGTAACTGAGAGGAAAAATAATTCCTACATGGTTTTGCTTGGGCGGGGACATTTTTTTTAAGCAACCGGGGGAAAAAATGGAAAATTGTTGTGGAAGGAGGGAAGGTAAGTTGGAAAAGGGGGGGTCTCTTTCCTAATAATTGGCGGAAATTTTTAACCCCGGTCAAACCCTATATCTTTTCTCACTTGCTCTTGTTGGGAAACGGGGTGAGTCTGGGGTGATCGAAGTGGGGCTTTGAGGCCCTGCAGGGTTTAAAAACGCGTGTCGCGCATTTTCGTGAACAGTCTTGATTTTTCTTCAACGACACGAACGAACAGTGGGTATCGATCATGGAAAACCAGTCTTCGTATTTCTACTCTTCCGAACCTCAAGGTAAGTTTCTGTTTTGTTTTTCGGTTTTTTTTTTTTTTTTTTTTTTTAATTGTTTATAATATATATATATATATATATATATATATATATATATATATATTTTTTTTTTATTAATGAATGTTCATTTTTCAACAGTCATTGCGGACTCTCCGGACTCTCCGGACTCCGTCGGGGCTCCCGCCTCCCCGGTCCCCTGGAGGAGGACCTTTACTCCGGAGTTGCCTGACCGCAGTATTCCGGTTTTTAGTAAGATTATTTATCTTATTATTATTGTTATTGTTTTTATTATTATATTCGTTGTATTTATTATTTATTTATTATTCCAGATGACATTCCGTATTCTCCCGCGTCTCCAGATTCGTCGGCCTCCTCCAGCCCCCGGAGGGCTTACGCCCCGGAGTCGTGCGATTCCGATGACTCCGCGTTTGGTAATTTTTCATTATCTATTACCATAACTATTATACTATTGTTGCCATTGTTGTTAATAATTACGTGTTGGTTTTGTTTTTCAGATGACGCAATGCCCGAGGGGATACACCCTCGCAATTTCGAGTGGGTGAACGTCGATCCCCGGATCCGTGAACTCGTCGGGGACGACAACTCTCAGGGAGCCGTTGTCAGGGCTCGGAGAATCCTTCGGGCCCGTGACAGGCGCGACGCCCTTACCGCCCCGGCGAGGATCGTCCTCGGGGTCCTCGGCGGCCCTTATCAGCCCTCCTCGTCACCTCCGTCGGCAGTCCGGACCAGGAGGAATCCCCAGGCCCGTGGGAGAATGCCATTCTACGCGCGTCCGGCGAGGTTCGTCGCTCCAGCTGGAGGCGGCTATAATCCGCCTCCCCCGTCACCCATGCCCATGGAGGACTCGGGCTCTGGCCACGGGAGGCTGAGTCTCGCGGAACTCGCGGAGTCCCTGGGCGCTATTGCCCTACCGCGGTCGGACCTTCACCCCTGGCAAAGCGCGGAGTGTTGGGACGACGATTGCCCCTGTAAGAGATAGGGTGGCTTCTTTTTTTTTCTTTTTTTTTTTGATCAATTTCCGATTTTTCCCTAGCTGTAGTCAATATTACTTTCCCTAATGGAATTCTTGTATTGAGGGTTAGAGTTTGGGTGAGGAAAGAGGTTATCCTCTCTCCTGAATAAATTATTATATTTCGAATTCTTTTCTTGTAATTTAACGATTCCTTCATAAATAAAAGGGAAAATGATTTCTTCTTCAGGAAGAACTCCTTCTCTCTTTTTTTCCGAATCCTTGTCGTGTTTTCGTCGTCGTTCTCGTTGTCTTTCGTTGATCTTCTTCGTTGTGTTTATCCGTTTGCTGCTGGACCTCGTCGTTTCCTTTCTGTTTTCTTATTTGTCTTCGTTGGGATTTTGTCGTTCACGTGTTATTGTTGTTCGTATGTCGTGAGGAAATATGAGGTGGAGAGGAGACGCACGAAAGGAAAAAAAAGGTGCGAAGATCGAAGGAAAGATGATGGAGAGGGGATAGAGGAAGAAACAGATGCCACCTTTATGATTTCCAGGTTCTTCCTTCAAGAAATATGTATGTTTTTCAGCTTTTACTTCCTAGATTAATATCTTTGCTCCGGGTTCATTAGTAACCTGTTGAGCTCTTTTCTATCTTTCTTTCTTTTATAAAAATTTCTAAGATAATAAAATTGTCAATTGTTGAGGCCGTTTTCTCTTTTTCTCCTCTTTCAAAATTTAAATGCATATTTTAATTGCGCTCCAGTTTTATTAGTAAACTGTTGAGCTCTTTTCTATCTTTCTTTCTTTTATAAAAATTTCTAAGATAATAAAATTGGCAATTGTTGAGGCCGTTTTCTCTTTTTCTCCTCTTTCAAAATTTAAATGCATGTTTTAATTGCGCTCCAGTTTTATTAGTAAACTGTTGAGCTCTTTTTCATCTCTCTCCCTATGTGAACCAAAAAAAAATGATAATGCCTTAACTTGCAATGGTGGAAACCGTTCTTTTTCTTCCTTTTCAAAGATTTAAATGCATGTTTTTAATCTGTGCTCCGGTTTTATTAGTAAACTGTTGAGCTCTTCTTGGTCTTTACCTATTTCATACTCCTTTCCATAGAGAGAAGAGGAGAGAGCGAGAGATATGAAGAGGGAAAAAGGAGAAGGAAAAAAAATTTAGAAAGTATTGGTAGAAGGGTGACAACAATTTTGTTATTATTCATTACCTCCGTCTAGCCCCTTTCTCTTTCTCTTTTCAATTATCGCTTTTTCATACACAAAAATTGAAACATCAAGCGCATGTTCCGGTTCCAATTTGTATTGGTTCTTAAACTTCCGTTGAGTAACTTGATTCCTGGGTTTGGGTTCCGATCGATCTTTGTTCTCGACTGGAGGTTGCATTTTCAAATCCCCATGTCCATTTTACTTCTCCCATTACGTACGTTTCGTCTTCCTCCTCTGTGTGTTCCTTGACTCCAGTTATACCTAATTTGTCGTGGAATACTTCTATCACTTTATTTACCATTTCGCGGGGATCGGGTGTCCTTATCAGTTTGTTTCCTTGTGTGTGGTTGCATGAGTCGAGTGGGTTGGTCTCGCACTGAGGTTGATGTGGAGTGGGGGGACGGCATGCTTCTTCGTAGATGTTTTTCCGCTCATTTTGGGCTTTGACTTTGGTATTCTTGGGTTTTTTTAAGTCGTAATAGATAGGGGTTCTCTCCGTCCTTCTCTGACACGCGAATCTGGTTGGTTTATCATCATCCTGCATTTCTCCTTCTTCATCTGTGGCGTAATCGAATTTTCCGAACCCCTTTGTTTCTTGAAGTCTTATTATTTGACCCTCGGGGATGATGTCGTTCCCATTCCAGGTGTATCTCACTCCTCCCAGCGTAATGTCCTCTCCCATATTCTCAGCAAGCATGATGCACCAATTTTTTAGTGCTTTGGGCGTTAGAAGTCTCCATTCCGGGGGTACATACACTGTTTGTCTGTATTTTCCCGGAAGTATGATCTTCCAATAACAAAATATATACTCCATTCCTCCCATTATATAGGGCGGAAGGATACGATTAATTCTGACGGGCAAATCTTTTCCGTTGGAGAACATAATCCTGCGATTGTTAAAATAAGGCACTTCTTCCACAACGTCGGGTACTCCGTTCCTTCCCGGGATGGGTATCAAATCGTATTTCTGTCCATATGGTACCAATGCCTCGTGTGTCCAATGATACTTCATTCCTCCCAATGTTATATCCTCGTATGGGTTATCTCTCATCCTTCCAACCCATTCTTCTAGACAGTGATGTTTTAACGATTTCCATTCGGGCGGCACATATAATTCGATCCGATAGTTAGAGATTTCCAGATGTAGGGCTATTTTCCAATAAAAAATTAATTCATGGCTTCCTGGTGCAAGTTTTGTCGGCAGTACTCTGTTTATTGTTAGCGGCAGTATTTCGGGCACTGGATGTCGGTATTGGCCTAGCTTCTTTCTGGATGATCTTTTTTTCCGGGGTTCCATGTTCCTATCAAGCAATTGAAATATTGATTGATAACTCTCTGTGATAATGGGTTTGTGATAGTGTTTTTTTTTCTAATGAACTTGATTCGTTCAAGTTAATTTATTGTTATTCTTAGATCTTTTCATTGTTTATTTATGGTTTTTTTTTGTTTGTTAAATTTTTAGTATTTTCTTGGAGTGTTGAGGTCAGGGTTTTCTACGAGAGAGGAGGTGAAATTGTCGCAGTGTAGTGTAAGTCCCCACTGCTTCCCCCTCTCTTCTTCCTTTTCGGATGGGGCCTTTCGACCAGGAGCACAGGGCGAGCGAGGAAGCGGAAAAACCATGACCGAGTTTTCCCAAAGCGCTCTCCGTCTCTCTTTATTTCATTCTTATACTCTACTGACGTTCTTGATCCCTTATAGCTTGACTCGAACCGGCAACCCTTCGTCCACAGATTGGGCAATAGCTGGTTCTTTCGATGCAGGAGTTGCAAGTGATGGAGTGCCCGCATGGCTGGAAATTTTTTTTGTCCGGCTCTAAACGGCATATTTGGCACATGCCAACGGGAGTTACTTGTTGGTGGGTCTGCTTTATGACATTGGCTTTTTCGAGTTGCAGCCACTGAACGTGATAATTTATTATTCTGATTGCGCCAAGCGTTTCATATAAAAATTCGCATCTTGGAAACCACAAGATATGTTGAGCCCAAGCGTTTTCCCCTTCTCCCCAATTCCTCAGTCCTCCCCCGCATTGGTGACATATCGTTTCGTCATTCTTACCGTTGTAGAAAAATCCTGCCTCCGCCAAATACTTTGACTTTACTATTGATTCTTTTGACCAGTTTCGTGTTTTAAAAGTTTCGTATCTCTTCTTGTAATCCTGATACTCGGGATGTTCGGGGATCCAAGCAAATTGTACGGGAGTCGATACTGCTTTTGATACTACCTTCTCTGATTCTGGCAATTTCACTAAGTATTTTTCTGGTATGGCTTGTCTGTGTTCGGGCTTGTATGCCCCGCAGACGTCTCCTCCTTTTGTCTCTGGCAACGGTATATCCTTGGGGTCCGTATCCAGTGGTACGTTACCACAGGGTACATTTTGTATAAAATTACAAATTGCGTTCCATCTTCGGTGTTCATCCATTGGTCGGTCTCCTTCCTTCCATTTGCCTATCGTGGTGCGGCACGAGAAACATCTGACGGAATCTCCCCATTGGAGATAAAAGAAACCTGCAGCGGCCAATTCTCGCGGATCCACGACAGGGTTTTTCCAGTTTTTAAAGCTTGCCAATCTTACTTCCTCGCTACGTGGGCCTATCACGTGTTCCGACATCCTGTTTAAAGCCCATTAAATTTTGAATAAGCAAGGTTCTATCCCTTTGACACGTGTAGATACATACATATCCTCTTTCTCTTCCTTTTTTATCTTGTGTGTTTTTTTCCTAATGTGTTTTTTTTTTGTTTTTAGACACGCTCTATATGATTGTCATTTTAAAGATTAAGTTTCTTAATGGTTGATCCTTATTTTGTTAATTGCTAAAATATGATTTGCACATGGTTTTTTTCCCCCTTTTTTTTGACTACTGCAGTAAAGGACGAAGTAGTGTATGGTATGTTTAAGAGAGAGAAGTTCTCTCTTACTTTTTTCCTATTGGTATGGGAATGTGCGATTTCCGCAAGCGATTAGGGTGCACTACATTTGTGTTCTTCTTTATTCTTATTCTGACGTTACCATTAGGTAAAATTTCTGTTATTTCATGTGGTCCAGTGTATTGATCTGCTAATTTTCCGGGTTTCGGCCCTTTAAGCAAAAACACTGGTTCGCCAACCTTAAATTGGATTGGATTAATTTTTTTATCATGGATAATTTTTGCTTTTTCTTTAGCTTTGATCAAGTTGTCGCGGCCATTTTGTTGTATTTCGTGAATTTGGGTAATAAGGGTAATTAAATACCCGTCGTACGTGGCTATTTTGTCTGCATCGCCGAGGGGTAAATTCGAGGGGGTTCTAGCAATTTTCCCAAATACCATTTCGTAAGGAGTATGTTTGGTTCCCTCATGCACGTTCGTATTGTAATTAAATATTGCTAATTCGATCCATTCGTCCCAGTTGTGTTCCTTGCAAGTGTAATGTTTTAAATATTCGCCAAGTGCGTGATGCGATCTTTCTAATGACCCGTTGGATTGCGGGTGAAAAGCTGTAGTTCTTAACTTGCGAATTTTAAATAGTTTTGCAATTTGTCTAAAGAAATCGCTCAAGAAATTACTACCTTAATCGGTTAAAACGGCTTTCGGTGCCCCAAAATTGCAAATAAATCTTTTTACGAATGCTTCTGCGATCGTTACTGCTGTGGAGTTGGGTATGGGAATTGCCATAGAAAATTTTGTCAGTTGATCTTGTATGGTCAATATATATTCGTTATTTTTCTGAGTTTTTACCATTGGTCCCACGATATCCATTGCTATCTTATCAAAAGCTGCAGCAGGAGTATCAGTAATCATCATTGGTTGTTTTGTTTTTACTCGGACTAATTTTTTTAATTGGCATTGTAAACAACGTTGTATATATTGTTGTACGTCCGATTTTAAATTTTTCCAATAATAATTATGTCTGATTCAATTGTACGTTTTACTCACTCCTCTATGTCCGCCGATAGGTGAACTATGCATTTCTTGAATAATTTCATTTTGTAAATCCGAGGGGGGTTGACGCACAAGCCCGTTACAAATGATTATTTTTAAATCACCAGATGCTAGTATGTTCTTCAGTTGATCCAAAATGTCTTCCCACGGAATATTACATATGTATTGTGATTTTGCAATACTGATTGTTGCTAAGTTCAATTTTTCAATCAAATTTTTACAAGACGCTAAAGTTTGTTTAATATTTTCAAGTATTATCGTGGGGCTTTCTTTGTTATTTTCAGAGATAGGCAATGCTATATAGAATTTCGTTCCCTTTTTTATAGTCTGTGCTTGGTTCAATTTTAGTTTTTTATTCGGTAGATAATTATCATTTTCCTTTAGTAAGGTGGCCCCTACGTCCAAAGGTTGACCCTCAACCGAGACAAAATAGGTCAAATTGTCTTTTCGAGTGTGCAATAAATCTCGGGACTGCTTGATGTTGGAGCAGGGTGTGGCGTCATGCCCAGGTAGAGGACCCACGTGTTGAGTTAAGGGGAGAGAGCATTCGTCGCTCTCCGTGTGCTCGGTTGCATTTTCTTCGAGATCGTCTGGAGTGTCAGAGTCACTTTCCACGGGTTTTATTCGTCGGCGCCGCAGCCTCTTTTCCTTCCCCTGCAGGGGGCCTATTGGATCCTCGTCGTCGGAGTCCCACTTTTCGTTGTCGGAGCCGTCTTTTTTCCGGCTCGTGGATGGACCATTTTTCCCGACTGGTTTTCGCTCGTCGCCGTTGACGCTTCTACCTGCGACGCGCCGCGGATTTTTACGACTTTCCTTTCCGTACAAACTTCTTTTAGCCTCGTTTTCAAAGTCGTCTACGGGACTGATTTCTTTAGCGGTTGCATTTTCCGTGTTACCTGTGCAAAAGTTTTTTATGTAATTCCCGGAGCCTGGAGAATTTACGAGATTTTCTGTTTCTAAAGAATTCTCGTCGTCCTCTCCTATCTCCTCGAGACGAGTTCCCATCTGCTTTTCCAGGGATGCATTTCCCGATCTATTTTCCTCTGTATTTCCCTTTTCGGAATGGTCAATACAATTTTTGAAACTGCTTTCCGACGTGATACCCCGCCGCGGGAATTCTACGCTTGTATTTTCAGAATAGGATCGTTCGCACTCGCTCTCTTCGGGTGTATAAACGAGATGAAAACTTTCCAAATTCTCGTCTTCTCGTTCCAAATTCTCAACGTCTTGCTCTTTAGAAGAATCGATTTCTCTGTCATTTATTTCACTTGTTTCAATATTTTCTCCATCTTCGCGATACCAGCGGTATTGCTCCTTATTTTCGAGTGGGATTAATTCATTTAACTCGTCCCTTTCCACCTCGTCTTCTTCAGAGTCTTCTTCTAATAGTGTCAAAATATCTGCTTCCGTTAGCGCATGTTTGGGTTTTTCCCTTTTCCCAGTTTCCGGATTTGCTCGTATTATCATTATCTCATCGGAAATAATAGAATTTTCCACTGGGTTTCTTGATAAGGCATCGGCGTTAACGTTGGTTTTACCCGCCTTGTATACTACGTCATATTCATACTCGGTGAGTTTTAACCGCCATCTTAGAACTCTTGCATTGCCGTCTGTGGCTCGTTGGAACCACATCAGGGGTTTATGATCGGTTACTATAGTGAAACGTCGCCCGTACAGATAGGGGCGGTAATGTAGTACGCAGTATGCTATGGCCAAGGCCTCTTTTTCATATGTATCATATTTTTCCTCCGCCTTATTCAGAGCTCTCGATGCATAGGCACAAGGGTGATCATGATTAATTACTCCCTGAGATAAAATTCCGCCAATCGCGACGCCCGATGCGTCGGTGGTCAGAATAAATGGTTTGGAAAAATCAGGATATTTAAGCATGGGGGCCGTACATAATTTGTTTTTTAGTATCTCGAATGCTTCTTGCTGTTCTGATTGCCAATTAAATTCCGTTTCTTTCCTAAGTAACAATGTCAAAGGTTTTGTGATTTTCGCGTAACCTTCGATAAATCTCCTGTAATAACCCGTTAGTCCCAAAAATTGTCGAATATTTTTAATATTCTTGAGTTTTGGATATTCTCTGACAGCTTCTAATTTTTTTGGATCAGGCTTGACTCCGTCTTTCCCTATTATATGACCGAGATATGCTACTTCGTGTTCAAGAAATTCGCATTTATCGGGTTGTAATTTTAGATTTGCAGCTTCTAAACGTTTTATTAATTCTCTGTAAATTTTACTGAGGTCTTCAAGATTTTTGGCATATATTACTATATCGTCAAGGTACACAAAAACGCCTTTTCCCAGTATACCCCCGAGCGTAAGATCCATGGCGCGTTGGAAGGTGGGGGGAGCAGCATTGCGTAGCCCGAGAGGCATTCTCACGAACTCGAAATGCCCTCGAGGTGTGGTAAATGCAGTTTTATGACGGTCCTCTGGACTGACTTCTATCTGATGGAAACCGGATGCTAGATCGAATACTGAAAAATATTGTGCACCCCCTAATTGATCCAATATCTCGATAATATTGGGAATGGGATATGCATCTGCTATTGTTTTTTCATTCAGAGACCGATAGTCAAATACGACACGCCACCGTTTATTTCCCTTAGAATCGGCTTTTTTAGGCACGACCCATACAGGACAATTATACGGGGACACGGATGGTATTATTATGCCATTGTTCAACATTTCTTCCATTTGTCGACTTATTTCATCTTTTGTCACCTCAGGCCAGCGATAACCACGAGTGTTGATGGGTAAATCGTCGGTGGTGGGTATCCTATGCTGTAAGACGGTCGTGCAGCTGAGCGGTTCTCCAGGCAGATGATATAATCCCGTACTTTCTCTCAGAAGGGTTTCAATGCTTTGTTTTTCCTCAGGATTTAAACTATCTAATCTTAGGACTTCTTTGATTTTATTAAGTCGTTCCTCAATGTGTGAATCCTTGATTAAATGACAATAGCTTTTGCATGAAAAATTTGGTAAGTCTCGTGAAATTTTGTACGTACCGAGACATTTTACCAAGTCGTAATTTAATATCTCAAAAGATTTTTGTTTGTGAGAAATTTTTTTAGAAATTGAATTTGTCGGAGTATCTTGGGTGCATTTCTCCTCTAAGTTTTTTTGTTTAATATTTGCGTTTTTATCTGGTAAAATTTTTGATAAGGGTTCTCGATTTGCTTTTCCTGGCTTGGATCCATTAATTAATTCAACATTTGAATTGACATTCTCGATTCCAACGTTTACAACCACTGGTCGTGCACTACCGTGTGATTGCCCCGTGGGACCCAAATGATCAATATTTTCGATGAAATCTATTTTTTCCGTCTTTATATCTTCTTTAAATTCCGACGTTTCATTTTCCGATACTTCTCTTGTATCACTAAAATCGGAACTAAATGGTGCATCAATTGATACTGGACAATCTTTCGAAAAAGAAACGCGAGGATTGTCCAAATAAAATGTTTCCCGTGAATTTAAACGAGGGTGATCAGTCCCTGTTTTTATTCCTTTGTTTTTATTAAATATATTTTGGCCATTTATAGAATAATTAATTGAGTTGACTCGAAATTTAATCTTTGCCCCATCATCCGGATCTAGTTCCTCCGAAGAGCCTAAATTTGCAGAAGCGTGACAAAGACCGACACCATGCACAGAGCTATCCCCGCAGGATCTATTTACTCTCAATGTGTTAGGCATCTCTCCAACGGAGCCTTTCCTGTCTCTCGCAGGTACAGCCACTCTCGTTGGCCCTACATCGGGATAGTTTTCCGCACTAATAAACTCTGAACAATTTCCTATCAAAGAAAGATTGGAAGAGTCACCTTTGCAAATCTTTTCCCGTGCGTTAAAAAAAGAATGAACATTCAATTTCCTTTCCTCATTACATTTTTCTTCCTCTGTATTTTTCCTCGTGTTTAACTTGATTTTTCCCGAATTTTTACTCAAGACTTTATCGTTTTCCGTATTTTTATTTGAATCCATTTTATCGTTTTCCGTATTTTTATTTGAATCCATTTTATCGTTCTCCGTATTTTTATTTGAATCCATTTTATCGTTCTCCGTATTTTTATTTAAATCCTTTTTATCGTTCTCCGTATTTTTATTTAAATTCGTGTTATCGTTCTCCGTATTTTCATTCATTTTATCTTTTTCCGCATTTTTCCTCAAATCTATTTTATCTTTTTTATCCTTTGTTTCATATAATTTTTCCACACAGCATGTTTCTTTTATTTCATCCAATTCTTTGATGAGATCCCCTTTTTCACTTAGACCCTTATCTGGTAAATTTATACCTTGAAAATTCTTCCAGGTCGCAAACTCGGTTTCATTTTTTAATTCCAACACCGGTACATGCACCTGTACAGGGTGAGGATTTACATTGGTGATATATATGTAAGCTTTTCCATTGTCATTCCTCAAAAATCCACTTTGTATCAATAGTCCTTTTCCACCATCTAAAGGTGGTAAGTATCCCTCTCTAATTCCCAAGTTTTTTATTCGAATGAAACATAATTTAGTCGATTCTTTAGGAATCAAAATAGTTTCGGGTGAGGCAAAAGGAATTTCAATTCCTTGCATTTCTAATTGACGCCTTTCATAATCAATTTTTACACGATTTCCATCTAGATATTCTGAGCCAAGAATTCCGCCCTCTTCGATAGGAAAATCGTTCGTTACTATATGGAATGTAGTAAAACGTCCAAAAGCTTCTATTGTAACGTAACCAATTGTGTATATTGATAGACTGGTAATACCATTTAACTGTAAAATTTCTCCTTGATTTATTAATTCGGGTTTGCTTATGCAATCTAGTTTTAGCAAATTTGGTCCTGCTCTGGTATCGATCATGAGAGTGATCGGGCTTTTTAACTCCCCTGCACTCATCATTACCGTAGGAACAGAACGCTCTCTCTCCAGATGGATGGTGTATATTTTTATTGCTCTAAGTGCGGGCTTCTCCCTGCTATAGTAATAGTCCGTACTGGGTGCGCGTTCCGTGGGGCCTCCTGCGATGCACCCTGTGGCGGGAGACCGCTCGCGTTTCCCTTTAAATCTTCGAATCCCTGTTCGTTACTCATTTTTATCTGGCACTCGCGGGCAAAATGGCCAGGGTTTTTGCAGTAGTAACATAATTTTTCCTGATTTTGTCGATTGCTCACGGCTGCGCTATATGTTTTTGGAGGGATTGAAGAGTTTTGATTATTAGCTCGGAGCGAATTGTCTCTGAAAAAACATCTATCGGCTCCATGCCCTTCCCTCTTGCAGATTTGACATCTCATGGTCTGTGATGTTTGATATTTGAGAGTTTGAGGCACCTGCCCAATGTTTAATAATTTGGGAATTTGAGGATTTTTTGGCAACTGAGGGCAATTAAGGGCCGTATGATTTGGCCCCTTGCACAATTGACACATGACATTTGTGTTCCCCTCATCCTTTACTAGAGGGGGAAAATGCTGAAAACAGCGTTCGGCCGTGTGGCCGCGTTTATTGCAGAGCTGACAGACCGTGATAGTAGGTGTGGGGAAATTTGTTGGATTACCGTTACCTTGTTGAGCCTGTTTTTTAAAACATTTTTCTATGGTATGTCCGTTTTTCCCACAAAATTGACATATGGGTACATTTTTGCGCTCTTTATCTCTTTCAAGATTTCCATCGTTACGAATTTTATTTAATTCACAGTTTCCTGCTATATGCCCATTCTTCCCGCAACTTTGGCAAATTATAGTTTCACTATTAACAACATTTATTGCTCTTTCATTCTCAAATTTCGAGTGTCTAATCTCGGTGGGCTCTCCCCTGACCTTACGTAGCACCGCTTGAGCGATTAATTGCTTCCTGATTTTAATAGCCTTTTGTGCTGCATCTTCGACGTCTTCCGTGAAACCCATTCTCTGTTCAATTTCTGGTTTTAATCCTTGCAAAAAACATGAGAGTACCCCTTCCTCGATGTTAGCTTTAAAAACGTCGTCCGCAGCCATATCTTTTTCGGTCTCATAAGCGTCAATTATTTGGATCCCTAAATCCCGTACTCGATTCGCGTAAGCTATCACTGTTTCATCCGGTTTTTGATAAATCGTCCCTAATTCGCCCTGTAATTGATGCATATTTCGGGCCAGGGAATAGATCATTTTTAAAAATTCGTACAATTGTTTCATAGTTTCAAACGTTTGAAGGTGTATGGTTCGTCGGGGTTCTCCCTTGATTTTTACTCTAACTGCTTTTACGAGGTATTTTTCGCTCTCTGGTTCGAGCATCCCTAGAGCTTCCTCACAACCTTGAATGAACATGCCCAAAGAGACTCTGGTATTATCGTATTCTGGAACTACGGCAAGGGCGTCCTTTAGAGATACTAATTGATTACTACTTGCCATTTTTGGGGTATTTATTTCTTCCGGATTTTGATTTTTGGGTCTCAGAAAATTTGAACTATTATTCCCGTTGGGTTTGTCCTCTCTATCCCTGTCTTTATCTCGATCGTTGCCTCTGTCGCCTGAGTTTCGTATCCCCTCTTGGTCCCTGTTGAATTCCCTAACGTGACCGGTATCGCGGCTCGCGCCTCTCTCAACAGATTCCTTTCCCAAAACGGGATTTTTCGTATTGTATGACTCGGAATATTTTGTTATCAGGGGCGTTGATTCTGCCCTTTTCCTATTTGTGTTGCTTGTATGTAAGGATAGTGCAGGTGTTTTTTGTTTATCGATAATCTTTACGGGGTCGATTACTTTCTTTCGCGAGAAAAGTTCGAGGAAATTCCACGGTTTGCGAGGCGCTAATGTTTTTTCTTCTCTACAGGAATAAAAAGTAAATGACTGATTTACAAGTGTTTCCGCAGGAGTTTTCCAAAGTGTTGTTGACGGAGAAATTTCGCGAAATCTCGGAGTTTTCAAAATCGATGCTAGACACTGTTTACTTCTCGAAGGCGTTTGAAATATTCTTGAGTTTGTAACGGGGATATTTTCCGATTCGTTGAATTCGATAATACTCTTTTCACACGCGATGGGTAAATCTTTAGCTGTTTCACAATGAGGTTCTGTCGGTATCACTGGCAAATCAGGCGTTTTCCCTGTTGGATTAGGGATTATTGTAATCACGTTGGGCAAAAGATCGCGACAGCTATGTTCGTTTATTTCAAAATTTAATAAGATGTCACTATTAATTTCTTCCAATTCTTCAATGGAGTTCCCAGAATGGAGGACGATGTTACTAAAATCGTTTTCCTTTTGCTCGCGGGGAGTTTTGTGAATCTCAGTTTCTGAAAACTCTGGTGGCTCTTTCGAAACCTCGTGGGATTCTTTCGAGGTTGAAATTTTATCTAGTGAAGATTCGCTACTACTTTTTGACCTCTGTGAACTTGATTTTCGAGACCACGACGAGTTTGATTCTGGGAGATCTTCTATATTAAGGACGGAAAGAGATTTCGATAATCCTGGGAGGGAAGGTCCTTTCGTTTGGTCAATTGTATTATTGTCGTCTTCAGACGTCTCTCGTCTTTTATTGGGATTTTCAATCGGGTCTTGTGCTAATTTTCTTTTTCTCTCTTCTGGATATTTATTAAGCACTGAATTCGCGACTGTTGTCGTTGATCTTGTTGACGGCATTTGTAAAATTCCCAGATAAAATCCGTCAAACATCTACCGATAATGGTTATGTTTTTCCTTAACCTTACCTTAATTAAACCGTTATCATCAATTCGGACGGAAAATTGGTAAAATTATCGGCCTGAATATTTGTATTTGATAATTGACAATGGTGTTGGGTCGGGGGTAGACGATAGGATGTCGAAATGCAAGGTTAACGAAATAATTCGTTGGAGGCGCGAAACGCGTACGCGGGGAGAAGAACGGCGTTGTCGTAGTCTGTAATCCGTTAAAATTCCGTCTCTGAATTCTGTCGCGGGTATGCACGGGCACCCGATTATTTGAAACCTTTACCTTTTTATTCAATTCGCGTGATTTTTCTATTTCAAATTGGTTATTCAAGTTTTTAGAGCTGGTAGCTGCTGTTTCGAGTTTTGTGACTGTACTTTTTTTTGCTCCTCACTTTTAACTTCTCCTTTAGATAGCAAATCCGTGGGGGAACCGACTTTAGATATATTTTGTGACCGACGAGATTTTTGCAAATTTCGATAATGTTCGTAACGAGGATCAAGAATATTGCTTCGACGATTTACCGGGTAATCTATTGAAAAATCGATAGGGTCAAGTTTGTAAGAGGGTTGAACTTGGAGGAGGGGAAGTTCGTCAATTATATCACATACTTCTTCCCAAAATTCCTCCGTTGACATTTTGAACCTCCGATATAGACATTTTGTTCCTTTCAATATTTTATTTTATTAATTTTCTTCTTTTTCTTGAGATTGAAGAACAGAAATTTTCTCCGTAGGGTTTTTTTTTAAATTTATTTTTGGTATGTGTATATTCTTTTTTTTTTCAAACGACAAATTTCACTAAAGTTCTACTGTATTTAAATATTACGTTACGTAAAAAAAAAATAAATAATAAAAAAAATGTTCAAATTGGACTACGTCTTTTCGCGACGTCAATTACCCTTATTTCGCAGTAATAAAGAAAATAATTCAACTTGATAAATTAGAAAGATTAAAAAAAAATTCCTTTTCGTTCTTACTTCGTTCAAGCGTGAATAATTTTTTAAAATCTAGTTCAAATTATTTGGAAAAAATAACAAACGAAATATCCAAAATTACTTCTCTTCTTTTTTTTATTAATTATTTAAAATCACTACGACGACAAAGAAAATCAACAATGACTCCAAATGATCCCGGACGAGCCCCCAAAATTTGTTACGTCAAAAATGGGAGTTTTCACGAACTATTAATGATTTTCGACGTATGACGTGCTGAATTTGATTGAGACTCTCTAGTCGTGGAAAATAAATTTCAGTACTACTCCTGGAAACAATCTCGAACACGTCTGCCCCTGTTTTTGAGTCTAACCTCTCGGAAAGTTACTCGGGAAATGGGCTTGGAATCACTGTTTAACTTTTCATCGCGTCGAGGTCTATTGAATTTTCAGATCTTTCGCTACGATATAATTTATTATTAACTTTGCCACGGGGATCCTGATCGTTACTTTTATCAAATGACGGGGTGATTGGGGGAAGATCGATCGGCTTTAATTTGTAAATAATTACTGGATGTTTAAGGATTTCAGTGGAAATAATTTTGGGTTTTGGAGTCTCTCTAGTTATTTCTGTTTCTGTAGGCAATGCCCGTACTCCGTGATAATTTGAACCCAATCTTTGAACAGGGTTTAACCTTTTTGGCCACGGATTCGAATATATCGCGTCGAGTTTACGTAATTGATACCTTCGTCCGGCTCTGCGTGCTCTTTTCTTTTTGCGCGGTACTGGGGGGTTGACTCTCATGGAATTTAAGGGAAGAGTATCCAGGGTGAATTTCCGGATGAGCGTGCAACCTGACGCAACTCTAGTCCCAACCAGATCTCCGCCGAGGAAAAGAAGGAATACGAATATTTGGTGAGCGTGCAACCTGACGCAACTCTAGTCCCAACCAAATTTCCGCACAAGGATGGGGAAACGAATACTGGGTGGGCGTGCAACCTGACGCAACTCTAGTCCCAACCAGATCTCCGCCGAGGGAAAAGAAGGAATACGAATATTTGGTGAGCGTGCAACCTGACGCAACTCTAGTCCCAACCAAATTTCCGCACAAGGATAGGTAAACGAATACTTGGTGGGCGTGCAACCTGACGCAACTCTAGTCCCAACCAAGTTTCCGCACGGGGGGAAAATAAAGCAAAGAACACGAATCCTCGGATGAAGTACAGATTTACACAACCGCACTGAATCTTGCGATCAAATGAATTAAACAAATAATAGAGGAAAAGAGAGAGAGGGAGAGAGAGAGGGTTCTTACCTTTTTTGAATTTAATCGTTGGGGCAAGGAAAATTCCTTGGATTCAACTTATTTAATTGTTTAAATTCTTGATAAAATTCCGGAAGACAAGAAAACTCAGATAAACCTCGTTCCGTGGTTTTATGACGCGTCACTGGTTTATTACTTTCGCGAACCTTTGCACTGAATCGAATGTAAGAACGAATAGATACCGGCGTCCACATTAATAAAATAAATAGGGAAAAAACGAGCCGTATAATTTTTTGTCAATATTCCCAAATAAATTTCCTTGATCCACGTCGTTTAATAAATTAATTAAAAATCGAATTTTTTGTTTGAAGAGTTATGTCGCCAACGCCATGAGAATAATCGAAGGTAAGGATTCACTTGAGTAAAATTGGGCCTTTCTCCAATAAACGACAAAGGTTTATTGAAATTTATTAATTTCCGTCCGAATAGATGAGCCTCACTGAATTATAATTTTCCGGAGATAAAACGTTGCACAATCACGAAAATGATTTTATAAAAATAAATAGAGCTTCACTTACAAAGTCAGATGCTCTCCTGATGGGAAGGGTGATACCATTGGTAACCGGTGATGATCCGGAAGTGAAACGATGAGGAGATCGGCGAGTGCTCAAGGGCGTGGCAGGTAGATGACGAAATCGAAGAAAATGTTGATGCACAGATTTTATTTTTTTGAGATCCAATTTTTATTTTTAAATTATTAAAAAAATAAAAGAATGGTTTGCACAATACGATCAGTCTTAAAATTTCGCGATTTATTTAACAATGAGCGCGATTTGTACTTTTTCTAACAATTCGTGGATTGCAGTCGTCAAAGTGAAATAAATGAAAGTTATTAAACAGAAGATAATAACTAAGCAAAGTAAAATGAAATAGAATAAAACGAGATCCAAAGTCCTTTCCGACATTCAAAGAGTTGATTCGAAATTCGAGAATAAAATAATAAGTCGATTCTACTTCGATTCAGGAATTCAAGACTTGAAATTCCAAACAGGAAAAAAAACCAACTTCCCTCGAAAAAAACGAGTGAAAAATTTTAAGTCCAAAAGCGAATTGTTTCGGAAAAATCCCGAACCAAGAACGTCTTTGTTGAAAATTTCACAAGTTCAACTCAAGAATGGTTTCGGAGTGGACGATGAATTTAGAAGTTTCCAGGTCGGAAAAAATCGAAGAAGTCTGTCAAGAGCGCTTTTTCCGCGCTTTATATACCCAGCGATCCACGCCACCCCGATCGATTTTGGTGGGGATGGTGTGAGCAAGATAGAAGATGCATTTTCCCCTATGAAATCTATTCCCCGCTTTCGCGAGCTTCCCTTAGAGATTAGGGCGCGGTGAGGGCGCTAGCGTAGATCGCTGAGTGGGTCCTATGCGTGTGTCGGTATCCCTGAACACATATACAGGCATATGCATGTGCCCCACGCTTTTTACATTCTTAGTTCGTAGACAATGTTAATTCCTTATAGTAACAATAATTTTAACTTTATAAATATTTTTACGCGCTTATTCTATCATTCACAAAGTCTTTTTCCTTTGTAGTTAATATTTTATGCGTTTTGTTAAATTGGTTGTTCTTTCTTTTCGTTCCATTGTTTGTTAACTATTTTTTTAATTATGCTATTTTTATTTAAAATAAAATATATGAAGTAGCGATCTTAAATTATTTATAAGTCTTTTTATGCGATATTTTTGCGTGTTAAACTTAAATTTATATTATTATAAATAAATGGTTAGACGATTTAATAATTTCTAAGAAGACAATGTTTAAACATTCTCGCTAAAAAATTGAACCTGAGTCTGAAAGATCGTTTTTCCTTGGTTTTCCATATTACATTTTTTTTTAGGGTGTGGTCGCATAAGCCTTCTCGTATGAGTCGACCAGAAAAGAGGGGAGGGTGGATGACTACGGCGCATGACCAAAGAAATCTCAAGTCCCCTTCGTTCCGTCTTTTCCTCCAAGAAAGAGATAGGTGAAATAACAGGGTGGGTGAAAAAGGAGGGTGGCTAGAATGAGGGGTTAGAGTGGGGAGAGATTCGAGCGATCTCCGGGTAGCGACTAGAGCCAAGTCTCCCGTTCCGCCGCGCAAACCCCGTGGAACGTCGAAAGAGGGGTGGGGGCCCTATGTAACTGGGTCTTGCCTCTGAGCGTTTGGCTTCTTTCTTTCCTTTAGATTTTAACACAGGGAAATATTATTTCGAATTTTGAATTATTTCCATTCAACAATATAAGTTTTGACTTGTTTCTCTTTGAGTTTGATTATTGGATTTAACATTAAATTATCTATCGGATGAGTTCGTAATTCAGAGTACAGTGCAAGGTTTCATTTTGCAATTATATTTTATTGATTAGTTGCTCGCCATATGACTTATATTTGTTTGACTTTTCTTGATTTAGGAAAAGTAATTATTGGATGAGTAGTTTTTACCCTGAAACCTTTTTTTTTGCACATATTTCTGTACTTATACGCACACAGATGAATACACAAATATATATATATATATATATATATATATATATATATACATATATATCCCTATAAATGTGTGCGTAATCCTGTACCTGTTTCTTCGTGAACTGTACAATGGAATTTTTAAAGAGAGGGCCTGGGATTGTTGGCCCACGCGACGCGAGAGTGAGAGAGAAAGAGAAAGAGAGCGAGAGAGAGAGGGAGAGAGAGGGGGAGAGAGAGAGAGTCATGAAATGGTGGCTTCACGCAAACGCCTTAGTCCCTTTAAAATATTTTTCTATTGCCCTTTGCATTCTTGTGGGGCCTACTGCCCTTTATATTCTTGTGAGGCCTACTGCCCTTTCAGGGACGATTAGTGGTTTTGTTTCCGTTTTATCATGGGTCTCTCTCTTGCAAATGCTTATTGTATTTAAACCGTCCAACTACCTACTTAATTGGATCTCGTTTTTAATTCTATTAGTATTATCTATGTTATTAAAAGACATATAAATATATTTCCAACCATTTCTTTCGATTCTATTTATTTATTCAATCATCTTTTGTTTATTTGATTATTATTCTGTTTCGTTGTTTGATTTATTCTTGGTCTGTTTCACTGTTTATTTAATTTTGTTCTATTTCATTGTTTATTTAATTATTGCTTGACTTCGTTGTTCATTTTACTACTCTGTTTTATTGCGAATTTATCCTGAAAGTTGATTGTCCAATTAAGTTAATTATTCATTTTCAAATTCCGTATTGGCATGCGGTTGGAAAATTTATCGTTATTTAGAGCAATTCCGTTCGTTTTGTACTGAGTCTATTGTAGATAACACATGTATACATATATATCTGTTTGAGAAAGAGAAAGGAGGACCGTTCCCCTATTGTGAGCTTGTTTTTCCGAGAGGGTGAAACCAGTGCCTCGCGTCGTTTTGGCGGCAGAGCGAAATACTCTATGCTTTATTCTTTTTTTTCCAATGGTAAAGGGTAGATCCAGCGATCTATCCCTTGAATCGATAGACCGGTGGAGGGTATGTCAGTTAGGAAGGCGGCGTCGGATGCCTCGCTCCCAAGATGGTATTTACGAGCTTGTGGCTTTTCGTAGGGGTCTCTGTCCCTGATTTTCCTTCCATACTGCCCGATTTTACTGATGGCCATCTTTTCAGAGATTTTCGGTCGGTGACGTGAATTTCTGTTTTATCATGGAATTGAACGGAATAACCCTGGAAACGATGAACCTTCTTTTTACAGACCTTCAAGTTTTTATCTTTGTTTTTGGTAGCGATTACGTTGAAGAAATGAATTTTAATGGCCGTTACGTCACGACGTAACATGCGTGAGGTATTGTGTATACGTGTATATATATAGGTACATTGATACTCGAGGTGTCGAGGAAAACGGTGTGCGTGAAATTATATGAACCTATATATTATATGCGTGTATTTCAGAGATAATTAATTCGTACGTGGAACTGTAAACATTGGTGCGGTTTGTACACGAAATATAGTATACTCCGTTATAGCTCATATTTGTGTGATAAACAAGTATTTGGGTGGTTTGAGTGACACGTATTCGACGGTTTGAGATCATGGATCCAAGTTAACTAAAAGTAGTAATCCTCAAGGAGGTATTAGCGGCACATAATCTTAAAACGTCGGGCTCGAAAGCAGAACTCGTTGCTCGATTAATGGAGTACGATCCAAAGTGCACTTGGCTTGATCAACTGGGTGCGGGTGCAGGTGATTTGACGATGGACGAAAATTCGGACGACGATGCACGAGATTCGGATGTGAATCGGACGAGAGCTGATAATGATGCTTTGCGAAAAGAACTCGAGCTCACACGTCGGGAATCAGCACTTGTTTCTCGAGAATTGGAGCTTGCGAGACGAGAAATTGAGTTTCTACGACTACAGTCAAATGCGAGGGGCCAACCTCTTGAAGTCCCGATAGCTAATCCGGTTCAAGAAGAGCGCCCGCGACCGGAATGTAACGTGTCGAAAGTTCGTGATTTGCTCTCGGAATATGATGGGAAAAACGACACGTTTGAGAACTGGGAAAAGCAGGTGCGACTATTGAGAGCAACCTACAATCTGGATGTTAATTCTACGAGAATCTTGGTAGCATCGAAACTCAAGGGCAAGGCTCATCGGTGGTTCCATTCGAAGCCAGATCATATCGAAATGGATGTGGATACTCTTTTGAGTGAGCTAAAATCGATGTTTGATTTTCCTGTGGACCGAGTGACTCGACGTCGTCAGTTCGAAACGCGAGTGTGGAAATCAGACGAAACCTTTAGCGACTACGCACATGACAAAGTCATTTTAGCCAACAAAGTCCCTATAAGTGATGATGAGATCGTTACACTTTTGATTGAGGGAATACCAGTCGCGAGTATACGGAACCAAGCACGTATGCAGAGGTTCAGCAATTTGAACGCGATCCTGGAAGCGTTTGAAAATGTATCGATACGTGCTGAACGGAAAAATTCACCAGCGAGACGAGAGAAAAACGAACCGAAATTCTCACGTAATCGTCAAAAAAACAAGGAAACAACGGATCAGCATGGAGCCGGACTTTGCTACAGTTGCAACCTTCCTGGTCATGTTGCTGCCAACTGCAAGGAAAAGGCTAAAGAAAAAACCTGCTTCTCGTGCAAGGAGCCTGGACACTACGCAAGAAATTGCCCATCGAAGTCCTCAGCTGCGGAGAAGAAAGCTCGAGAAATTCACAACGTCGACGAGAAGCCAGGTACCGATGGATTTTGGAAAATGGTTGAGATCCAGTTCGACGAGTCAGGGATCGCTCGATCCATTTTTCTTGAGGCGTTATGTGATACTGGCAGCCCAATAAGTTTTCTGAAGATGTCCGTCGTTCCTCCGTGGGTAACGTATAAGACTTGCGAATTGTCAAACAAGTATAGTGGAATTAATAATGCGAGACTCGACATAAAAGGTATCATGGAAGTAAGTCTCACGTTCGATAATGTTACACGAAGCGATATTAAATTCTTTGTTGTATCAAACGAGACGATGCAGAGCGCTGCCGTAATTGGAAGGGATACATTGCGAAGGTTCGGTATGAAATTAACCATGTTGACAAATTCATTTGAGACCGCGACAAACGAGATCATGAATATCGATGATATTAATGAAAATAAAATCGTCGATCAGTTGAATATAAATCCGGAAATCCCACTTGAAATTCGTAATAACGTCCGTACGATTTTCGAAGATCATTATGTCGCGCCGTGAAGGCCCGAAGTGCCTAAGATTCAAGCAACGATCACGTTAGATTTGAAAAATTCGAGTCCCTTTCATTATGCGCCGCGTCGCTTGTCGTATGAAGAGAAGAAAAAACTGACTGAGATTATCGATAACCTGTTGGCGAAAGGAATTATTCGGAAAAGTAATTCAGACTTTGCTTCGCCTGTAGTTCTCGTAAAAAAAAAGACGGGAGAATTCAGACTATGCATCGATTATCGAACGCTTAACAAGGTCCTTGTGCGTGACAACTATCCTTTTCCTCTGATCGAAGATTTGATAGACGCACTTGGCGGGAAACGATATTTCAGTTTACTCGATCTACGAGATGGTTTTCACCATATAAAGGTGGCAGAGGAGTCAATTAAATTCACGTCGTTCACGACGCCGATTGGTCAATTTGAATATTTAAAAATGCCTTTCGGGCTAAAGACAGCTCCTTCAAAATTCCAGAGATATGTCAACGAAGTGTTGTCAGATTTGATCAGGGGAGAGAGCGTGATTGCTTACATGGACGATTTCCTGGTAGCCACAAGAACGATCGAAGAACACGTCGACGTGCTAATAAAAGTTTTCAAATTGCTCGTCGACAACGACCTTGAACTTCGCGTTGACAAATGTTATTTCTTACAGACCGGGATTAATTATTTGGGGTATTATGTGTCGACCGAAGGCGTTAGCCCCACTAACGAAGGGGTGTCAGCTATTGCGAATTTTCCGATTCCTCAGAATGTCAGGAGTGTACAGTCATTCCTCGGGATGTGCTCGTATTATCGAAAGTTTGTGCAAGGATTTTCGATTATTGCAGCTCCATTATACGCGTTGCTAAAGAAAAATGTCGAATTCAAGTTCGGAAAAGAGGAACTTAATTCTTTTGACATGCTTAAAAACAAACTGATGCGTAAACCAGTCGTGGCTATTTATAGTCCATGTGACGAAACTGAGTTGCATACAGATGCAAGCTCGTTAGGTTTCGGCGCGATACTCTTGCAAAGGAAAGCTGACAAGCTGCTGCATCCTATCTTTTACTTTTCAAAAAGAACGTCCGAAAGCGAGAGAAAAATGCACAGTTTTGAATTGGAAACCCTTGCAATAATCTATGCCTTGCGCAGATTTCGAATCTACCTGCAGGGTCGTAATTTTAAAATCGTAATTTTAAAATCCTTCTTATTTAATTTTTAAATAAGAAGGATATCAATCCGCGAATATCTCGATGGGCGTTGGAATGGAAAACTACGACTATCAGATCGAGCATCGAAGCGGTGAGCGTATGAAGCACGTCGATGCGTTAAGTCGTGAGCGTAATATTGTTCACGTTGTTCACGATAATCCGATCGAGCTCAATCTTGCTCTGAGCCAAAATAAAGATCCGAATATTGTGGCTATCAGGGAAAAACTTGAGAATTCGGAGGATAAATTGTACGACATGAAAAACGGCGTAGTCTACCGAAAAAAAGCCGACAGGATATTGTTCTATGTGCCTGCGTCGATGGAAAACCATGTGATTCAGCGGTACCACGATGATATGGGGCATCTGAGTTTTGAGAAAGTTTTAGAGGCGATCAAGCAAAATTATTGGTTTCCGGGAATGAACGATAAAATTAAAGCGTACATACGCAATTGCTTGAAGTGTTTGGCGTTTTCACCAAACACAGGAAAGATCGAGGGTATGTTGAATAACATCCCAAAGGGAGATGCACCATTTCAGACGATCCACGTAGATCATTGTGGTCCCGTAGAAAAACATCGGTTAAAGCAGCACATACTTGTAATTGTTGACTCGTTCACAAAGTTCACGAAATTGTATGGCGTCAAATCGACGACGAGTAAAGAGACGATAAATTGTCTCACCGAATATTTCACGACCTACAGCAGACCTCGAATGCTAGTGTCTGACCGAGGTATGTGTTTTACGTCAGAAAAGTTTAAAGATTTTATGAAGGAAAATAATGTTCGGCACGTGTTAGTAGCAACAGCGTCGCCAAGGGCCAATGGCCAAGTAGAACGGGTAAACCGCGTATTAGGGCCGATGCTTGCGAAGCTTACCGATAATTCGACCGGAAAATATTGGTACCGAACGCTTGTGACCATTGAACATGCGTTGAACAACACTGTTCATAAGACCACGAACGAAACTCCCAGTAAACTCCTTTTTGGCGTGAAGCAGCGTGGTGAAGTCGTTGACGGAATAAGCGATTTCCTTGACGACACTGTACCAGCTGAACCCCAAAATTTCGAAGAGCGTAGAGCGAAAGCCGCGCAAAATATTATAAAAAGCCAAAGTTATAATAAAGAATATGTTGATAAGCATCGAAAAGAACCATACGAATACAAAGAGGGAGATTATGTTATGGTGAAAAACTTTGAGAGCACACCAGGCGTCTCGAAAAAGTTAATTCCTCGCTTCAAAGGGCCGTATGTAATAAAAAAATGTCTTCGTTTTGGGCGTTACGTCGTCGGTGACGTAGAGAATTGTCCAGTAACCCAACGACCCTACGAAGGTGTTTGGGAGCCGTGTAACATGAAGCTTTGGCGAGAATCGCTACGAGAGTAGACAATAAGCTAGTAAAACCGAAGAAAAAAAAACTGTGTTCATCGTTATAATGTAAGCGTGTTACCTTATAACAAGGTATTTTATTTGTTTTATTGTCCAGAGACGGACGAAAGTCAGGATGGACGAACTGTGAGAAATTTCTGTTAGTTTAATATGTGTATGTGTAATTCGTGTACTTGCTATTCTGATAACCGGTATTTCGATCTTCGACATTGTGATTGTCGAATATTCGCGAACGAGACGAGACGTATATTCGTCGAAATAATAATAATATAATTTACCGTTAGGAATAAGAAAAGGAATATTCCTCGACAGATTAGTCGTTGATATTCACGCGAACGGAACAGACGAAATGTATACGTAATAAAATAAAACCGAGTCATACTTATATTTAAATTGCGACCATCCGATTATTTGGTTCCATTTTACCCATATCCAAAAAATGAGAACGCTTACAATATATGTACTTATACGATTTATATTACGGTGGCCGCTATTTCAGGTCTCAATTTATATTAAGGTGGTCATTCGGGATTTGATGTCTTTAAATATTTATATACATACCCATCAAGAGTCGCGGCAGCGACTCGACGCCAAGTATTAAAAAAACTAAGTCTCAGTCGAGATGCCGCGCACTCTTATATACGCGAATATGCCTCAGTCCACGCCGCTTTTACACTTTAATTCGATATTACTAAAAAACGAGACAACTTTTTTAACATTTTAAGAATATACTTTTCTATAAAAAAAATTAGCTTTCCATTGATACCATTTTTTTTCCGCCTGAGCGATGCTGAGATATCATAATATTGAGCGAATTATTCCGAATATCTATCATCAGAAAAATTCTCCAACCGGTCACGTCTCTATAGATATACTAGCCCATGTATGAGCGGTGTAATACGACGTTTACAGAGGCCTTGCATTAGTGCGGGAAAATATGGAAATGTGCGAGAACATGACGTTCCCCCACCCCGCCAACCGTAGTCTCGGGCTTATACACAGGCTTGTATAAATATTCTATCTCTATATATAAAAAAGAGTATATAATATGTGTATGTGCGAGTGTGTCGAGTATTTTTTTATATACACGATGTATATTAAGGTGGTCGTTATTTCGGGTCTGAATTTATATTAGGGTGGTCATTCGAGATTCAAATTTTCTTTATTATTTACATATATGTATTTTTAAAATGTATATTAGAGTGGTCGTTATTTCAGGTCTCCATTAATATTTGGGTGGTCCTCCAAGATTCAATGCTTTAAATATTTATATACATATTTATTGAGATATACTCTAGGGTGGTCGTTAATTCAGGCCTGAATTTATATGAGAGTGGTCATTCTAGATTCGAATTTTTATAATGATTGATATATATGTATTTATAAGATGTATATTAGAGCGAGCGAGAATTTTTATAATGATTGATATATATGTATTTATAAGATGTATATTGTAACGAGCATACGGTCGTTATTTCAGGTCTCAATTAATATTGGGGTGGTCCTTCAAGATTTAAATTCTTTAAATATAGCATTATCTACATAAATGCAGCATATCTTTGTATATATATCATTATATATAGGATTTTCTATTTATATAGATCATCTATGTACATATATATATCCTTATCTATATGTAAAACATATCTATGATTATATAGCATTATACATAGCTAATAAGTCAAAATGAAACTTAAATTTCAGGCTAACTTATGTTTTGAGCTAAATCAAAATCTAACTTAAATTTTAGGCTCAATCAAAAACGAACTCAAATTTGAAGCTTAACCGAAATCTAACTTTAATTTTAGGTTTAACCGAAATCGAACTTTAATTTGACGCTGAACCAAAATCTATCTTAAATTTTAGGCTCAATCAAAATCTAATTCAAATTTTAAACTTAATCAAGATCTAACTTAAATTTTAGGCTAAATCAAAATTGAACTCAAATTTAAAGCTAAACCAAAATCTAACTTAAATTTCAGGTTTAGCTATAAGCCAACTTTCATTTGACGCTACACCAAAATCTAACTTTAATTTTAGGTTGAACCGAAATCCAACTTTCATTCGACGCTAAACCAAAATCTAACTGAAATTTTTGGCTAAACTAAAATCTGGCTTAAATTTTAGGCTAAACCAAAATCTAACTTAAATTTTAGGCTAAACCGAAATCTATCTTAAATTTTAAGCTAAACTAAAATCTAACTCAAATTTTAGGTCAAATCAAAATCTAACTCAAATTTTAAGCTTAACCAAAATCTAACTTTAATTTTAGGTTAAACCGAAATCCAACTTGAATTTGACGCTAAATCGAAATCTGACTTCAATTTAAGGCCAAACCAAAATCTGACTTGAATTTTATGCTTTATATTCATAGATATACTATATATCAAGAGTCGCGGCAGCGACTCGACGCCAAGTATCAAAAAACTGAGTCCCATTTGAAATTGCCACGCACTCTTATATACGCGAATATGCCTTGGCCCACGCCCTTTTTACATTTCAGTTCGATATTACTAAAAAACACGACAACTTTTTCAACATTTACGAACTATGGTCATCTTAAAAAAAAATTAGCTTTCCATTGATACCACTTTTATCTTTTTCCGCCCACGTGATACAGAGATATCATAATATTGGGCGAATTATTCCGAATATTTATCATCGCGAAAATGTTCAAGTCACGTCTCTATAGATATAGAGCGCGTGTATAAGCGGTGTAATACGCGACTTTTACAGAGAGGCCTTGCATTAGTGTGGGAAAATATGAGTGTGTGCGAGAACACGGCGTTCTCCCACCCCGCCAATCGTAGTCTCGGGCTTATACACAGGTTTGCATGTGTATTCTATCTCTATATATAAAAAAGAGTGTATGTGTTGTGACGGATTTTCTTTTCCTTGTTTGACGAGATCGAATCCGTCGCCTTCGGCCGTCACCCCCGCCCGGAACGTCCCAAACATTCCTGGTGGGCGCCAGTTAATTTTTGGTTCCCCGGAATTAACAAACCGGTCATACCTGGGAGTCGAGTGGGAAGGATTCGACTCCACGACTGCACTTTTTATTTCGCCGGTGGGCTAACCGGACTGACCGGACTGAACTGATTCCCGCACCTGGGAATCGAGTGGGAAGAACTCGATTCCCGCACGGACGAAACAGGACAGAACAAACGGACGGAACGCACGAACGGGGATGAGCGGTTGCGGAAATGCGCGGCCGCTCAGGATGCGGGTTGTGGTAGAGAGGGTCGGAGTTAGATGTCAGCAAGTAGCGCGAGAACTATTTCCAACACGGGACGAAACCAAAACGATAACCGACTCACCTGAAAAAGAGTAATCCTTTCGGTGAGGTGCAAGAGCCATTCCTTGCGAAACCGGGATCCAGCGCCGGTGCATCGCACACTGCACTTGAATAATCCAAAGGATTATTCATCGAAAACGGTGCGATTCTTATTCGCAATCACCCCGCGAGAACAGGTGACAAGCTCGAGCACACACAGACACGAGGCGCGCGTATCACACACGCGAGCGAGAGCGAGACACTGTTACGCGAAGCGCGAACAATACAGAGCGAGACCGAGTGACAACAAGCCAACACAATAGCGGGAGCAGGAGGTCTTGCCTCAACGACGAACGGAGACCGAGTCTCCTAATTTCTTGTCGAGAATTTGGATAATCGTCCAAATTCTCTGACCGATAGCTGCTGCCTCATTATTCTTCTTTCTTACGTTTCCGAGAGCGTGATTGGAGAATAATCATCCTCGGTAACGTGTTGAGAATCTCGGTGGCAGCTTCCCCTGGAATCCGAGCGAAAGCAAGGCTCTACTGTACTTAACGCGGCGCAATGCTTCCCAGCCATTGCCCGTAACACTCTCCGCCTGCTCTCCAGCTCGTGATTCCTTCTACGCCGGGGCACCGGCATTACAGCCGGACCTCTGACAATTCCACCGAGACTTCTCGTCGGGCGCTCTCCTCCGTCGGGCAACTCATTACCTGGAGACATATTTTTCCGACGGATTCGAGCGCGCGATCTTTTCTGAACATTTCTCAGCCGAATCAATACCAAAATCATGTGTCACGTGCTCGAAACGTGACTGAGCGAGAACACGTGTTCTTGACCGTACTGAATCGGGCAGCCAACCGGGAACGTTACAGTTTTTGCGAGAGCGTTTCTGGCTTTGTGGCCGTGATTCCAAAAAATCACGTCACAACTCCTCACCCCTTACGGGTGGCTTTGGCGTAGGGATCAAACGGTAGCTAATCACGAGTCATGAATTCGGTAGCGCAACATCTCATATCGACCGCCCCTCATGCCGACGGGGGTGTCGAGAGGTTATTTTTGTTTTCGAGATCGGTTCTAACGCCGATTCTTTTCGGCGGAACTTTTCTTCCCAGGTTACTAACGGGAGCCTAATTTACGTCTGGGAAAACGGGAACGCTTGCTAAGTGCGTAATCGCGCTCGCACAAGAAAGTTTTTGTACGAGATCCGTTCTAACGCCAATCTTTTACGGCGGAACCTTTCTTCCCCAGGTTGCTGACGGTATCTGATTAATTTTTAGGGAAGACGAGAGCGGCTGCTAAGCGCGTAATCGCACTTGCACGAGAAAGGTGTGTATAAAACCAAAGCTTTCCATCGTGACCAGCTTGTGGCCGATGTTGAACGCACACGATCATGGACGGCACAATAAGAGTAGGACTAGACTTACCAAAATCGACCCAATGGTACCACTCATTACCCTCACGTCCCATGCGGTTCCGAGAGCGTTGCGTGATCCAGATTCTGGAATCTGTGACGAGAGCGTGACCGTGGTGCTTGCGTCGGTGACTCTTCTTGAACCTTGTAGGCTTTTGAGCGGTTGCGGGAGCGTAACGGGATCCGAACTGTTGAGTCCTCCGCGAGAGCGCAGCCACGGCTCTGGCCATGACCGACCTTTTCATCTCCTTTTGAGATTTTTGTAGGTTGCGGGAGCGGTGCGAGATCCGGGCCTAACGGCCACACGGGAGCTAAGCTCGTTTGTCGATCGGAGTCAGACTAGCCGTCTTTCTCACGAGATCGGGCAACCGGCACTTTTGACGAGAGCTAAAGTCCTCGGTTCTTCCAACGCTTACTTTGGCCTGCAATATGTCGCGAGACCGGGGCCCAGGGGCCGCCCATAAACGCGAGAACTCGTGGACTCTTAATCGAGAGCTGTGGCCTGCGGCCCTAACGAGAGCTGAGGCTCGATGAGCCTCTTACGGGAGCTAAGACCGACGGTCTCTTAGCGAGATCTACGGCTTGCGCCGTTGACGAGAACAGGGCTCAGAGGCCCTAGCGGGAACCGAGGTTCGCGTCTACACCTGCGGTGGCGCCGCCTTGCCTCTCCTCGCTCGGCGCGAACGTGTCCGCTTCCGCTTGGCTGTCGGGGTTTCCGGCGGGGTCGGTACGTCGACCGGGATCGCCGGGGTGGTGCGCGACCGCTGAGCCGAGGCTCGAGACGGCCGCGAGCCCCTCAGCTCTTCCCGAGTGACGTTCCGGCCCACCGCTGCCACGTACGGCCCTTCACGCCGCCAATCTTGGCTGCACGAGGGGCACGTGCGCAGCGTCTTCCCCTTCCGGCCGCAGCGGCGGCAGAACGTCGCAGTTGGGGGGCCGCGGGGACACTGCGCGTAGCGGTGCCCTACCTCTCCACAACTGTAGCACGTCCGCTCCAAAGCAGGCCGACGTGAGCGTTCCTGAACCGCAGGTGGTTCACGCGCGACGGGATCCGGTGCCGAAACCCGCACCTCGGGAACGGGCGGTCGCCGTCTCGGGGTCGACGGCCCAGGCCGAGCGGCCGCACCGGCGACGACCCGAGACCACTGCCGTTCCGACCCTTGGCCCGAGATCCGCACCGGGTCCCCGATCACCGGTGTCGGTAGCGGGTCCGAGACTCCCTGCTCCTCCCCAGGGGGGGTCAGCAGGGCCACGGACCTGTCCGCGAGCTCGCGGATAGCTCTCACGAGCCTCTCCGCGTCTTTTGTTCCTGCGTCCTGCAGGGCCACAGCGCAGGCCCGGAGGAGCTCGAGCGGCGTGCTCAGCGGCTCGACAGCCGACTCCGCGGGACTCGAGGGGGCGCTGGGGGAGACGTCCGAGGTCGCCCGCATCACCTCCTCGTACCATGAGGCGCCGGCCTTGCTATCGCCCCCCCCCACGACGAGCATCGGCTCGTCGTCGGAAAATTCCACCCCGATGTCGGTCCTGTTTTCGGTAGTCATGTTCTCTGGAGAGACGAATGGTAATCGCGCGTTGACTCAAGGTGTCAATCCTTCGAAGCGTCGCGATAAAGTCATTATCGATCGCCGTATCATCGCCTGTCGGTAGCGATAGGGCTAGGAGATGGGGGCCCTTTTTCGGGATCACGTGATCGATATTCTCCCAGTTTTGGGGAATTTTCGACGACGCCCGAAGCCCGAACAATGAGTTTCCCCCTTACGGCGGGTCACCCAAGCGAGCCCCCTGACGCAATCGTCGATCCTTCGAGAACAAGAGGGCGAAGAGGAGAGATCCTCTCCTCATTTCGCGATACGAGAGCGGCGGGGACCCTGAGGGGGGTCCTCGCGCGTAAGAATTAGAGAGCGCGGGGGGGGAGGAAACGCTGTTCCTCTCGTCATTACGATACTAGAACTGCGACGAATTTATGACCCTCGTCGTGATCGAAATTTCGAGAACGGGTGCGAGAGAGAGAGAAAAAAAAAGATCACTCTCTCCTTCACAATTCGAGAACGACGAAGATTCCACAAGGAATCTTCGAGAATAATTCTCGAAGGCAAGAGAGAAGGAAAATTTTCTCCTCATCCAATGATTCGAGAACGGCAAAACTTCCAAGGAGAATTTTCGCAAATAATGGTCGGTAGCGAGAAAGAGAGAAAGTTTCCTCTCGATTTCATAATTCGAGAACAGCAAAAATTTCAATGAAAATTTCTGCAAATAAATCTTCGGTAGTGACAAGGAGGGGAAGTTTCCCCTCAATTTCACAATTCGAGATTGGCCAAAAATTTCAAAGGGAATTGTTGCGAGAATTCTTCGGGAGCCTGAGAGAAACAGAATTTTCTCTCAATTTTATAATGCGAGAGCGGCCAACGTTCCCAGGGGAACCTTCGCCCATGACTTCCCGAGAACGACTTTTTTTTTGTCCGAGAACAGCGAAAACCAGTAATGGGATTTTCACAATTTTGATTTTCGAAATCTGGATTGAACAAGAATTTTTCAATCCTGCGAGAACTACGAATATTCCAAAAGGAACCTTCACACTGTTATTCTCGAGAGCGAGAATGTTATTCTCGCTCCCCCTTCTGGGGGAGCGAGAGGAACGCTCTCTTCGCCCGCCCGCGCGAGAACTTAGGGACTCATAAAAGTCCTCTCTCTAATCCTCGAGAACTGCGAATATTTCGAAAAATATTCGCTCGATAAATCGTCGCGAGAGACGAATTAATAATTTCACACGAAAGTGCGAATGCCGAGAACACAATGGACTCGCCGATTACTGTACGATCCAAGATACGTACAGGGCGTTTCATTTACAAGACGAGACCGTATACGAGAGCAGCGAAAATTTGAATGAAATTTTTCGCAACTATTTTTCGAGAGCAGCGAAAAATTCGATAGAAAATTTTCACCATTCATATTCGAGAGCAGCAAAAATTCGAATAGAAATTTTCGCGATTAATACTCGGGAGCTACGAAAATTTTAATAGAAAATTTTCGTAATTAATTTTTGAGAGCGACGAAAATTTCAAAAGAAAATTTTCGCAATTATTTTCGGGAGCAGCGAAAATTCGAATAGAAATTTTCGCGATTAATGCTCGGGAGCTACGAAAATTTTAATAGAAAATTTTCGTAATTAATTTTCGAGAGCGGCGAAAATTTCAAAAGAAAATTTTCGCAATTATTTTCGGGAGCAGCGAAAATTCGAATAGAAATTTTCGCGATTAATACTCGGGAGCTAGGAAAATTTTAATAGAAAATTCTCGTAATTAATTTTCGAGAGCGGCGAAGATTTCAAAAGAAAATTTTCGCAATTATTTTCGGGAGCAGCGAAAATTCGAATAGAAATTTTCGCGATTAATACTCGGGAGCTAGGAAAATTTTAATAGAAAATTCTCGTAATTAATTTTCGAGAGCGGCGAAAATTTCAAAAGAAAATTTTCGCAATTATTTTCGGGAGCAGCGAAAATTCGAATAGAAGTTTTCGCGATTAATACTCGGGAACTACGAAAATTTTAATAGAAAATTTTCGTAATTAATTTTCGAGAGCGGTGAAAATTTCAAAAGGAAATTTTCGAGAGCGGTGAAAATTCCGATCACTGACTAAAAAAAAACAGATTTTTATCGAGATCCGAGGAATTCAACAGAATTCCTTGATTTATTGAGATCGGTGAAAATCGCGATTCCGAATTTTCATCAAAGCCAAAATATTTCATCGAGACTCAAGAAATTTAATAAAGTTTTTCGATGACGAGATCCATGAAAATGATCGAAAAGTTTTCAAAAGTTGTTTTGTCGAGAGCTGACAAATTTAATAAAATTTCTCGATTGCGAGATCTACGAAAATTGTCGACGCAAATTTTGAAACAATAATTGTTTTATCCGAACCCGAGAAACTTTAATAAAATTCCTCGATTGCGAGATCCATGAAAATGCTCGGAAGGACTTTTCGAAAAAATTGTTTTATCGAGAACTCAGAAATTTCGTAAAATTTCTCGATTGCGAGATTTATGACAATTCTTGAAAAGAATTTTAAGAAGATTGTACATCGAGAGCTGAGAGATTTAAGAAAACTTCTTGATTGCGAGATCCATGAAAATCCTCGAAAGGAATTTTCGAAAAATTGTTTTATCGAGAGCTGAGAATTTTCAAGGGAAAATTAATGAATCAAGAGCTGAGAAATTTAATACAATTTCTCTATTGCGAGATCTATGAAAATCCTCAAAGGGAATTTTCGAAAAAGTTTTGTTTTATCGAGAGCTGACAAATTTGATAAAATTTCTCGATAGCGAGATCTATGAAAATTCTCAAAAAGAATTTTCAACAATAACTTGTTTTATCGAGAGCTGAGAAATTCAATAAAATTTCCCGATCGCGAGATCTATGAAAATTCTCGAAAGGAATTTTCGAAAATAAAAAATGTTTTATCGAAAAATTCGAGAGCACTCGAAAATTTATAATTTTCGAGAAACCCGCGAAATCTCACTCGCGGTTATTCTCGAAAAGGTCGAGAGCATTCGAGAATTTCGATTTTCGAGGAACTCGCGAAATATCACTCGCGGTTATTCTCGAAAAATTCGAGAGCGTGACTACAAATTTTGATTTTCGAAAAACCTCGCGGAATATTACTCCCGGTTATTCTCGAAAAATTCGAGAGCGTACGAAGCGTAATCGTGAGCGCGGCGAGAACACGCGAAAGCGCATCGAGAACCAAAACGAAAACTGTACGAGAGCATGCGAAAGCATAACGAGAACAAGAACGAGAACTAAGGATCTCGAAGAAGCTCCGTTCGATACGAAGATTCGCGATAGATTCCTCGGGTGCTTGTACCGTTCGGCACGAAGGCCCGCGATAGACTCAAGGTGTGAATCCTTCGAAGCGTTGCGATAGAGTATATATCGATCGCCGGATCATCGCCTGTCGGTAGCGATAGGGCAAGGAGGTGGGGGCCTTTTTTCGGGATCACGTAATCGATATTCTCCCAGTTTTGGGGAATTTCCGACGACGCCCGAAGCTCGAACAATGATTTTCCCCCTTACGGTGGGTCACCCAAGCGAGCTTTCTGACGCAATTGTCGATCCTTCGAGAAAAAGAGGGCGAAGAGGAGAGACCCTCTCCTCTTTTCGTGATACGAGAGCGGCGGGGACCCTGAGGGGGGTCCTCGAACGCAAGCCTTAGAGAGCGCGGGGAGAGGAAACGCTGTTCTTCTCCTCATTACGATACGAGAACTGCGACGAATTTATGACTATCGTCGTGATTGAAATTTCGAGACCGAATGAGAGAGAGAGAGAAGAAAAAAAAATCACTCTCTCAAAGAAAAGAAAAATCTTCTCCTCATCTAATGATTCGAGAACGGCCAAAAATTCCAAAGAGAGTTTTCGCAAATAATTGTCGGTAGCGAGAAAGAGAGAGAGTTTTCTCGTGATTTCATGATTCGAGACCGGCAAAAATTCCAAAGGAAATTTCTGCAAATAAATCATCGGTAGTGAGAAAGAGGGGAAATTTTCCCTCAATCTCTTAATCAAGAACGGCCGTAAATCCCAAAGAGAATTTTTGCAAATAAATCTTCGGTAGCGAGAAAGAGGAAAATTCTCCCTCGATTTCACAAATCGAGAACAGCAAAAATTCCAAAGAGAAATTTTGCGAGAATTATTCGGGAGCCTGAGAGGAAAAGAATTTTCTTTCAATTTTATAATGCGAGAGCGGCCAAAGTTCCCAGGAGAACCTTCGCCCATGACTTCTCGAGAACGACCCCTTTTTTTTGTCCGAGAGCAGCGAAAACTAGTAATGGTATTTTCGCAATTTTGATTTTCGAAATCTGGATTGAACCAGAATTTCTCAATCCGGCGAGAACTACGAATATTCCAAAAGGAACCTTCGCACTGTTATTCTCGAGAGCGAGGGGGGGTGGGGAGCGAGAGGAGCGCTCTCTTCGCCCGCCCGCGCGAGACTTAGAGGCTCATAAAAGTCCTCTCTCTAATCCTCGAGAACTGCGAATATTTTGAAAAATATTCACTCAATAAATCGTCGCGAGAGACGAATTAATAATTTCACACGAAAGTGCGAATGTCGAGAACATAATGGACTCGCCGATTACTGTACGATCCAAGATACGTACAGGGCGTTCCATTTACGAGACGAGACCGTATGCGAGAGCGACGAAAATTTAAAAAGAAAATTTTCGTAATTAATAATCGAGAGCAGCGAAAATTCAAATAAAATTTTCGCAATTAGTTTTCGAAAGCGCCGAAAATTTCAAAAGGAAATTTTCGTAATAATAATCAAGAACAGCGAAAATTCTAATAAAATTTTCGCAATTAGTTTTCGAGAGCGACGAAGATTTTAAAAGAAAATTTTCGTACTTAATAATCGAGAGCTACGAAAATTGTAATAGAAAATTTTCGCAATTATTTTCGAGAGCGAATATCGCGCGATATATTCGCTTGATAATCCCCGGTAGCGACGACTTAAATTCGACCGAGAGCGAAAACGTCAGAGAGCCCAAAAAACTCTACGATGACGATTTAGACGAGACGATATGAAGGGCGTTTCATCCACTGTCCGAGAATCGAAGCGAGAACGAAAGCGAGACTTTCAACTACTTGCTGGCGTGGCCCCACGTTGGGCGCCATTTGTGACGGATTTTCTTTTCCTTGTTTGACGAGATCGAGACGATACCGAATCCGTCGCCTTCGGCCGTCACCCCCGCCCGGAACGTCCCAAACATTCCTGGTGGGCGCCAGTTAATTTTTGGTTCCCCGGAATTAACAAACCGGTCATACCTGGGAGTCGAGTGGGAAGGATTCGACTCCACGACTGCACTTTTTATTTCGCCGGTGGGCTAACCGCACTGAACTGGGAATCGAGTGGGAAGACCTCGATTCCCGCACCTGGGAATCGAGTGGGAAGAACTCGATTCCCGCACGGACGAAACGGGACAGAACAAACGGACGGAACGCACGAACGGGGATGAGCGGTTGCGGAAATGCGCGGCCGCTCAGGATGCGGGTTGTGGTAGAGAGGGTCGGAGTTAGATGTCAGCAAGTAGCGCGAGAACTATTTCCAACACGGGACGAAACCAAAACGATAACCGACTCACCTGAAAAAGAGTAATCCTTTCGGTGAGGTGCGAGAGCCATTCCTTGCGAAACCAGAATCCAGCGCCGGTGCATCGCACACTGCACTTGAATAATCCAAAGGATTATTCATCGAAAACGGTGCGATTCTTATTCGCAATCACCCCGCGAGAACGGGTGACAAACTCGAACACACACAGACACGAGGCGCGCGTATCACACACGCGAGCGAGAGCGAGACACTGTTACGCGAAGCGCGAACAATACAGAGCGAGACCGAGTGACAACAAGCCAACACAATAGCGGGAGCAGGAGGTCTTGCCTCAACGACGAACGGAGACCGACTCTCCTAATTTCTTGTCGAGAATTTGGATAATCGTCCAAATTCTCTGACCGATAGCTGCTGCCTCATTATTCTTCTTTCTTACGTTTCCGAGAGCGTGATTGGAGAATAATCATCCTCGGTAACGTGTTGAGAATCTCGGTGGCAGCTTCCCCTGGAATCCGAGCGAAAGCAAGGCTCTACTGTACTTAACGCGGCGCAATGCTTCCCAGCCATTGCCCGTAACACTCTCCGCCTGCTCTCCAGCTCGTGATTCCTTCTACGCCGGGGCGCCGGCATTACAGCCGGACCTCTGACAATTCCACCGAGACTTCTCGTCGGGCGCTCTCCTCCGTCGGGCAACTCATTACCTGGAGACATATTTTTCCGACGGATTCGAGCGCGCGATCTTTTCTGAACATTTCTCAGCCGAATCAATACCAAAATCATGTGTCACGTGCTCGAAACGTGACTGAGCGAGAACACGTGTTCTTGACCGTACTGAATCGGGCAGCCAACCGGGAACGTTACAGTTTTTGCGAGAGCGTTTCTGGCTTTGTGGCCGTGATTCCAAAAAATCACGTCACAGTGTGTATGTGCGAGTGTGTCGAGTATTTTTTCATATATACGATGTAAATTAGGGTGGTCGTTATTTCAGGTATCAACTTACATTTAGGTGGTCATTCGAGATTTGATGCTTCGAATATATATTTTATCTTTATATATAAAAGAGTCTGTGGGTGCGAGTATTTTTTTATATACATATACGATGTATATTAGGGTGGTCATTATTTCAGGTATCAACTCACATTTGGGTGGTCATTCGAGATTTGATGCTTTAAATAATTATATACTGTGACGAGACTTTTCCTACTCGGTGAAAAGCCGAGTCTTTGAGACACAAAACAGCTCACGAGATCGCTCAAGAATTGGGCGCAAGCTATCGCAATAAATTACGATAGCAAAATTTATATTTTCTTGAGCTTTTTCGCGAGTTCTTTCTTTGTCCGGCTAGCTGCCCTTGAGGATGGTAGAGGGGCGCGGTTGGGGACCGTTGGATCTTCGCAAATAAATACTTTTTTCCATCGATGTTCGGGAAACACAATTATTCTTTTATTAAACTGAAATTATTATGTCGTCTCGCAGAAAGCGGGACGAAAACAAAGAAATCAAAATTCGAAATGTAAACTTTCCCTTTTTCTTTGAAACAAAACCCTTACTCTCTAATACAAGCTCGCGTCTCACTTCTATACAATTTAACGTTTTATCCTAACTAATTTTCCGTGATCTCATTTCGCTTCTGAATATTATTCGACCCAAAAGTCTTTTCAACAAATACTTGTTATGCTATTAATTCCATTCGATTACACAGGTTAACACTCGATAACAACCAAGATAACAAAGATAACGTTAACAATAACTTCTTCAACTATTCTCTCGGCCTCGTGGCAGTATTGCGCCTCAAGCTCAAAATGGCTGATACTCCAACGGTTTTCCCCGTTTCAACGTGCTTACTTAAATTGGCCGCTCTTTCACGATGACTCGGAATTGTACTCGGGCCAAGAGTTCTAAATAACTTACTTTAGCTAATCTACGGACTCTCGCCTTCGTGAAAATTGAATTTAATCCCCTTTCGGCGATTCTATGGATTAATGAATTGAACGGTAACTCGCGAAAGATATTGCTCGCGGAAGAGAACTTGCGAATGGCCGCGCACGTTACCTCGCCGTCGCGACAATATCGCTACAATTTGGTCTTTCACTCTCGAAATTGCATTTACCCGCGAATTTCCCAAAACCACTACCAAAATGAGCGAAACGACAGTCTCGCCGGTTTGTTTCCCTCGAATGAGTCCTGGACAATTCAGGCCCTCGATCCTTGATATATTCGGTGGATGCGCGTTCTTGGGCGACGCTCGATAACGGCACGGAGACGACGTCCTTCATCGTTCTTTACGTCGGCTTGAGTCCCCGAGAGATCTTTTGCGATCATCCTCGTAAGCTCGGTTTTCCCCCACCCTTGTTAAATAATTCTCGAATTGAGCGCGATCTAGATCGATTAGCGCGATATATTCGGGGCGGGAGACAAATATCGATAATCGTTGGCGAGCGCGAGATCGATGACGATTGTGGATCTCCCCAATAATATTGGTGGGTGGCAATAATAATAATAATAATGACGCTTCCTTCTGGAGCGGCGAAAAGCAGCGAGAAGTCGCTTGACAGAGTTGGATTTTGGCGCTCTCTTGGCGATGATGCCGAGAGCGATCACGAAGACTGATGTTGGTGTGCGTGTGGCTCTCGTCGATGGTGATGAGAGAGACTCACGTATATGAGCCGCGAGACTCGGTGGTGGCGGTGACGCGAGCGTTGAATATTGCTTTCGTTCACCTCGATGCTCTCACGTTCGATTTTCTTGGCGGTGAGAATAACCTTGATGACGTCATGTCGGTAACGACGGGAACCGTCGTTTGCTCAAGAGAATTTTTGGAAATACAAAAATGAATCAAAATCTATTGGCAAGTTAACGAATTGGCCCTGTTAGTTGCGTTCGAGAGGGACTCAGCCGTGGAGTGAGGTCGTTCCACGCACGTTATCGAGTTCTTTGTGACTCGCAAAAATACGACGTCACAACACCTCCCCCCCTATGACAAGGCTGTCCCGGCCGTATAAGACCGACGCTTCGCTCGTGTGGAAATTGGGCAACGAAAATATACGGAGGAAACTCCTTTTCGTCGCGACAGGGAGTTTCCGCACGAACGATACCAACAGAGCCTTTATATTTTTACACTTTATTATAGCAAGTGATTATAGCATTTTCGCATAAACGACGAGCGAGATTCAAAATTATTTCCAAACACAACATGCAACATAAATTATACTTTGACCGTACCTGGAACTTCACACGTATAAGGGTTATGGTCGGAGCGGGAACAATTACAGGAAGCCAGACGCGTTTTAGATTAAACTTGTATTTTATTAATTACGTTGTAAAAAAAACCAGAAAGATGAAAAAAAACAACCAAGGAGAGTTTGTCCGGGGTCGTAGTAGGGGTCGTCGTATGAGGTCCGGGTTCATTGCTGGCGGGAGCGTTCTTGGCGCTGGCGCTGCACTGCGACACAGCCGAGACTCCTCCAATACTCCCCGCAGTTCGGGCAGGTCTTGATAGTTTTCCCTGGCTCGCCGCACTTTAAGCAGCTCTGCTCAAGCACCTGTGGCGGTCTTTGGCAGTTCCGCCTCTTGTGTCCGCGCTCTCGGCAGTTCCAGCATCCGGGTCGGTCCGGGCGGGTCGGCACGGGAAGCGGTTGCCTGGATGGAACCCTTGGTTCCAGTGCCTCCGTTTCGGCGGGTTGCGGTTTCGGTAGCGATGATGGGGGGCGCGTTGGGGTGGGAGCGCGTTCTCCCGCAATCGAGGTCTCGGGAGCCCTGCCGCTCGACCTCCGCCCCAAGAACGGGGCCTTGCCACCATGAAAGCACACGGATGTCGACCGCCAATCGTCCGCGTATCACCACGTCGTGGCGCTCTTCCACGTGGTGCATCCACAGCTCTTCCGGATCGTCCGTCTTGCACTCCTCTCGCGCTTTTTGGAGCCAGCGGCGGAACAGCGCCCTTGTCTCGCCCATTTGCGGGCCGTAATCTCGGTCCTCGTCCTCGGGGAGACCCTCGTACCAACTTGGAGAGACGGGGCAGATTAGTCTTCTCGCACCGAGTCTTGGGATTCGTCCGGGGTCTCGTCTCGCGCGGTATCACCTCCCTCCAGCTCGTCAGCGACGGCGGGCGGAAGATACGACTTTAAATCTTCTATCGACACTTTTATCGCGCGACCCCCGAGAATGTCTTGTATCTCGTATACCACGGGAGAAAGAATTCTCACGATTTGAAAGGGGCCGTGATATTTTGTCGCGAGTTTTGCGGCGACGTTTTGTGCGGATGACGACAAAATTCGTTGTCTTTTCAAGACGAGATCTCCGACGTGAAAAACGCGATCCCGGCGGTGCCGATTATGTTGCGCCACTTGTCGCTGATACGCTTCCTCGAGATCGTGAGTAACTTTCTCATGTAAGCGTGACAGTTCTCGCACGCGTTTCGATCACTCTTCGGGTCGCAGTAGGACGATTTTGCGATCTCCCTCTTCGCGCTGACGGTAAAAATTATGCGGTTACGGCTCGCGGCCGAAGTTTAAGTACGCGGGAGTGCTACGGGTTGACGTGTGATACGCAGTGTTATACGCGAAACGGAATTCCGCAAGGTGCGTATCCCACGCTCGATGATTGCTTTCGAGAAACGACACGATCATTGTTTTCAGCACGCGGTTAACGCATTCGCCGGGATTTGCCTGCGGGTGGTAAGGCGGTGTTGTTGTATGAAAAATACCTCGCTCGGCGGCGAGAGCTTGAATACTACGGTTGTTGAATTCAGTACCGTTATCTGTGAGCAAGACCTGCGGGGTGCCCCAGCGTGAAAAGACCAATTCTTCTAACGCTTCGGCAATCTTTTTACCGTTTGCTTTACGCAGCGGGCAACATTCGACTCACTTCGTGAACAGGTCCTGTATCACGAGAACGTACGCGTGGCCAGATCGACTCGGCGGAAAAGGTCCTATAATATCCGCAGCGACTACAGTCCATGGCTCTTCGATTACCCGACGACCCATGAGCCCGAGAGGCGGTAACTGTTCGACCTTAGCGCGCTGACAGACTCCGCAATGGCTTACATGGCGAGCAACATCGCGGAACATGCGTGGCCAAAAATACGAGTGAAACACTCGCTCGTAGGTTTTTTGCACACCGAGATGACCGGCCTGTGTCTCGTCATGACACTCACGTAAGATTTCTGTGCAAGCGTAACGCGGTACGACCATTTTCCATTCGGAATTATCGTTGACTGGAAGCGCGCGTCGCGTGGTGCGTCGATAAACGTAAAGACGATTGACCATGATTTTCCAATATGGAAATCTTTCGGGATGCGCGACGATTGCCGTGAGCTTTTTCGCATACCAAGGATCGCGCTCGGGGTCAATTGGTTCGCGAGCGACGCCAGGATTGCCGTTATCGTTGGGAACGATCACGAAATTATATCCCGGGAGTGTTTCCGGTGGTTTCGCAGCCGTGGGCGGTAGAAATTCGAACATTCGAGAGAGTGCATCGAGAACGTGATTTAGCGCACCCTTGCGATACACGATCTCGAAGTAGTATTGCGCAAGCTGCAAGGCCCAACGAGCTTAACGACCCGAAGGTTCCTTGAGCGTTTGCAACCACCTGAGACTGTGATGATCAGTGATTACCGTGAAGCGGTAACCTTCAAGATAAGCCCGGAATTTTTTAATCGCCCATGAAATGGCGAGACACTCTTGTTCGGTGGTCGAATAATTTCGTTCTGGCGGCGAGAGTGTTCGACTCGCGTACGCAATCGGATGCTCTGCACCGTCGATTTCTTGCGTCAGAACAGCGCCGATGCCAGTCATGCTTGCATCTGTTTGGAGTACAAACTTGGCTTTGAAATCGGGACACGCGAGGGTTGGAGGGTTCGCGAGAGCTTCTTTTAAAGAATCAAAAGCTTTTTGCTGCTCCGGTCCCCATTTACAAGTTTGATTCTTTTTCGAGAGTCGCGTGAGCGGCTCTGCGATTTCGGCAAAGTGCGGAATAAATCGGCGATACCGCGATGCCATTCCTAGGAATCGTCGCAACGGTTTTAATTTTTCCGGCCACGGAAATGCTTTAATTGGCTCGGTTTTTGCGGGATCTACTTGCAGACCGTCCCGATTCACGAGAAATCCCAAATATCTCACCTCCGAGCAACAAAATTCACATTTTTCGGGATTGATTCGTAAGCCGGCGGCGACTATGCGATCAAATACCCGTTTGAGCAGGGTTGAATGCTCTTCAAAATCCTCGGTGACGATAATGATGTCGTCGAGGTATGCGAATGCGTGGGGTTCCATTTCGGGACCAATTACCCGATCTAAAAGTCGCTGAAACGTCGCGGGAGCGCCCGTGAGTCCGTACGGCATTCGTTTGAATTGAAATAGCCCCCTAAAGGGTACCGTAAACGCGGTTATCTCTTTGGACGATTCCTCGAGACGAATTTGATGAAAGGCTTGACTGAAATCGATCGTGGAAATATATTTTGCGGAACGCAAGCGATCGAGAATTTAAGTCATATACGGTAACGGGTACGCGTCCTTTTTCGAGACCTCGTTAACTTTCCGGAAATCTAAACAAAATCGGAACATCCCGTTCGGCTTTTTAATCATCACGATCGGGCTCGACCAATCGCTGTTCGAAGGTTCGATAACGTCTGCTTCCAGCATACGATCGACTTCGTTATCGATTGCCTCGCTTATGATCGGAGTGACCGGATAATAACGTTGTTTAATCGGTTGATTAGTACCAACATCGATTCGGTGTTCGATTAAATTTGTCAATCCAGGAGCATTTTCAAGAATCTCGAGTCTTTTTTCCAAAAATTTCGCGAGACGCGTACTCTCATTACGTCCGAGTTCCGAAATACCGAGCGATAAGTTTGCGTGTTCGACACTGTCACGGGACGCGAAATTAAACGTGTTAGTCGGGTCATCGCTGAAATACCACACGCGTCGATGATGGTCGATAACAACTTTAAATATTTCCAGCGCATCTAATCCGAGCAATAACGGAACCGGTAACGATGGGAGGATCCTTGCGGAGATCATTTCTTCGTGGTTTTCGAGTTTCATCGGGAGCTCTATATTTTCGTCGCACGTGATGGTTTCTCCGTTCGCGATTGTAGTCGGTTTTCGCGGCATGGATTTTCGCGAAAATCCTAAACGGGAAGCTAGCAATACTCCGTCTTGTCCGATAAATGTAGTTGTCGAACCATTATCGAACATGGCCGGCAACGTTTTTCTCAAGATGTTTATTTTAATAATTAATACCGGTCGCACGCGAGAACTGTAGAGTGGGGTACAAAAATATTCCATGGGATCTATTGGAAGCGAAATATTTTTGTCGAGGGCCTGAATTGTTCGTACGGGGGTCTGTTCGGCCCTTAATGGCGACTCCCGTTGTCGTTTCCCGCGTATTTTCTGCGCGGCGCCAAACATCCTTTCGCCATATGGCCTTCCTGGCCACAGTTGAAACAGACGCCTGGCCTACGGACGAAATCTCGATTTTCCTTGATCGGCGCGCGGTGAGGCGACGGCGACCGACGAAACGGATTCGTCGAAGCGGGAGCCTCGTCTGGCGTGCGACTCGGGCTTGATAAAAGCCCGAGTCGCGATAAGCGTGTCGATAACTCTTCGAAACGGACGCGGGCGTCTGACGGGCTTTTGTCGCGCGTCGGATGCGGCGAACTTGGGCGAGGGGAAACCGTGAATAACTCGGCTTGTTCGAGTATTCTCTTCGCGGGGAATTTCGCGAATCGTTTTTATTCGCCGGTCGATTATTCACCGGCGATGCGCGCCGCTTCGGGAGTTTATCGGAGCACGCGCACGCGTGTTCCTCTCACGCCAACTCGTCCCACTCGAGAAACGTAGCGAAATTCGGGTTCCGATCTGGGTGCATTTTATATGGGTCGCGATACGCGAGAGTCGGGAATCTCGAATTCGCGGGCGACGGTGGTTCACGATTTTGTTGCCCACCATGTTCGTTCTACTCGATTTCGCGCGCGAGTTTTTCAAATTCACCGAACGTAGTCGCGTCACGGCGTCTGATAGCGCGGCACAAGTACGGTAACATATTTCGCCACGCGTATTGCAATTGTTCCTCGAGACTCATCGGAGGCTCGACACGATCGAAAAGCGCACGCAGACACGTAAGGAAAACCGAAAAACGCTCATGTTTGCCTTGAACGCAGCTAAAGATTTCCTCGCGCAATGAAAATTGATAATCGGGATCGCCGGATCGATCCCTCCACGCGGACTCTAGATCTCGGAAAGTCACGGAGGAATTTCGGGGTGTTGGATACCACCAAAGCGCGTTATCGAAAAGAAAGAGAGGGAGACAGTCGAGAAGTTCGCTGTCATTTACCGGGAGCATTCTCCGGCCCTCTTTAATACGGAGCAAAAACCCCTCTCCGTCTTCACCGATCACGCCCGAAAATTTTAAACCCCATTTACGCATCATTTCGTATGCGGAACGCATCACGGCGGACGGGTCGTATGAATCACGGCGGGAACGCGGCGACGAGTGATATTCCGGATCAGCTGTCATTCCCGGATAAAAATTTTCCAAGTGATTTCGATTATCTTCGCTCGAACGCGGATTTTCGACGCGTGCGCGGTGTAACGGTATCGATGGCATCGCGCGCGCCGATGACTGACGCGGTATAGCACCTCCCCCCTCTGCTTGGCGATACTCGGTAGAGGTGGCAAAATTCGCGGCACCTGTCACTCGTGGAACTTGATTATTATTTGGCAGCGAGTAGTTATTGGTCTCATCGCGAAAGGGATTCGTTCGATTCAATAACGCGGTAAGCTGTTCACGGCCGCGAGCTCGTGCATCCTCTCCCTCGCGCATTGAATTTAGCCATCAATCACGCATTTCACTGACCATCCCGCTATCGCGTAAACCTCGATTCGTCAATTCTTTTCTCAGCTGGCTCGGAGAGAGCGCAGCTACGCGTTCGCGGGCATTTGGCGTTGTACGGTGCATGTCGACTATCTCACTCTTACACACGCGAGAGATGGATAGTACGCGCGAACGACTATACGTGAAGCACGGAGTTGCGCGGAGCGGGTCGAAGGTATACGAACACCAGACGCACGAGAGCTTGTCACGCACACTAGTGCGCGGCTCACGAACGAGAATCACGGACACGCGCACACACTCTCGCGAACCCGTGGACTACCGGCACGAAGCACGTGGGAAAGCGATGACGCGACGAGACTAGATTTGGCTTTTCCATGCACTTTTTATAGTTTCAGGGTTTTTCAGGTATAATGCGATGCGGGGCGAGAGTAATTGCTCTCGAAATAATCGAATAGTATCACAGAATAAATATCAATGACGAAATAAATATATCAGCGAGGAAAAAAAATATATTTCGCTCGAAAGCACACATGCAACGTCTTGCGCGAGAGAGAGAGCACACAAAAAAATCTCCATACGCAAAAAAAATAATTCGTTAAACAAAATACGAATTTAATAAATTAGGACAAATAGTTCACGAGTGCGAGACAACAGCAATGTTTTTTTTTTTCAAAAGAAAATTTTATCGAAATATTCGCGACTCGAAGTATCTCGAGAGAAGTTCGAGATCTTTGCCTCGCACACTCGACAATACGCCGATACGTAGATCACTGAATCAATTTACTTCGATTTCACCTCTCTCTCGAGCAAAATACAAGTTCAAATCACAGAATCACTTGATGCAATTATTAACACCAATTATCTTCATGGACGCAGTGCGGGCAGATACTCTTCCATAGTGATCTCAATTTCTTTGTGCAACGGTAACGTTAGCGTAATAATATCGTGCTGAATATCTGACGATGTATCCAGCCTGCGAGATCTATGCAAACTGAGGCTCTGGCTCTCTCGCTGCCCGCACACACGCGCACAAAGGACAAATCACACACGCGGACGGATACACTACTACCACTGTCGCGCGGCGCACGACCAAAACAAAGCGCGAGAGAAAATTTTTATGGCTCGACTACGATGCCTTTTCGAGCATACGCAAATATTCTCGGGAATATTCGACGAAATCTTACTTCAGCTATCTTCGCTTTCTATCTCTTTCCTTCTCGTCCTCGAATATTCCAAAATTCTCTTTCCTGCTCGAAAATTTTTCTCTTTCCACGACGCTATCTCTTCGACCTACATTCACTTAAAACGTTTTATTTTCTTACTTTCCTCAAACAAAGTTTTTACGCGAAACGAGATAAAAAAAATACCAAAAATTCTAATTTGTTCCGAAGGATATATTTATGAAATTTTTCAATTTTCTTAACGGTCGAGCCCCACGTTGGGCGCCAAATTTGTGACGAGACTTTTCCTACTCGGTGAAAAGCCGAGTCTTTCTTTGTCCGGCTAGCTGCCCTTGAGGATGGTAGAGGGGTGCGGTTAGGGACCGTTGGATCTTCGCAAATAAATACTCTTTTCCATCGATGATCGGGAAACACAATTATTCTTTTATTAAATTGAAATTATTATGTCATCTCGCAGAAGGCGAGACGAAAATCAAGAAATCAAAATTCAAAATGTAAACTTTCCCTTTTTCTTTGAAACAAAAATCCTTATTCTCTAATACAAGCTCGCGTCTCGCTTCTATACAATTTAACGTTTTATCCTAACTAATTTTCCGTGATCTCGTTTCGCTTCTGAATATTATTCAACCCAAGAGTCTTTTCAACAAATACTTGTTGTGGTATTAATTTCCTTCGATTACACATGATAACACTCGATAACAACCAAAATAACAAAGATAACGTTAACAATAACTTCTTTAACTATTCTCTCGGCCTCGTGGCAGTATCACGCCTCAAGCTCAAAATGGCCGATACTCCAACGATTTTCCCCGTTTCAACGCGCTTACTTAAATTGGCCGCTCTTTCACGATGACTCGGAATTGTACTCGGGCCAAGAGTTCTAAACAACTTACTTTAGCTAATCTACGGACTCTCGCCTTCGTGAAAATTGAATTTGATTCCCTCTCGGCGATTCTATGGAATAATGAATTGAACGGTAACTCGCGAAAGATATTGCTCGCGGAAGAGGACTTGCAAATGGTCGCGCACGTTAACTCGCCATCGCGACAATATCGCTACAATTTGGTCTTTCACTCTCGAAATTGCATTTACCCGCGAATTTCCCAAAACCACTACCAAAAAGAGCGAAACGACAGTCTCACCGGTTTGTTTCCCTCGGATGAGTCCCGGACAATTCAGGCCCTCGATCCTTGATATATTCGGTGGATGTGCGTTCTTGGGCGACGCTCGATAACGGCACGGAGACGACGTCCTTCATCGTTCTTTTCGTCAGCTTGAGTCCCCGAGAGATCTTTTGCGATCGTCCTCGTAAGCTCGGTTTTCCCCCACCCTTGTTAAATAATTCTCGACTTGAGCGCGATCTAGATCGATTAGCGCGATATATTCGGCTCGGGAGACAAATATCGATAATCGTTGGCGAGCGCGAGATCGATGACGATTGTGGATCTCCCCAATAATATTGGTGGGTGGCGATAGTAATAATAATAATGACGCTTCCTTCTTGAGCGGCGAAAAGCGGCGAGAAGCCGCGCGACAGAGTTGGATTTTGGCGCTCTCTTGGCGATGATGCCGAGAGCGACCACGAAGACTGATGTTGGTGTGCGTGCGGCTCTTGTCGATGGTGATGAGAGAGACTCACGTATATGAGCCGTGAGACTCAGTGGTGTCGGTGACGCGAGCGTTGAATATTGCTCTCGTTCGCTTCGATGCTCTCACGTTCGATTTCCTTGGTGGTGAGAATAACCTCGATGACGTCGTGTCGGTAACGACGGGAACCGTCGTTTGCTCAAGAGAATTTTCGGAAATACAAAAATGAATTGAAATCTATTGGCAAGTTAACGAATTGGCCCTGTTGGTTGCGTTCGAGAGGGACTCAGCCGTGGAGCGAGGTCGTTCCACGCGCGTTATCGAGTAGTTTGTGACTTGCAAAAATACGACGTCACAATACATATTCATTAAGATATTCATCAAAGTGGTCGTTATTTCGGATCTGAATTTATATTAGGGTGGTCATTTGAGATTCAAATTTTCTTTATTATTTACATATACGTATTTCTAAAATGTAGATTGAAGTGGTCGTTATTTCAGGTCTCAATTAATATTAGGTGGTCCTTCGAGATTTAATTTCTTTAAATGTAGCATTATCTGCATATATGCAGCATATCTATGTTTATATAGCTTTATATACACTAGCGGCCAAAAGTTTCCGGACAAAAGTTCGAAAAAGTATTCGAACATTATTGTTTGCCATTTCTCCGGTGGTCAACCTAGGCCAATGTGTGACCAGCCATTTTAAAGAGGAAGAATTCCCCTTCATTTTGGCTGATGAGAAAATTTTTTGCGATTTTCTTTACACCCCGGGGGGTGGTTTTGAAAATGACAATTTTTCGTCGTTTTTTTTGTCGATTTTCTATTAGCCGACTTTTATAGTAAAAATTTTTTTCGTGCTTTCCTGTGACCTTTGTCAGAAAGAGGATAGTTTGCACTTCAAATTCTTTTCTTTGGAAATTTTTGCACGATTTTTCATTCCCGAGATATCTTATTGTTTGTAAAAAAATGGGCAATTTAGAGAACCGTGCATAATTCGAAAACGATGGAGTTTCAAGAAAAATCTCGGAAGTGAAAAAAGTTGCGTTGCTTCACGCTGAATTCATGAGAATTTTTTCAGATTTTTCAAAAACATTTTTTTTTCGCTCACTTCCGGCTGAAGCTGGATTGATTCAATGATCATAACTCGAGAAGAACGCGGTTGGCGATAAAAATTTTCAGAATAAAATATATTGGATTTTTTTTTCAGATTTTTTTTCAACATTTTCCTCCCCCGTAAAATTTTAATTTTTTTCACGTAAATCGCGATCGATCAATCTTTATTTCAATTTATTTCAATTCAATCTTCCTTTAACCACGAAAATAAATTAATAAAAAATTTTACTTACGTTTTATACTTTGGTCTCGTCGAAGAAACCACCCTTCGCTGACAGCACGCTTTGAACGATTCGCGGCATCCTCTCTACAAGTTTTTGAAAAACTTCTTGGGGCGTTTCCTTCCAACATCGTTGCAGGCTCTCCCAGAGGTGTTCGGCGGATGGATGGGAACTTTTTCGAACATGCCGGTTCATTTCATCACACAACAATTCGATCGGATTGAGATCGGGAGATTGAGATGGCCATTGCATGACGCGAAGCTCGCCACTTTTTTGTTTACCCTCGAGGTATTTACAGCAGAGCTTCGACGTGTGCTTCGGGTCGTTGTCCTGCTGAAAAACGAATCCTTTCCCGATCAATCGTTTTCCGGAAGGCACCGCGTGATTTTTCAAAATCGAGTGATAGCCTTTTTGGTCAAGGATTCCTTTGATGCGGTAAAGATCCCCTGCGCCAGCATAGGAAAAACTCCCCCACACCATGACGGAACCGCCACCGTGTTTAACGGCCGGAACAATACAATCGGGATGGAATTTTTCGTGAGGTGCACGACGAACGAAAACTCGGCGTTTTCCACCAAATATTTCAAATTTTGATTCGTCGGTCCACAATACTCGCTTCCAATCTTCGATCGACCAATTTTTATAACGACGTGCCCAATTTAATCTTTTTTTTTTATTCCCACGGCGTAGAAGCGGTTTTTTCACGGCGACTCTTCCGTTTAATTGACCGCAGCGCAAAAGTCTTTTTATTGTCGTCGATGAAACATTTTCTCCGTTGATTTCGAGGAAACGTGATCGAATATCGGTTGCCGTGAGTTTCCGGTTCATTTTCGACATCACGATCATCGATTTATCTTCTGCCTTTGATGTGCATCGAGGCCTTCCAGTGCGGGTCTTATCACTATGAGAATTTGTTTCTCTGAAACGTTTAATCGCGTCTCCCACCGTTGATCGCGCTATTTTTAATCGCTGCGCAATGTAGCAAACTTTAAAACCTTCTTTATGAAGTGCTACGATTGTGGCACGATCCTCTTTTGTCGTATTGGAACCACGACTCATTTATTTCACTTTCAATGACTTATAAACCGCACTCGCGGAAAAAACTCGTACGCTTATTCTGTTTCTGCCGACGAAATACTGAAGAAAAATAATTTTTGATTTTTTTTTCTTCGCCGTGGCAAGTATGGAGCGCGTGAACGCTTCTCCCACTCTTTGTTTACTTTTTTGTTTTCGGAGCGAATACCGCGACAGAGCATCGCTTTTTTCACATAGGTAAACTGCGCTCCGAAAACAAAAAAGTAAACAAAGAGTGGGAGAAGCGTTCACGCGCTCCATACTTGCCACGGCGAAGAAAAACAAATCAAAAATTATTTTTCTTCAGTATTTCGTCGGCAGAAACAGAATAAGCGTACGATTTTTTTCCGCGAGTGCGGTTTATAAGTCATTCGAAGTGAAAAAAATGAGTCATGGTTCCAATACGACAAAAGAGGATCGTGCCACAATCGTAGCACTTCATAAAGAAGATTTTAAAGTTTGCTACATTGCGCAGCGATTAAAAATAGCGGGATCAACGGTTGGAGACGTGATTAAACGTTTCAGAGAAACAAATTCTCATAGTGATAAGACCCGCACTGGAAGGCCTCGATGCACATCAAAGGCAGAAGATAAATCGATGATTGTGATGTCGAAAATGAACCGGAAACTCACGGCAACCGATATTCGATCACGTTTCCTCGAAATCCACGGAAAAAATGTTTCATCGACGACAATAAAAAGACGTTTGCGCTGCGCTCAATTAAACGGAAGAGTCGCCGTGAAAAAACCGCTTCTACGCCGTGGAAATAAAAAAAAAAAGATTAAATTGGGCACGTCGTTATAAAAATTGGTCGATCGAAGATTGGAAGCGAGTATTGTGGACCGACGAATCAAAATTTGAAATATTTGGTGGAAAACACCGAGTTTTCGTTCGTCGTGCACCTCACGAAAAATTCCATCCCGATTGTATTGTTCCGACCGTTAAACACGGTGGCGGTTCCGTCGTGGTGTGGGGGAGTTTTTCCTATGCTGGCGCAGGGGATCTTTACCGCATCAAAGGAATCCTTGACCAAAAAGGCTATCACTCGATTTTGAAAAATCACGCGGTGCCTTCCGGAAAACGATTGATCGGGAAAGGATTCGTTTTTCAGCAGGACAACGACCCGAAGCACACGTCGAAGCTCTGCTGTAAATATGGGATGAAATGGACCGGCATGTTCGAAAAAGTTCCCATCCATCCGCCGAACACCTCTGGGAGAGCCTGCAACGATGTTGGAAGGAAACGCCCCAAGAAGTTTTTCAAAAACTTGTAGAGAGGTTGCCGCGGATCGTTCAAAGCGTGCTGTCAGCGAAGGGTGGTTTCTTCGACGAGACCAAAGTATAAAACGTAAGTAAAAATTTTTATTAATTTATTTTCGTGGTCAAAGGAAGATTGAATTGAAATAAAGATTGATCGATCACGATTTACGTGAAAAAAATTAAAATTTTACGGGGGAGGAAAATATTGAAAAAAAATCTGAAAAAAAATCCAATATATTTTATTCTGAAAAATTGTATCGCCAACCGCGTACTTCTCGAGTTATGATCATTGAATCAATCGAGCTTCAGCCGGAATTGAGCAAAAAAAAAAATGTTTTTAAAAAATCTGAAAAAATTCTCATGAATTCAGCGTGAAGCAACGCAACTTTTGTCACTCGTGAGATTTTTCTTGAAACTCCATCGTTTTCGAATTATGCACGATTTTCTAAATTGCCCATTTTTTTACAAACAATGAGATATCTCGGGAATAAAAAATCGTGCAAAAATTTCCAAAGAAAATAATTTGAAGTGCAAACTATCCTCTTTCTGACAAAGGTCACAGGAAAGCACGAAAAAAATTTGTACTATAAAAGTCGGCCAATAGAAAATCGACAAAAAAACGACGAAAAATTGTCATTTTCAAAACCACCCCCGGGGTGTAAAAAAAATCGCAAAAATTTTTCTCATCAGCCAAAGTGAAGGGGAATTCTTCCTCTTTAAAATAGCTGCTCATACATTGGCCTAGGTTGACCACCGGGGAAATAGCAAACAATAATGTTCGAATACTTTTTCGAACTTTTGTCCGGAAACTTTTGGCCGGTAGTGTATGGGATTTTCTATATATATAGATCTATGTACATATATATATCCTTATCTATGTGTATAACATATCCATGAATATATAGCATTATACATAGCTAATAAGTCAAAATGGAACTTAAATTTTAGGTACACCAAAATCTAACTTCAATTTTAAGCTAAACCAAAATCTAACTGCAATTTTAAGCTCAACCAAAATCTAACTTCAATTTTAGGTTTAACCGAAATCCAACTTTAATTTGACGCTAAACCAAAATCTAACTTAAATTTTAGACCAAATCAAAATCGAACTCAAATTTTAAGCTAAACCAAAATCTAGCTTTAATTTTAGGTTGAACCGAAATCTAACTTTAATTTTGGGCTAAATTAAAATCTGACTTTTATTTCAGGCCAAACCAAAATCTAACTTAAATGTTATACTTTATATTCATAGATAAGTATTAGACTGATCGTTGAAAATTACATTTTTTGCGATGCCCCCTGAAAAGCTTCTGCTTAATAAAAAAACGCGAGGTACTTTTTTTTTAAATTAAAAATAACACGTTCCGCAAGATGATCTCAGTTGTCTTTCATCGAAGAACAATTTTTTTTACAAACGGCTAGACTGGTTTGAATGAAATTCGGACATGTTACAAAGGTATAAAAAGGCTATTTACAGAAGAAATAACAGCTCATACTCCTCATAATAACTAATGAAAACTGTTAATTTTTTCAGAAATGATTTTTTTTTCTCCAGGATAACGTTCTGGCACAATTATGAAAATATTTTTTTTTTCTGTCTTTTACTATTTCATATAATGTCCCCAAAATTCAAATTTATCGAAGAGGTACTTCATATTAAAAAAATAATAAAAACCCATTTTTTAATGTAATTTTTTGGAATTTTTTCAGATATGAAGTACCTCTCCGATCAATTTGAAATTTGGAGACATTATATGGGATAGTAAAACAGAATAAAAAAATTGTTTTCATAATTGTGCCAAAACGTTATCCTGGAGAAAAAAAAATAATTACCGAAAAAATTACACGCGGTATTTTTAATTTGAAAAAAAAAATTTACCTCGCGTTTTTTCATTAAAAGGAAGCCTTTCAAGGGGCGTTGCAAAAAAAATCGCTAGCCCAAAATAAAATTATTTGCACGAGTTATGATTTTTTGAAAATTGGGTACTTTTAACGACTCGAAAAACATCTTTTTTGCATTTGTGTATAAATCCACCGGATTTTGGAAATCGAGAATTTCACTTCGAGAAATCGAAACTATATTCAAAACTCTTAAAAATCACCAAAAATTAACCTCATTCGTCGCATTTATGACGCCACAATCGTTCATGCACATGGGTGTATAATGGCCGTACACACAACAAGCCATGCATTTTGTAGTAGTATTAATTAATAAGCCATAATTAATATAAAATTCATGTAAATAAATTGAATCAGGAAAGATACTTCGAAAGAACTTTCGAAAAGAAGTGAAATCAATCACAAAATTCTTCTGAGAAGTAAAAAAAGGACGCCAAGTATTAAATCCGAAAAATTCGAATTCAAAAAAAAATCCGAAAAATTCAAAATTTAGAGGAAATCCTTAAAATTTGAAATCTGAAATAAAAAAAAAACACCAATCACACAAGCCAAGCCAAAAATCTGACATACGTAAATTATTAAAGACCAAGACAAACTAGAAAACTTGGCGTGCAGGGTTAAGAACCAATACGCTCGGTGAGTCCAGTCGCCCTTACCGTTTAACGAAGAAGTGAATGAACGAGAAAATAAAAAAGAAAACAATTCATCAAGTGCACTAGTAAGCAACCATAAGAAGAAATACAAGAGGTAACGGCCGAGTAAGCTAGTGAGTAACTATGAGAAAAGTTCACTGAGAAAAATCTTGTACAAGGTTTATATTTAACCGAACAGACAATTATATGATCATTATTTCTGGTATAGTTGATAATCTTTTATTGACCTTTTGTTATGTCCGAATTTGATAAATCATAGTACCATCATTGCACATAATGGTTGCAATAATCATAAATATCGTTGCTACTTCTTTGTCATAAATTTTCTTGGTGTAATATATGAAACGTTATTATATTTTCATAACAATTTATTTTTTATTTTCCTTTCTTGACGGCCAATCTTTTAAATATCGAATACTCATCTTAACTATTGAACGTCGATGACATCCGCGACATACGCAGAAATGCGACCAGGCCTGGATTTGCGATGATTTTCGTGGATGCACATGACGATTGAGCGAGTGTATTAGAATATTCAAGATTTTAATTGATCATATAAAAAGCGATGCTCTAATTACGGTCAAATTCAAAAATCGCATAACGATCATTGTACATAACGTGTCAGTAATCGTGAGCAAACTACAGTAGACGATCAGATAACTTAACTCGACGGGACCGGAAACGTTCGCATAACTTAACTTTTCCCTCATTCTCCCACTCACGTGTCTAAGCGCATGCGCACTGCGCATGTTGGCAATACGCATGCTCATAGATGTTTCGCAGTCGGTCGAAGGATTGAATTGGGGAGAAACGGTCATAGGGGAAGTTAAGATATGCAAATGTGTTTCCATGGTAATGAGTTGAGTTATGCGAGCGGTCAAGTTATCTGATCGTCTACTGTACTTGACAGTAAAATATACAAGTGATAATAATATGTGTTAATACTATATGAGTAGGTATAATAATTTTCTACCTTATCTCGTGGAAATCCTACGGCACCTCCTGGGCTCATTTTTCTTAACCCTGCACGCCAAGTTTTCTAGTTTGGCTTGGTCTTCAATAGTTTACGTACGCCAAATTTTTGGCTCAGCTTGTGTGATTTGCGTTTTTTTTTCAAATTTCAGATTCCAAATTTTAAGGATTTCCTCTAAGTTTTGAATTTTTGGGATGTTTTTTAAATACGAATTTCTCGGATTTTTTTTTAAATTCGAATTTTTGGGTTTTAGGTATACGCAAGTATATACTGGTGGATACAAGTATATACCGGTATATACAGGTATATATCTGTATATACTAGTATGTCAAGAAACGCGGCAGCGTCTCGATGCCAAGTATTCAAAAAAACTGAGAGAATCCAAGTCAAGACTGCCGCGCACTTTATATACGCGAATATGCCTCGGACCCCCCCCCCCCCCCCGCCTATTACATTTTGATTCGATATTACTAAAAAATACCACAACTTTTTTGACATTTACAAACTATAGTCATCTTAAAAAAAAATTAGCTCCCATCGATACCACTTTTATGTTGATCCGCCCACATGATGCTGAGATATGATGATATCGGGTGAATTTTTCTCGAATTCTATCATCATGAAAATTCTTCAACATTTCTTCGTCACCTGATTGGCCAGATTTTTGAAGCGCTTATACACGGGATGTATATCTATAGCTATGAGAATCATATTTCGGCCGCTGACGTCATGCACGGCGAAAATATATCTAGTTAGCTATGAGCGTCGTGCACGGCGAATATAAATTTTATCTATGTTTTATCTATATTTATAGATAAAAGAGTGTGTGTGCGACCGTGTGCAAGGGTGTGCGAGAGTGTGCAAGTGTTCGCGATCATTTATACGATGTTTATAAGGGTGGTCGTCATTTCAGGTATCAACTTACATTTGGGTGATTATTCAAGATTCGATGCTTAAAATGTTTATATACATATTTATTAAGATACACATTAGGGTGGTCGATATTTTGGGTCCGAATTTATTTTAAGGTGGTCATTAGAGATTGGAATGTTCTTTATTATTGACATATATGTATTTATAAGATGTATTTTCGAGTGGTCGTTATTTCGGGTTTCAATTAATATTAGGGTAGTCTTTCGAGATTCGATTTCTTTAAATATTTATATGTATACGTATTATATGATAAATATTAGGGTGGTGATTATTCGAGATTCGAATTTTGTTTATTATTTATATGTATGTATTTATAAGCTGTATATTAGAGTGGCCGCTATTTGAGGTCACCATTCATATCAGGGAGGTCATTTGAGATTCGATTTCTGTCAATATTTATATACGTATTCAAATAAGATATATTGGAGTGGGCGTTATTTCAGGTCTGAATTTACATTAGAGTGGTCATTGTTGGATATTCGAATTTTCTTGAAATTTATATATGTACTTATACGATGTATATTAAGGTGGTCATGATTTCAGGTATCAACTTACATTTGGGTGGTCTTTCGCGATTTAATGTCTTCAAATATTCATATCCGTATTAATCAAAAGACGCGGTAGCGTCTCGACCCCAAGAATTAAATGAAACTGAGAGAACCCCAGTCGAAAACGCCGCGCACTCTTATATACGCGAATATGCCTCTCGCCGAACCTGATTCGAATTTCAATCCAATATTACAAAAAAACACGACTACTTTTTTAAGATCTACGAACAATGGTGATCTCAAAAAAAAAGTAGCCTTCCATTGATACCTTTTTTATGTTGATCCGTCCACATAATGCTGAGATATGATGATATCGGGTGAATTTTTTCAACAATTCTATCATCGTGAAAATTTTTCAACATTTTCGCGTCACCTGATTGGCCAAATTTGTGAAACGCTTATACACGGAATATATATCTATAGCTATGAGAATCATATTTAGCGATATACACTAGGGTGGTCCTTCGAGATTCGATTTCTTTAAATACTTCTATGTATACGTATTATATGATATATATTAGGGTGATTATTATTCGAGATTTAAATTTTGTTTATATTTATGTATGTATTTATACGATATATATTAGGGTGGCCGCTATTTCAGGTCTCAACTTATATTGTAGTGGTCATTTGAGATTCGATTTCTTTTAATATTTATATTTATTCGTATTAAATGATATATATTATGTTGGTGATTATTCGAGATTCGAAATTTATATTCATATATGTTTTTATACGACGTATATTGGAGTGGTCGTTATTTCAGGTCTTAATTAATATTGGGGTTGTCCTTCGAGATTCGATTTCTTTTGATATAGCATCATCTACATATATGCAGCATATCTGCATATCTAGCAGTATATATAGGATTTTTATACATGTAGATCATCTATGTATATATATAGCATTATATATATATAATATATATATTTATGTATATATCTATATATATATATAATGCTATATATATACATAGATGATCTACATGTATAAAAATCCTATAAAATCCTATATATATATATATATATATATATATATATATATATATAGCATATCTATGAGTATATAGCATCATATTAGCTAATAAATTAAAATCTAACTTAAGCTTTAGGTTATATTAAAATTGAACTCAAATTATAGGCTAAACTGAAATCTAACTAAAAATTTATACTATATATTCATAGTTGTGCTATTGGGATCTGATATGGAGGCGTCGCCAAATTCAATATGGCGCAGACTGCGGTGCAGTCGACTGTCTAAACCGTGTAATAGTAGGCTTACCGTGTAAATATTATATAAGTTCTAAATATTAATGGCCGATAGTTGTAGTTTTAACTACTCATGATATTTGCCAATGATCTGGTTCAACTCCTAGTCAGCGAAATTTCGTTCTTTTCTTAGTGTAACATTTATATCTTGTAGAATATGCTACTTGACTCATACTTAACCTCGTCAAAAAAAGAATTTTATTGCCCTCCGGACGTAAAAGTGCCTTTTTACGCCCACTTCGTGAGCTTAAACGGCACTTTACGCCGTCGGGCGATAAAATATTGTATGACCCTCGTACAAAAAAACTTTTTCTGACGAGTGTGAGTTTGCAGCATGAGCCGAAGGCGAATGTTTTTTTGTCCTCGGGTCATAATGTACTATTACTCACCCGGTGAAATGCGTTTTTTGAGGTTAAGTATGAGTCAAGTAGCATACTCTACAAGATATAAATCCTCAGAGCGTTTTTCCATGCTTGGAGTCGCTCCACTTTTTCCATGTTGACAAAAAAAATTTTTACGTATATGCAACGTGCATTTTTTTGGGAAAATTATAGAACGTCGATTCACGGTTTTTTTGAAAAGAACTCTCACATCCATGTACGGAACATGCAATTCTATTTTTAGATGGTTTGTGAGATGTGAACATACCTACTTCTCATATTTTTGTTCAATTTTTCAAAACCACTAATGTGAATTATTACGTTGTAACGAGCGATGCACGCCGGTTGTAATTTCACAATGTAACACCAGATGGCTCACGAATTTTGTCAGATGTTATATATACATCTGGATATACACAGCATTAATAAAGTTTCAAAAAGGAGCGAAGTCAATCACAAAATACTTCCGAGAAGTACAAAAATGACGCCAAGTATTAAATCCCAAAAATTCGAATTTAAAAAAATCCCAAAAATTCAAAATTTAAAGGAAATCCGAAAAATTTGAAATCTGAAATTTTCAAAAACAAACACAAATCACACGAGCCAAGCCTATTAGCTTGGCCAATATTGTTGAATTCGAATAATTTAGCGAGCGTAAATTATTAAAGACCCACGTGACGATTGAGCGAGTGTATTAGAATATTCGAGATTCTAATTGACCATATACAGAGTGATGCTCCAATTGTGGTTAAATTCAAAAATCGCATAACGATTATTGCTCATAATGCGTCAGTAATCGTGAGGAAACTACAGTAGACGATTAGATAATTTAACTCGATGGGGCAGAAAACGTTCACATAACTTATGCAGGTTCATCTGGTACCAAGTGAGTCAAAAGAAAAATGTGAATGCTTAACCTCAAAATAATCAGCATTTTCGAGACTAATGAATTTATTATGTATCTCACAAGTACCTAATCGATTTTATGAAGCTCTAAAAATGTTCCTTAGATACTTTTTCATTAATTCTTAAATTTTCGTCAAAATCTGTATTGTAATGATTGTGTATTTGATATTTATAGACGGTATCCCATAAGAGCCCATGTTATTTAGGATTTAACAGATTACTTTTTAGATATTAATAACTATATTCTGATTTCTTTACAAACATCAGTATTGTAAAATCGTGTACCAGATGAACCTCCTTAACTTTCCCCTCATTCTCCCACTCACGTGTCTAAGCGCATGCGCACTACGCATGTCATAGATATTTCGCGGTCGGTTGAAGGTTTGAAGTGGGGAGAAACGGTCATAGGGGGAGTTAAGATACGCAAATTTGTTGCCATGGTAACAAGTTAAATTATGCGAGCGGTCAAGTTATCTGATCACCTATTGTACTTGACAATACAATATGCAAGTGATAATAATCTGTGTTATCACTATGTGAGTAGGTATAATAATTTTCCATCTCATCTTGTGGAAATCCCGCAGCACCTCCCGTGCTTATTTTTCTTAACCCTGCACGCCAAGTTTTTTAGTTTGACATAGTCTTTAATAATTTACGCAAGCCAAATTATTCGAATTCGACAATATTAACCAAGCTAATAGGCTTGGCTTGTGTGATTTGTGTTTGTTTTTTAAAATTTCAGATTTAAAATTTTTCGGATTTCCTTTAAATTTTGAATTTCTGGGATTTTTTTGAATTCGAACTTTTGGGATTTAATACTTGGCGTCCTTTTTGTACTTTATTATGTTCAGTAAAAATTATTATATTTAATACAGTACAGTGTTACAGAAGATTAATCGGAGTTTTAGTGTACTAATAGCAAATGAATTTTATTTACCAGTTTTCCGGCTGTTACATTATTTTCTTGATACTAAAAATCAATCATTTTGATTAAAGTTATGCTGACTGAAGATATAATAATAGGGACATGAAAAATACATCTCGTTTCCGCATCTGTTTATATAATATGTATAAAATTTGCTACTTATTTGCAAATGTTATATATGATGTATATTATAAGTATCTTAATACAATATCAATTATTGGTTAATTCCAATTGAACCGATAATCAGTTCAACCACTTTTGGCATCAACATTCCTTGACAATTTTTAGGATTATTCCGTACTGCTACATTCCTCAGCATACTGGTCGTTTTTCACTTCTATCCTCAATGGTGAACGGCCCCGGTTATGATAGCCCAACCGTGATCTGAGATCGCCCTTTGAGCTTCCTTTTAAATCATCTTTGGACGAACATCTGTAATATAGAACATATGAAATGCAAAGCGTTTCGAGAAAATAATCTTCTTCGAATATTTTTGTCAGCCAATGAAGCGCAAACAATGAATTTTTAAGAAGAATTGTGGGTTTATACGTAATAAATTAAATTTATTTCAATTTCGAGTTCATAAGTATTGGTAACTTAGAAATAACTTAGAACTACTGTAACGCGATTTTTTGAGCCGCGTTACAAAATAAGAACTACATAATTAAAAATACCCTTCGTCCTCGCTACGAGAGCCACCAGCTGTCAATTCCGAAAAGAATTCGGTTGAAAAGAAATAAGAGTCTTTATTAATCACGCACGTTCCTGTAAATTTCATGTAACGAGGGGAATGCTGTAATGAGGAGAAAGGAACGACGCGCATAAGCAACTTATTCGTCCATCCAACACCGTAAAGCGCTTCCCGGAGGCTTATAGAGGGAGGAAAACAGCAAGGAAACCAAAAATACCGAGGTTCCGATTCCCGGAAGACGTGGAAACCACCAAGACGTCAAGAGGCGGCCCTTAAATAGTACAACGATGAACGGCTAGGAGCGTTATAGTGACACGAAATTATCATGCGAGATAATCAATCAATCAAATATTCGCGCGCGTTCACTATACCGTTTCGTCTAACGCCTGCGAGACAGCTTGGCGCCAGTTACCGGCAATAAGCGAAGAAAAATTAGAATAGAGTGGGGGACGATGAGTTCTCGATTTCCGGGGAAGAATTAAGAGCAGAACTCTCGTGGCAACAGCGAAGCGGTGTAGACGTGATAGGCGATAAACGTGCGAAAAAGGAGGATAAAGGAGAAAATATCTGGGAGATCATTCGAGCTGAAATATCTAGCCGAAGTATTGAGAATCGACGTTACAAAGTCAGTGAGTCCACGTTTACGCCACCACTCTTATATTTTGTCTGGAAATATTACCACTGATTATTAAGTTATTATATTTTGTGAACTTGAGAAATTTGCTGTCACGCGGACACCTCGCGTGGAGAATCGAGAGCTCATCGTGTTGTTCCGGGAATTTTTATCTTGTTGTGCGCCCTCGTGTTTGATGTAGAATTTTCGCAAAAGTTTCGTGTCTTTCCGGAAAACAATTGTTTGGTTCGAAATAAATTTTCCTGCGAGAAACGTGCGTGAGCTAAAAATTAAGAGAAAGATTAAATGAAAAATTAAAAGAAAGAATGAAGTAAAGTATTCGAATCTCGCGTGGAATCGACAGGTGGCCGTGAAGCGAGAGTCGTGTCGTTAAATTTTGTCGAATGGTTTTTCGTTTAGTTCAAGTAGTTTTGTTCGTGAAACCGGCTGAAAGTGCGAGCCACGTGTGCGGCGCGTGACGCGCGGATAATAAGAAAGTGAAAATCAGTTTCGTGTTCGAATTCCGGGAAATTCGGAACATTTAGAGATTGAATTGTGAGAGAAACAAAATTTGACGTGACTCACGTCTTGTAAATCGTAAATTAGTTCAATTGCGAATTGTAACGTTTTTCTCTTTTTCTTCTGGTGCGAGCTTGGACAATACGCGTCTCGTATCGTCAAGGTCATACCACCGCTCGTGATAAAATCGAGACGTTTAGCTAGTTTTCATTATTGTTGTAAAATTCATTATTTATGGTAATAGTTTTCTTATTTTTGTAAAATTAAATCTTGCGTTAATTCCGAAGGGTGAACCGAGGGGCCTGGACGAATTTTAGTAGGGACTTTTGGATAAACTTGTGTCGAGTCACGGTCGAGTCTCGCAACCATATAATTATTATTGTTTCGAATTTATAACATTATTTGTGATTAAATTTCTCGAACGATTTTCATGGAAGAAAACTGAATAAAAGTACGTTAATTATTATCGTTTCACGTTAATTATTATTATTATTTCACTCGTTCGACGATTAAATCCGTGAAGAATACAATTTGTTGACGTTTTTATAAAACGTTTCGATTTTCACCGTGATTTCAACTGAAGTGATATTAACTTCTAACTGTCGATATGGTCAGCGATTTCCACCCTCGCTCAATGCCGTTAAAATCAACTCAATCGGACAATATTTTAAGAAATGGCGGTCATTTTTATCATTTGGTACGTTCGGGAAAAAGGGAAAGATTTTGATTTTTGCTCGATATTTTCAATGCGAGCTCAAAAATTGATCCAGTAAGAACATAGTTGGCAATGGGCATTCTTTCTGAACAAAACGCTTTTTTTTAAATCAGGCAATTATTAATTGAATTAAACACGGTGAAACCAATCGGATGTAAATAGGGATAGCTCGGAAACGACGAATCAACCTGCGAGCTTCTTTTACGAGGAGCTGTAATGGAACACCCTTAAAACGCAAGGAATAGAATTGCGAAGATAAATCTGCTGAAAATTAGTAAAAAAGTTAATTTTTTGTTTTTTCCTCTCTCCGTTTTTTAATTAGGTAAAGCTGCAGAACCCACTTATGAAACAGTCACCGTTGGAAAGATGACGTTTAGACGAAAAAAAGCACCTCTCGTTGTTATCGATAGGACCCTTGATAGGGGAGAAATCAACGATTGAACACTTGGCCACCGTAATCTGATGCAGCGATAGCGCGTGCTGTGCGGCACGAAAATTTGAGCCGACGACACTGTGAATACCCAGCCTCGGTAACGCAGGCAAGGGATGAGCCGCTCCCACTACCTTGGTCTATGTTGCCGTAGCACATCGTGGAAACCAGGCGGGCAGTCCCAAATTGCCGAGGTGTTGCAATTACTAGGGATGCTAGGTACAGAGAGCCGGATAAAATGTTTTACTTTAACTAACAGTTAGATGTACTTTGGATTTGACGTTCCATACATTCTTAAGCAACGGAAGCTGAATTAAACAATAGGACATATTATACCTGACTGTACGTTGAATTCATAATTAAATTTGCATCTTCTGAATAATCAGGAACATGTTCAATTGTTATTTGATATTAATAAATTTTCCCTCGAACGGATAAACGGGTCTGAAAATAGGCAGCGATTCATCTTTGTAGCGCCAATTTTACAATTAGTAAAAAATTAACTTTTTTACTAATTTTCAGCAGATCTATCTTCGCAATTCTATTCCACGCGTTTTAAGGGTGTTCAATTACAGCTCCTCGCGAAAGAAGCTCCCGGTTTAATTCGTCGTTCCCGAGTTATCCTTATTTACATCCGGTTAGCTTCACCGTGCTTAATTCAATAAATAATTGCCTGATTTAAAAAGAAAGCATTTTGTTCAGAAAGAATGCCCCTTGCCGACTATGTTCTTACTATATCGATTTTTGAGCTCGCATTAAAAATGTCGAGCGAAATCTAAATCTTTCAATTTTTCGCGAGCTTACCAAATGATAATAAGTACGCTTCGCGTTCTCGTTGGGGGGCTTCGCCGCTCAAACCCCCCGCGCTTTGCGCGCCGTTGTCGTCGCGCTCCACGCTTCGTATTCTTGATCATTGTCTTGATTAATTCGGTATGGAAATACTATATTGTTTTTATGTTACTGTACATTGTTTTTGATAACATTGAGTCATATGGTTCATTCTTCATGAGGGCAACTGTTCATAAGGTTGGCGGTCGAATTTCAAGGATTATATTTCTAGGCACTCACAACTTTAGAATATAAGGATCATACATTTTGTTTTTGTGATATATTTTGAATGTTGATTAACATGTCCCTCAAGAACGTTTTAATAGGCACTCACAACGTAATTTAAACTCTTTGATTCATTGTGAACATCGAGTAGTCGGATAAATTCTCTTGATCATTATTAAAAAGACTATTTGAATATAATCAATATGATATGGAAGTATCTAAACGATCATATCATTTGAATGCTTCGATAGATTATATTCACAGAATTGTTAAAATATTAGGCAGTAATGAAGAATATTAGTGACATTTGAGATGGGCATATTTATAATAACACTTTAATCATTTAATGATTATTAGTCAATTTATAATGAGTAAAAAAAGCTATCGGTTATAAATCAATGCTCACATTCTGTTTTTTCACGTTTGAAACGGTCGGGTGATCGCCATATTGCCAACGGAGCGCAAGCACACAAAAGAACCATGTATTTTTCATAAGAGAAATGTGGGTTTTGAATTTGGCGCGCTCAGGCCGTTTTTAGTTTCTTTTTCACTCTGTACGTGGCGTAGCGGCGTTGTGACGTACGTGGCGAGGTCACGTACGCAGGCCTATCCTTTACGTGAAAGTGATATGTGCTTGTTTACAGTCATATTGAAATTCTGTCAGTGAGAAAAATAGTCTTTCTTGTTGAACATATTGTTTTCGTGCAAAAGTTATTCACTCAGCAGTATCTAATTGGATTGAAACTTCATGGGACATTTGTTCATAATCATATACAGAAATTCTGTAAGTTAGAAAAAAATTCGTTCGTTAACTTCTGAGTTCCAAGTGTACATGGACAGAAATAGCAGTTTTTTGGTTAAAAATTGTGTGTGTTTCTTTTTAAATTGTAAACTCAATGGTGTCTGATTCGATTAATACTCCGGAAGAAATTTGTTTACAATCATATACAGACATTGTGTGAGTTAGAGAAAAATTCGTCGGTGAACTTCGAAGATCCAAGTGCATGTGGACAAGAATAGCTGTTTTTTCGTTAAAAATTGTGTTTTCTTTGCAAAAATTGTAAGCTTAATGGTGTCTAATTGGATTCATACTTCGAGATACGTTTGTTTACAATCATATACAGACATTGTGTGAATTAGAGAAAAATTCATCCGTGAACTTCGGACATCCAAGTGCATATGTGTCATTCCATATCAATTCAACGACGTTTTGACGGTGACCCCTTCGATTTTGTTTATTTTTTAATATGTTATTATACATGCAAAAAGAAGTATCCATGCCAATTTTTAGCTCTCTATCTTAAACCATACCGAAGTTATAGATTTTTCAAGAATATACTTAAAATAATCATAACTTCTACATTAACCAAGATATTGTAATTTGTCAGGAAGTCATTTTTTTTTTGTTTTTCAAGGTACTTTTTGAAAAAAATATTAAAAATTAAGAGAAACAAATTTTTAATGTGTTTTTAACTGTTTTAAGCTAAAAAAATTGGATTTTCTCTCAATGGGACCCCTTCGATTTTTTTCAAAAAAAATTATAAAATTCTACGTAAAAAAACAAAATTTTTGAGATTTTACCGAAGAGGGGATTCAAATAACTTCTTATCGAAAAAAAATTTCTACATTCTGCAAACTTCTATATTAACCAAGATATTGTAATTTGTCAAGAGGTCATCTTTTTTTGTTTTTCAATGTACTTTCTGAAAAAAAGATCAAAAATTAAGAAAAACAAATTTTTAATGTCTTTTTAACTGTTTTAAGCTAAAAAATTGGATTTTCTCCTAATGGGATCCCTTCGATTTTTTTCTAAAAAAATTATAAAATTCTACGTAAAAAAATAAATTTTTTGAGATTTTACCGAAGAGGGATTCACATAACTTCTTATTGAAAAGAAAAAATTTTTGAGATTTTACCGAAGAGGGAATTCAAATAACTTCTTAACGAAATTTTTTTATTCGATTTTTTTTTTCGGAATTCTGATCTTTTTTCCTTCTATGACTACATTAGTTGATTTCAATGATGTTAAAATAAATAATCTAACTTGCCTCACATATTTTCATTGTAAATTATAATAGATAACATCAAGAATTACAATTTAAGTACGTTTTGCACTTTAGTTTGCAAAACATACTTGAATTGTAATTCTTCATGTTAATTATAGTAATTTACAATGGAAATATGTGAGGCAAGTTAGATTATTTATTTAAACATCATTGAAATCAACTATTAGAGTCATAGAAGGAAAAAAGTTCAAAATCACGAAAAAAAAATCGAATAAAAAAATTTCGTTAAGAAGTTATTTGAATTCCCTCTTCGGTAAAATCTCAAAAATTTTGTTTTTTTACGTAGAATTTTATAATTTTTTTTGAAAGAAATCGAAGGGGTTCCATTAGAAGAAAATCCAATTTTTTAGCTTAAAACAGTTGAAAAGACATTAAAAATTTGTTTTTCTTGATTCTTCGTCTTTTTTTCAAAAAGTACATTGAAAAACAAAAAAAGATGACCTCTTGACAAATTACAATATCTTGGTTAATATAGAAGTTTGTAGAATGTAGGAGCATGTAGAAAAGTTTTTTTCGATAAGTAGTTATTTGAATCCCCTTTTCGATAAGATCTCAAAAATTTTGTTTTTTTACGGAGAATTTAATAATTTTTTTTGAAAAAAATCGAAGGGGTCCCATCGAAAGAAAATCCAATTTTTTAGCTTAAAACAGTTAAAAACACATTAAAAATTTGTTTTTCTTAATTTTTAATATATTTTTTTAAAAGTACCTCAAAAAATGAAAAAAAATGACCTCTTGACAAATTACAATATCTTGGTTAATGTAGAAGTTATGATTATTTTAAAAATATTCTTGAAAAATCAATAACTTCGGTATGGTTTAAGATAGAGAGCTAAAAATTGGCATGGATACTTCTTTTTGCATGTATAATAACATATTGGAAAATAAAAAAAATCGAATGAGTCACCGTCAAAACGTCGTTGAATTGATATGGAATGACACATATACAGTAATGTGCAATTGAAGTGACGCACTCGGTTTTTTGACTCCACTGATTCCAATTCACTCGTGACGAAAAAAATGCCAAACAGTTTTTTACGTGAAATTTTCACCCCCGCTTAATGCCGTTAAAATCAGCCTAATTGGACAATAATTAAAAAAATAGCGGCCATTTTTATCATTTGGTACGCTCGAGAAAAATGGAAAGATTTTGATTTTTGCTCGATATTTTAAATGCGAGCTCAAAAATCGATCCAGTAAGAGATAGTTGGCAAAGAGCATTCTTTATGAACAAAATGCTTTGTAAAAAAAATCAAGCAATTATTGATTGAATTAAAGCATGTTAAAACTGACCGGATGTAAATAAGGATAACTTGGGAACGACTAATTCAATCGGGATCTTCTTTCGCGAGAAGCTGTAATGGAAGACCCTTAAAACGTGTGCAATGGAATTGCGAAGATAAATCTGCTGAAAATTAGTAAAAAAGTTAATTTTTTTTTCTTCCCCTTTTTTTGTTTTCAACGAATTAATTTGGTACAGCTGCAGAACTCACTTATGAAATATTCACCATTGGAAAAAGTGATGGGCGATGTCGAAAAAAATAATCGATTATTAGATAATCGATTTTCCCAATAATCGATTATACGATATCGATTATTTTTCAGTAGAAGACAAATTAATCGATTATTTACAAAAAAAACATCGGGAAAATCGATTATTTTTTTTTTAAATATAATTATCTTAAAATAAATGCTTATCAGCCTTGATATCCGCTGTTTTACCGACAATCTCAACTGTCGGTAAGGCTGTTTTACCGACAATCATAGCTGTTGGTAAGGAATCTCGACTGTAGGTAAGATAGTAAATTTCTCAAGTCGTCCCCTAATATGACTAACAATGAGCCCACGATATTCGCGACGCGCTCAGCATAGCAGCCGTGAATGCAGCGCGTGCAATCGTCAATAATAATAATAAAATGTATCATATAGACGATTCTGAGAAATTAATATCGAATCACCGATTAATCGAAATAAAAAATATCGAGAAATCGATTAATCGCGGCGAAGAAATATCGACGAAATAATCGATTATTTTGTTCAAAAAAATCGATTATCGATTAATCGAAGCAACATCGCCCATCACTAATTGGAAAGGTGACGTTCAGACGAAAAAAAGCACCCCTTGTTGTTATCGATAGGACCCTTGACAGGGGAGAAATCAACGATTGAAGACCTGGCCACCGTAATCCGACGCAGCGATAGCGCGTGCTGTGTGGCACGAAAAGTTGAGCCGACGCCACGGCTCAACTTTTCGTTGATAAACCGCAAGGGATAAACCGCTGCCACTACCCTCGTCTACGTTGCCTCAGCAACGGAAGCTGAATTAAACAATCGAACACATTACAATTAACTGTACGTTAAATTCACATGTCAATTTAGATCTTCCGACTAATCAGGAACATGTTCAATAGTTATTTGATATTAATCAATTTTTAATATTAATATTAATTCAATATTAATTTGTATTATTAATAAATTATTATTTGATATTAATAAATTTTTCCTTAGACTGATGAACGGGTTTGGAAATAAAGCAACAAGGTTATCTTCGTAGCGCCTTGTTACAAATTTAATGTTTGACGAACAATATTTTTTTTAACTTGTTTTCGAGAGTTGGTAACTCTTGAGTAAGAGCAAAAGTTTGAGCGATTTTATGCTCGGTAGATTTATTGACAAAGGAATTTAGCTTTCGTTTTCATCGAGATCGAAATGTTCTCTCTTTCATTTCACAAATCTGACCTGCAGAAAGAAGGCCGCTATTTTGCCATGTATATGATTCTGTAGGAGGATAATATTTTTGCGAAAACAGAATGGAGGAAATTTGAAGGACTCCCGCAAGACAGCCGGAGTTTAAAAGGACGGGTCTTGTAGAAAATTTAAAGGTCTTGGACAAGGAGAATAAGAATGGTCTCCTTTTCTGCTGGTCGGAGTTGTGAAACGAAAGTAAGGGTTTTGCGGTTATCGATGAAAACTAGCGCCGAATTACCCAGCGAATAAAATAATAACCCACCATTGTTTGGACTCCGCGTGCGAGCAATGCAGCACCGCTATGAGTATAGCTTTTCTTTCTCGCACGGCAATAAAAGGCTATCGCATCACAGGTTGTGCTCCGTATACCTCTCTTACTCGAAAATTTTAAACTCTCTCGTACAAGTTTTTCAAAATAGTTTTCTGTAAACATTAAATTTTCAACATTGGCGCTAGAAAGACAAACTTGTTGCCATTTTCCAAACCCGTTTATCAGTCTAAGAGAAAATTTATTAATATCAAATAAGAATTTATTAATAATAAAAATTAATATTGAATAAATATTAATATTGAAAATTGATTATTCAAAAGATCCAAATTTAAATGTGCATTTAAAGTACAGTTAATTATAATATGTTCGATTGTTTAATTCAGTTTCCGTTGCTACGGCAACGTAGACGAGAGTAGTGGCAGCGGTTTATCCCTTGCCTACGTTGCCGATGCTCGGTATTCACAGTGGCGTCGGCTCTACTTTTCGTGCCACACAGCACGCGCTATCGCTGCGTCGGATAACCGTGACCAGGTCTTCAATAGTTGATTTCTCCCGATGTATGGCGTACCTATTCGTCAAATTGAATTTCACGCACCATAATGCCACGCCCGAAATTAATTTTGACCAATGGGTACGCCAGTTTACGCAGCGCTCAAGTGCAGTGCGCCCGTGTTAAAATTTACGCATACATCGGCATATAAAATGCTACTGAATATGACGCTCACAGCGCTCAAAACGTCCAAGACGAATGCAGCCTATGCTATTTTTGAACATTACGAACATTTTTCTTCGTAATGTTGATCTTTTTTCCTTCTATGACTACAATAGTTGATGATTTCAATGATGTTGAGATAAATAATTTGGCTTCTCTCATATATTTCCTTTGTGAATTATATTAACATTAAGAATTACAATTATTATGTAAAGAAATTAAATAAAGTGCAAAACGTACTTAAATTGTAATTATAATTGTTAATTATTATAATTTACAAAGGAAATATGTGAGAGATGTAAAATAATTTATTTTAACATAATTAAAATCAACTATTTTAGTCATGGAAGGAAAAAAGATCAAAATTACGAGGAAAAAAAGTCGAACAAAATTTCTTTTAATATGAGAAGTTATTTGAATCCCATCTTCGGTAAAATCTCAAAAGGTTCCTTTTTTACGTAGAATTTCATGATTTTTTTGAAAAAAATTTGGAGGCGTCCCATTCCAAGAAAATCCAATTTTTTAAGTCTAAAACAGCCATGAAGACAAAAAAAAATTTCTTGATTTTTGATTTTTTTTTAAAGAGTACATTGAAAGACAAACAAAAATGACCTCTTAGCAAATTAGAATATCGTGGTTATTGTGGAAGTTATGATTATTTTAAGAATGTTTTTCCAAAAATCAATAACTTTGGTACGGTTTAAGATAGAGAGCTAAAAATGTACATGGATACTTTTTTTTGCATGTGTAATAACATATGAAACAATAATAAAAAATCAAAGGGGGTCACCGACAAAACGTCGTTGAATTGACATGGAATGACTCATATACATGTATAGTGTATACATACGAATATTCTATCAAAAATAGAAATTTTGTTCTTTCTGGAAAATAAAAATTCCCGTTTCTTCAAGAAAACGACTAACAGTAACACTTAATTGTCGTACGTAATGGGCAAACAAAATTTGACAGTTGAGGTTATGTTGCCCTGTGTAAGTTTGGAGTGAAGAGAAAGCGTCAATTTATGGAAGCGTGTTGCTAAGTTCTGAGCGCGGTCAAGTCATGGGAGATTTAGTTGTGGAAGCGTACACTGTACTTTTATTTCGAATAATATTTTGATTATATTCAAATGTGTCATTAATAACGATTAATATAATTTATCAGAATAATTAATCGATGTTCACAATGAATCAAAGAGTTTGAATAACGGTGTGAGTGCCTATTAAAAATGTCCCCATGGCACCTGTTATAACCAACATTCAAAATATGTTCGATCACAACGGAATAAATCAAGACAATGATCAAGAATACAGAGCGCGAAGCGCGGGGGGGTTTGGGGGGCGATGCCCCCCTGTCGAGTACGCGAGCGGACAAAATGGAAAGATTTTGATTTTTGTTCGATATTTTTAATGCGAGCTCAAAAATCGATCCAGTAAGAACATAGTTGGCGAGGGGCATTCTTTCTGAACAAAATGCTTTTTTTGAAAAACAAAATCGGGCAATTATTAATTGAATTAAAGCACAGTGAAGCTGGCGTCCATACCCCTACTACGGGCATGCGCACTGGTGGCATTGAATAGGCGCGAGTAAGAGAAAGCATAGCTATAATATAATGTCAACTCACTCCACCTGCCTCGTACATTCAGCTTTTATTTTTTTTTTTTGGATCGCGTGCGGCACAAGAACGGAAAATATTTCATTGTAGCGTTTTCTGTCAATTTTCATCATTTCAAAGTTTGTTTTTCATAGTTTTCTGGAGTTGCCTAGAGTGTTGATCTTTAACTCGATTAGTTATTGAGAAAAAGTAAAATATGTAAAAAAAACATTAAAAAAACATTTTTCCAAGATTGATTGATCCGATTGATCTTAATTTTTAATATGTTTTGAGAGCTGATAATAACTTTAAGAAAAAAAAGAGTTATGTAGCTCCATAAGAGCCTTGAATTTTTTTTTCCAAATTAAGTTTCCTTTTTTAACCATGACACAGTTTTGGCACAATTATGAAGCTATTTTTTTTCAAACCTTCTGTATTTTCCTATAACACAATGAATTTTAAAATTTTTTTAAACAGCTACGCCCTAGTAGAAACTAATGAAAACCACTTTTTGGCCCAAATAATGAATTTGTTTATATGTTTTGAAGTTTAATTTTTGTATTTTAATGCATACTTACATAATTTGAACCTATTGAAAACAATATTTCATGTTCAATACTATAATAAACATCTTTTGCCAAAATGAAAAATTTAACCAGTTGAATGTTGTTAAAATTACTATAAAATTGATTATTAATATTTTACTGGTTCAATTGTTGACTTTGACAAAATAATGTCTGTTGTTGTTTCAAATATAAATGATTATTTACAATAGATACAAATTACATAAATATGCGTTGAAATACAAAAATGAAACCTCAAAATATATAAATAAATTCATTATTTGTGCCAAAAAGTGGTTTTCATTGTTTTCTACCATGGCATACCTTATTTAAAAATTTTAAAAACTCATAGTAGGGAAATAAAGGAGGCTTGAAAATAAATAGTGCGATAATTGTGCCAAAATTGTATCATGGTTAAAAATTGAAACTAAGAGAAAAACAAATTCTTGCCAGGATTTCATAGAGCTAGATAGCTATTAATCTATTTTCCTTCAAGCTGTTATCAGGCTCTAAAACATGTTACAAATTTTGATGAATCGTTTCTGTCGGTCTTGAAATTTTTGTATCTGTTCCTTATATATTTTTCCTTTTCTGAATAGTTCCCAGTAATATAGTTATATTTCGATGATTTTTTTTAAATCGATAGCCGGAAATCGCATTGACCAAATCGTCAAAGTTATGAACGTTTTTTTTTCGAAAATTTATATCTTCTTTCCTAATCGACCGAATTCAGAAGTTCGTTCAAATTCTGAAAGAGCACACTTGAAATCATAAGAAAAAAATTTAGCGATAAAATATTCGAAAGTTATCAGCAACACTACAAGGGGTAAAAAAGACGAATTTTCGACTTTAATCGCTCTTTTGTTTTGCGGAGTTATATGAAATATTGAACATTCGCGAATACGATTTTTTTTCAGATTAATATTTTTCCACTTTCCGGCTGGATTTATGAAACACAAATCGTAAAACAACACAATTGTGCACAACAAACATTGAATAATTGAGATAACAATTAAAATAAGCAGATGAAGGAAGAGAAATTATTGTCTTTTGATATGAGAGCCAATTTTTTATTACCGTGATACAATTTTGGCACAATTATCGCACTATTTATTTTCAAGCCTCCTTTATTTCCCTACAATACTATGAGTTTGTAAAATTTTTAAATAAGGTACGCCACAGTAGAAAACAATAAAAACCACTTTTTGGCATAAATAATGAATTTATTTATATATTTTGAGGTTTTATTTTTGTATTTTAACTCAGGGATTGCGAGCGAATCGCGAACGAGCCGACGAACACGTAAAATCTCCGATCTTTGCGAGTTTTACTCGTTCAGTGAGCATGCTCGTACCGAGCAGGTAGCTATATAACTCGTTGGCGAGTTAATACCTCCGCGATGTAACTCTTCGAAAGAACGGCACACGAAACTCGGGAGACGATCCTCTCCTCGAACGAGCGCCGAGTTGGAAGGATCGGGCAGTTTGAATCGTTCAACGATTGAATCCCGGCGCTCTCGACAGGTAAAAGTTCTTCAAGGATCGGATCCCCACGATCTCGACGGAGTATAACTCCTCGAGGAGCAAAACCGCTCGCCAAGCGAAAGGGTTTCGATCTTTACCTGAGTTTGGCTCTCCGCACGGTCATCGCTACTATGCATATACCTATATAGATGAAAACGGAGCGCACAGGCATAAACGGGCGTACATATATATATATATATATATATATATATATATATATATATATATATACGTTACTGAAAAAAATTAAGAGATCAACAAATTTTCCAATTTTTAGTGGTTTTTAACAAAGCCGTATCTCAGTGAAAAATTGTCCAATCGAGGTCTTGAAAAAGTATTTTGAAGCTTCAAGTTTCTAGTTTTAAGATCTTTCAGCAAAAAAAATTTCGAAGCTATAGATTTTACGCAATCTTGAGAAATCTGAAATAGTAAGACAAACCAATCTCTTTTTTTTGTGCAGTTACTTGGAAAATTTTTTTCCAGCTAAACTATTACATGAACCGAATAGCTTGTTTATTTAACTTCAATTTGCTTTTTGTTGAGTCCTCGCTGTGACCATTTTTCGCTGAGATATTGGACTTTTAATGAAAGAAGATCCTTTTGATTTCAACCATTGATATCTCAGCAACCAATGATCGCACATCAATCAGGAGGAGCGTCTCACAAACTTAAATTAATGCTCTGAAAAATTGTCAATAGTTTTTTGAAAAAAACAATTTTCCCATTCTTGCCATGAATTTGAAAGAACAGGAGAAAAAAAGCTATTTATTGTTTTTTTTTTGGAAATTAAAGGAAAAATTAAGAATATTGATAAAACGACTAATGTTAAGCGTAACTTTTACAGCTCAACATACCCACAAAGACACTGTAAAGTTCCAATTTGATCTATCGGATGTTTTTTTTTGTTTCAAGTTTCAAGCAATCGAATTTTTGAAAAAAATTGAAGAATCATGTTTATTGCCCCTAAACACTTCGTTATCACCATTAAAATGAGAAAATGTTTTTTTGAGCTTTTTCACATTTTTATCGCAAACAACGTTTAAATTTATAAAATAAAATTTGAAAATTTTTGGAAAATTTGTTTGAAAATGTTTAGAAATTTTTGAAAAAACTCACTCCTTTGAAAATTGTTCAAAGGTAAAATTAAATTTAGAATAAATTTTCCTTTTATTTTTAGTTTCCGGAAAAATGTTAAAGCTTATTACTAAATATCGTGAAATCTTTCTTTAAAAAAACGTTCAAATTGCATTATCATAAATAACCCAATTTTTAAAGAAATGGCCAACAGTAGTAAACACATATTCACAGTCTAATATACATATATATTAGACCGTGAATAACTTTTGAAGGAGAGTGTTTATCGAAAAATCATGAGAGACGTTTTCTGTAGAGCATTCAATTCCCTACAAGAACATGCATCGCTCGTTTTGGTGTATTGACTTGAAGCCGAGGTGGAAAATTTCAAAAGTTGACTTTTTTTCCTGTGTCATTTAAATATAAAAAATAAATTTGCGACGAGAGACCTCTAAATATTAATATTCAGAGCTCTGCTTTAAACAGGAATCTTTTTTTACTTCCCTGAAGGTAATTAATTGGAGATTGCGAATTAAAAAAATAGTCTCATTTTTTAAAAGCATAGTAACGATGACCATACGGAGAGCAAAATTCTGATAAGGATCGAAACGTCTCGCCTCGTGAGAGGTTTTGATCCTCAGACTTAGTATACCTATATATATCTCTGTCTCGCTCCCTCGCTCTATATCTCTCTCTCTATATCCATATACATATATATCCACGCTTATTCCTGTACACCCCATGATAATATATATAGGTATAGACATTGTAGCGATGACCGTACGGAGAGCAAAATTCAGGTAAGGATCGAAACCGCTCGACTCTCGACGAGTTTTACTCCTCGAAGAGTTATACTCCATCGAGCCCGTGCGCATTCGATCCTCGATGATCAACACGTTCAATGAGTTCCGACGGGGGATCCCATTGACTCAGTATATCTATATATATCTCCCTGTATACGTATATATTAGACTGATTCACGAAATTAGATTTTTTTTTTTTATCTCCGATTAAATACTTTCGGGGAAGTGAAGAAGATGCCTGTTGAAAGCAGAGCTCCGAATGTTGATATATTTAGAAGTCTCTCGTCGTTAATTTAAATTTTAGATTTAAATGACACAGGAAAAAAAAATTCAAACTTTGAAATTTTTTACCTCGACTTTGTGTGAACTACTATTGGTCATTTCTTTAAAAATTAGGTTACTTACGATAATGGAATTCAAACTCTTTTTTCAAGAAAGATTTCACAATGTTTAGTAATAAATTTTAACATTTTTCCGGAAACTAAAAAAAAGGGAAATGTCCTCTAAATTTAATTTTAACTTTGCATAACTTTCGAAGGAGTGAGTTTTTCAAAAAAATCTTAGGAGACCTTTTTTGTAAAGCGTTCCATTCCCTATAAGAATATGTATCGCAGATTTTTGTACAAGAACGTGAAGTCGAGGTGAGACATTTCAAAGTATAAACATTTTTTTTCCTGTATTATTTAAAAAGTTATGCAAAGTTAAAATTAAATTTAGAGGACATTTCCCTTTTTTTTTAGTTTCCGGAAAAATGTTAAAAATTATTACTAAACATTGTGAAATCTTTCTTGAAAAAAGAGTTTGAATTCCATTATCGTAAATAATCTAATTTTCAAAGAAATGACCAACAGTAGTTCACACAAAGTCGAGGTAAAAAATTTCAAAGTTTGAATTTTTTTTTCCTGTGTCATTTAAATCTAAAATTTAAATTAACGACGAGAGACTTCTAAATATATCAACATTCGGAGCTCTGCTTTCAACAGGCATCTTCTCCACTTCCCCGAAAATATTTAATCGGAGATTTAAAAAAAAAAAATCTAATTTCGTGAATCAGTCTAATATATACGTATACAGAGAGATATATATAGATATACTGAGTCAATGGGATCCCCCGTCGGAACTCATTGAACGTGTTGATCATCGAGGATCGGATGCGCACGGGCTCGATGGAGTATATATTATCACGGGGTGTACAGGAATAAGCGTGGATATATATGTATATGGATGTAGAGAGAGAGATATAGAGCGAGGGAGCGAGGCAGAGATATATATAGGTATACTAAGCCTGAGGATCGAAACCTCTCACGAGGCGAGACGTTTCGATCCTTACCTGAATTTTGCTCTCCGTATGGTCATCATTACTATACATATACCTATATGCATTAACACGGGGCGCACAGGAATGAACGGGCGTATATATACGTATATGAGCAGAGATCTTAATATTAATATTTTGAGATCTCTCATCACGAATTTCCATTTAAATAATACAGTAATCTTTCTTGAAAAAAAAGTTTGAATTGCATTATCGTAAAGAACCTAATTTTTAAAGAAACGACCAACAGTAGTTCACACGAAGTCGAGGTAAAAAATTTCAAAGTTTGAATTTTTTTTCCTGTGTCATTTGAATCTAAAATATAAATTCGTTACGAGGGACTTCTAAATATATCAATATTCAGAGCTCTGCTTTCAACAGGCATCTTTTTCACTTCCCCGAAAGTATTTAATCAAAGATTTCAAAAAAAAAAAATCTAATTTCGCGAATCAGTCTAATATATACGTATACAGAGAGATATATATAGGTATACTGAGTCAATGGGATCTCCCGTCGGAACTCATTGAACGGGTCGATCGCCGAGGATCGAATGCGCATGGGCTTGATGGAGTATAACTCCTCGAGGAGCAAAACTCGTCGAGAGTCGAGCGGTTTCGATCCTTACCTGAATTTTGCTCTCCGTACGGTCATCGCTACAATGTCTATACCTATATATATTATCACGGGGTGTACATAAGATGGATATATATGTATATAGATATAGAGTTTCAAGATATAACGGTACTCAGACAATTATGAAATTCTCAAAAACTCAAAAAAATGCGATTCCAAAATTTTGAAAAAATGTACACTACCCTTTTTCATATAATTAAATAATTTGACAAAATGTCAATTTTTTAGAGTGGACAACTTTTTGACTGTTCGAAATCGCACGGAATGCATTATATATATATATTGTATAAATATATGTGGCATTCCACGGTATTTCGATCAAAATCTTACCTTCATGATTTTGATTTTCCCCTTAATTTTTTATATAAATAAGGACATTGAAAAAAAAAATGATCTAATAAAATATAACAAAATTTTTGGGCTTTGCTCCAAAATGGAGATTTCAAAACTCTATGAGTCAACTTTTTTTTTTTTTTTTGAATTTGACTCATAGAGTATTGAAATCTCCGTTATGGAACAAAGCCCAAAAAATTTGTTATATTTTTTTAGATTTTTCCGCATTTTTTCAGATTTCACAAAGTTGTCGCTTTTGTTTAAAAAAAATAAATAAATAAATCCAAAAAACGCGTGGCTGAAAAATTCTGAAAAAATTTGGGAAATTTTTTTGAATGTCCTTATTTATATAAAAAGTTTAGAGGAAAATCGAAATCATCAAGGTAAGATTTTGATCGAAATACCGTGGAATACCACATATATATTCATAGATATATGTTATTATTTGTTGATCCGGTTTACGAAAGCCCGGCTTGCGTTAGTGCTTACCTATCGACTGTATGTATCATAATTTTTCGTTACATTCATCGCTGGTGATAATTGTCAAGCAAAAATGCGAATAAAAGAATAACAGGAAATGATCATTTAGAAAAACAACGAAATTAACGGAAATAAATTACGGCAATTCGCAAACATTAATCATGTTAACAAAAATTTGTATTTCAATACTCCTGTTTCCCAAGAATTTAAAGATGAAAAAATAATTGTCGGCTTAAAATAAAAAAAAAGATTGTCGCAACGTAATTAACTATTAACGGTTGCATGCACAAAAGAAAATGAAGCGTTCAAAAACAATCGTTATTTCAATAGTAGAATATTAAAAAAAAATACGTTTCCATTGAAAAGATTACATTAATCATAATATGGAAGTAACAATTTGCAGTAACAATTTTGCAGTAACAATTTTTTTAAAGTTCAATGTTTTATTATTTCATGTAAAAATGCCGTTTCAATATTTCATCCAATAGTCAAGATCGTACATATATAATGTAACGCAAAACAAAGAGGGAAACATTCTATGCCCAACGAGATCGGGCCAGGTAAAGATCGAAACCCTTTTGCGTCGCTCGAGGTTTTGATCCTCGGCGAGTTTTACTGGAAGAGTTCTCGGACGTTTCGATCCTCATAGGATCGATCCGACGGACTCAAGACACCCAATAACTCGCGATAGGATGGAAAAATCGTCCAAGAACTATTTACTCGCTCGCGATACGATCCCCAAAAATAAATGTCTCCTCGACTCGCGAGGAGAGGGAAACTACCTGAGTCCCTTTGCGCTCCCTCTCCGATTCGATCGTCCCGGTATACCATAAAGTTCCTCTCGCGATACGAGCTACCCTTCGTATACCTGCAATGTGCTCGCTCAAGGATTAAATCCCCGATCGAGCAAAACGTTTCGCTCGCAACCCCTGAATTTTAACGCATATTTATGTAATTTGTATCTATTGAAAATAGTAATTTATATTTGAAACAACAACAGACATTCTTTTGTCAAAGTCAACAATTGAACCAGTTAAATATTAATAATCAATTTTATAGTAATTTTAACAAATATTTAACTGGTTAAATTTTCTATTTTGGCAAAAAATGTTTGTTATTGTTTTGAATATGAAATATTATTTTCAGTAGGTACAAATTATGGAAATATGCATTAAAATACAAAAATTAAACCTCAAAACATATAAACAAATTCATTATTAAGGCCAAAAAGTGGTTTTTATTTGTTTCTACTATGGCGTTCTTGTTCAAGAAATTTTAAAAATTCATAGTGTTATAGAAAAATAAAGAAGGTTTGAAAAAAATAGCCTTATAATCGTGCCAAAATCGTGTCATGGTCAAAAAAGGGAATTTAATTTGAAAAAAAAATTTTCAAGACATTTATGGAGGTATATAACTCTTTTTTTTCTTAAAGCTATTATCAGCCCTCAAAACATATTAAAAATTAAGATCAATCGGATCAATCAATCTTGGAAAAATGGTTTTTTATGTTTTTTACATACTTTACTTTTTTTCAATAACTAATCGAATTAGAGATCAATACTCTAAGCAACTCCAGAAAACTATGAAAAACGAACTTTGAAGTGACGAAAATTGACAGAAAACGCTATAATGAAATATTTTCCGTTCCAGTGCCCTACGCGATTAAAAAAAATATATATATATATAAGCTGAATGTACGAGGCAGTACAGGTACAGTGAGTTGACATTATATTATAGCTATGCTTTCTCTCACTCGCACTTATTCAATGCCACCGGTGCGCATGCCCGTAGTAGGGGTATGGACGCCGCGGTGTATAACGTAGGCTATCTCACTTCCACTCAGCGCGGCTCTCTCTCTCACCAGTGGTGATCATATTTGCCCTTTTCGGAGGCGTAAAAACTTTAAAATTATTTAGCGCATTATCTATAGATGGAAGTAAAAAAAGTTCAAATGTTTGTTACGCGAAATTTTAAGATCTACAACTTTTGTTTGAAACTTTTTCCCGATTTCTTTCTCGTTCGCGTGATATGACAATTTGAACTTTTAAATAATTATTTTTACCCTTAAGCACCCTGCTGGGAGTCAACATTCATGCGTAGATCGATTCAGAATATTAAAAAACATGTAAAAAAACATGTTCATGTGCCAGAAGTCGCATTCTCTTACTTTCGACTATATTGAGTGGACTATCCGGCTGTCTTGCGGGAGTCCTTCAAATTTCCCCCATTCTGTTTTCGCAAAAATATTATCCTCCTTCTACAGAATAATATACATGGCAGAATAATGGCTTTCTTTCTGCAGGTCAGATTTGGGAAATGAAAGAGACAACATTTCGATTCTCGATGAAAACGAGAGCTAAATTCCTTTGTCAATAAATCCACCAAGCAAAAAATTGCTCGAACTTTGTTCGTCAAACATTAAATTTGTAACAAGGCGCTAGCGAAGATAACCTTGCTGCCTATTTCCGAACTCGTTCATCAGTCTAAGGGAAAGATTATTAATATCAAATAATAATTTATTAATAATAAAAATTAATATTAAATTGATATTAAATTAATATCAATATTAAAAATTAATAGATATAAAATAACTATTGAACATGTTCCTGATTATTCAGAAGATCCAAATATACATGTGAATTTAACATACAGTTAATTATAATATGTTCGATTGTTTAAGGGCTTGTAATTTTCAAAAAATCGTTTTTTTTTTGTATTTTCTGAATATACATATATTGGAGCATACACACTCAAAAATTTATGTCAATCAGACGAATATTTTCGAAGTTATAGACACATTTATGAAGGCGCGTTAGGGAGGCGCGTCTCACAGTCACAAACTTTAAACGCGTTTTTCTCAAAACTATGTTTTCAAAATCGGTGATCAAGATTTCTCGAAAACGGCTGGACCGATCAGTCTCAAATTTTAACACAACCTTTTTAACTAGATTTTTTTAGTAATTAATCGAAGATTTTTTTTCTCCGATAAATATTTTCCATTTTATAAACAATTTAAGGCTTAAATTTTCGTTCAAAATCGAGTCTTTTATTTTGAGAAGTCGTCATTTTGTCAAAAATTATTTTTTCGCTAATTCCTTCGATTAAATACTAGATAATGTATTATATTAACGAAATTTATTTGGTTTTTTCATTTCAGATAATCCGGTCTAGAGATATCGTGATCACCGCAAAATTGGTTTTTTTTGCGGAGCTCTAGAAGATCGGCGATAGCAACATTCGCGATAATTATTTTTACAAATAAAAAATATGTTAATATATTATAAGGTTATTATAATATGTACACCAATTTTCAAATTAATAAATTGAATAGACTGCGCGGAAATAATTCTTGAAAATCCGTCTTTTTAAAGCCTTCTAACTGTATGTAACCCGTTCATTCAGCTTCCGTTGTTACGGCAACGTAGACGAGGGTAGTGGCAGCGGTTTATCTGCGTTACCTATGCTCGGTATTCGCAGTGGCGTCGGCTCAATTTTTTGTGCCACACAACACGCGCTATTGCTGCGTCGGATTACGGTGGCCAGGTCTTCAATCGTTGATTTCTGCCCTATCAAGGGTCCTATCGATAACAACAAGGGGTGCTTTTTTTTCGTCTGAACGTCACCTTTCCAATGGTGAATGTTTCATAAGTAAGTTCTGCGGCTGTACCTAATTAATTCGTTGAAAACAAAAAAGGGGAAGAGAAAAAAACAAGAAATTAACTTTTTCACTAATTTTCAGCAGATCTATCTTCGCAATTCCATTGCACACGTTTTAAGGTTGTTCCATTACAGCTTCTCGCGAAAGAAGATCCCGATTGAATTAGTCGTTCCCGAGTTATCCTTATTTACATCTGGTCAGTTTTACCATGCTTAAAATCAATTAATAATTGCTTGATTTTTTTTTCACAAAGCATTTTGTTTAGAAAGAATGCTCCTTGCCAACTATGTTCTTACTGGATCGATTTTTGAGCTCGCATTAAAAATATCGAGCAAAAATCAAAATCTTTTCATTTTTCTCGAGCGTACCAAATGATAAAAATGGCCGCCATTTTTTAAATTATTGTCCAATTGAGCTGATTTTAACGGCATTGATTGGGGGTGAAAATCTCACGTAAAAAACTATTTGGCAGTTTTTCCTCACAAGTGAATTGGAGGCAGTGGGGTCAAAAAACCGAGTGTGTCACTTCAATTGCACATTACTGTAGATAGAAGTAGCATTTTTCGGTTAAAATTGTGTTTTTTGCCAAAGTTGCAAACTTAATGGTGTCTGATTGGATTGGTTCTCCGTCAGACATTTGTTTACAATTATATATGGGATATTCCACCAATTCTTGACTTAAGTTGTGCCAGGGGGTCTGAATTCTGGATAACAAAAATTTTTATTGAAAAGTACATTACAAAGAGAGCTTTCATGATGTTTTTCAATTTTTTTCGTCTAACCCTTTCGAAGATACAGTAGATCGAAAATTGCAAGATTTGCAATTATTCACTTTAGATATTAAAAATATCAATCCCTTGTAAAATTTCTAAAAATATATTAAATATTGGTTTTTGTGTAGAAAAAGATCAGCTTTCTGAAAAAAATATTTTCAATTTTCTCCAGTATCAGGAATCTGCAGTATCATTTTTAATATTTTTTTAAATATTTTTTTCGAAAAGCTGAGATTTTTTTACATGGGAAAAGTATGTTTTGATTTTGGGAATATTTAAAAATAAACCATAGCAAAATAAAGTTGAAACTTTTGTGATGAATTGCCGATAAGTATTGTGCTGCCGTCACGGTCGATACACGAACTATCGAATCAAGTTTGAAAATGTCTGTACATAGCATTATATTCAGCGATTATGTAGTGAATATATATGTTAAAAGTGTGAAGTGGGTAAGAAATTAAAATTATTATACAAAAGCGATATGACAAGGATCAAATCTTTATTATTTGTACTCTTCTTGACACTGTTGACAGAGAAACATTTCTTACAATAGCAGAACTTTTATCAGCCTTGGCATTGTATGACTGGGCACGTGAGTCATTTAAAAATATTGATTTCACTTTCATTTTAAATGAGAAATACGAAGTACGCGCAGCACAGCTAAAGTCCAGATTTGCTAATGCTGTGGCTGTAAAAAAAGACGCAATCTATGCATTGTATTATCCCTGATGCCGAGAATCATGGTTCTGCTATTGTAAGAAATGTTTCTCTGTCAACAGTGACAAGAAGGGTACAAATAATAAAGATTTGATCCTTGTCATATCGCTTTTGTATAATAATTTTCATTTCTTACCCACTTCACACTTTGAACATATATATTCACTACATAATCGCTGAATATGATGCTATGTACAGGGTGTATAAAAATGATGTGTCGCCACTTCACCCAGTAAATCTCCAGCTTGAGATCGGTGGAGGTCTATCAAAATTCGTAGCCGCAAAATTGACCTTGACCCTGAAATTCAAGGTCAAATTTTTTATTGGCTTAAAAAATTCTACTTCTTGAGAGGAACAAAAGTCAGAGAGGAACCATAGGTCGGAGATGCGTGCTTCAACCCGAAACGACAATGTCAATTCGAAAAAAATCGAAAAAGTGCGTTCTTACAAAATATTGTTTACAGGAACACGGGATAAGAATTTTAATATTTATAAAAAAAGCTTTTCAACGCAGACACTTCAATATTTCTTAATTGGAATCAAGAAATGTTGCAATTGCATGACGCTGACCACACTAAAGTGGATGAATCGGCATGAGATGGGTGACACAGATCTTTGCGATATCCCTTTGTCGCGTTACCACTACGAGCATCTAATTCCCTAGCTCATTGTTGCCGAAAATCAATTAACACATAGTCTCGCTGAATTAACCTTGACCCTAAAACTCAAAGTCAGTTTCAAAGTCAATTCATCTCGTTAAGAGGCATCTAATTCTCGTAGAAACGACGAGTTAGGAATGAACCTTTCAATATCAAGCCGTCAAAACATAAAAAATATGCGTATTTCATTTAGTTCGGAGGGATAAAATTCGGAACTGAAACATAATTAAAAAGGCAATCGATATAACTAGACAGACTTGATGTCTGGCACACAACACGCCTGCTGTTCTATGAAAACAAGGCTTTAGATGGCCAGGTTTACGATAAGCGATTTTGATCTTAACAATAGTTGTTGTCATGAGTTGCTTAAACATCTTCATTAGCGGCAGACTATTAGCGTTACCCGGACTACACCACGTGGAGGTTGTCTGCCTGGTATCCCTTGGCCCTGAAAAGGGCCGTTGTGTTTTGTTGTCCGTTTCGAAAGATTCGTTTCAAATCATTTCAATGACGACTGTGTGTCGGGTGCGTATGCAATGTTGGATTAGTTGTCTCGTGCTTCATTATGACGCGGTCGTTGATGGCGGCGGCGTCGAGGAACCCAGAGAATCGAACCATCATGTCCAATTGCTCGAAGCAATCTAGCTTGTTCTCCAGCTTCCACATGCCGGCCACCATTACGCAAGCACGCTCGCAACCGTGCCTCCAAGTTTCTCGAAACCCTGAGAAGAAGTTCTCGGTTTCGCATCAACCTGGCAACTCCCTCATCGATTCGGCGTCTCAGATCTACCGGCGTCCTAATCGCTCGACGTTCTCTGTAGACGATAGCCTGGAGTGCTCCCCAGAAAAAAAAGTCCAAGGGATTTAGGTCTGGAGAACGTGGTGGCCAGAGATGCGGAGCAGGCCGACGACCGAGCCAACGCGATCCAAACATTTCGTTTAAGAATGCACGGACTTGAAGACCGAAATGAGGTGGTGCTCCGTCGTGCATAAAAAAAATGCGATGGCGAGCATGTCGTGGAATCATGTCCCTCAGACGCGGCATTAAATCGCGTTGCAGAAAGTGCAAATAATTGCGACTGTTCAATCTCAGTGGAAGGTAGACTGGACATATCAGGGTGTTCCCAATGATACCTGCCCAAACGTTTACTGAAAAACGTCCCTGGTGAACTCGTTGCATCATCGCACGAGGATTCCTCTCAGCCCAGATGCGTAAGTTCTGCCGGTTCACGATTGCGGTGCTGGAGAAGCTCGCCTCATCGGTAAACAGAATGCGTTCAAAAAAATGAGGATCTCCCTCCAGTTTCTGTATCATCCATCGAAAAAAATTACGACGAGCGCGGTAATCTCCAGGATATAATGCCTGAACAGATTGGACGCGGTAAGGTCGTAGGCCCTCTTCACGAATTATGCGACGCACCGTCATGTGCGCTATACCAACGCGAGCGGCTATTCGACGTAAACCCATGACGGGAAAAGCTCGTGCAAGAGCAATGACACGCTCTTCAATGTTCCAATGAACACGAGGACGACCGGCTCTTCGATAGCCAGCGTTCCGCACCTCAAACCTCTCCTGATCGTTGAACCGCTCTTCGAGTCGTTGAAACTCACGACGATCTGGAATTGCCCCCGGCCGTAGAGGATGACCGTTTGCCCGATCAAGAAGTAACTGACGATAAATTTCGCGAGCTCTTCCAAAGTTTCCGAAAGCTTGATCAATAGCGCGCAACATAAGACGTTGATCTCGTCCATCTCGTCCACGACCACGGTGTGGTCGCCGACCATGATTCATGTTATTACGACAGTGACGACAGTGATAGGGCCAACAAAGATTTAGGTAGTGAGGGCGATCACCGATGGAGCGACCACAACGACTTCGATAATGCTAGAGATGACCAAAACTGCCACGACAAAGACTGACTGCGATAGACATGACCTGGACTGCAACGCTAAAGACTTCGATTATGATAGAGTTGACCGAGACTACGGCGACAGACTTCGACAATGATATAATTGTCCAAGACTGCGACGATAGACTTCGACAACGATAAAGTTGATCGAAATTGCAATGACAAAGACTGCGACGATGATAGGATTGACCGAGACTGCGACGAAAGACTTCGACGATAAAGTTGACCCAAAATGCAACGACAAAGACTTTGACTATGATAGAGATGACCGGGATTGCAACGACAAACACTTCGACGATGATAGAACCGACCTAAACTGCAACGATCCTAGAGATGACCGAGACTGCGATGATAAAGACCTCGACGATGATGGAGATCAATGGGACTGCGACGACAGAACACAGTTTTTTTGTTGATTTTTTTATAACCTCCACGTGGTGTATTCCGGGTAACGCTAATGGTCTGCCGCTGATGAATATGTTTAAGCAACTCGTGTACGGTCACACAAGCACGATATGACTCTGAAATGTGTAGGTGACAACAACTATTGTTAAGATCAAAATCGCTTATCGTAAACCTGGCCATCTAAAGCCTTGTTTTCATAGAACAGCAGGCGTGTTGTGTGCCAGACATCAAGTCTGTCTAGTTATATCGATTGCCTTTTTAATTATGTTTCAGTTCCGAATTTTATCCCTCCGAACTAAATGAAATACGCATATTTTTTATGTTTTGACGGCTTGATATTGAAAGGTTCATTCCTAACTCGTCGTTTCTACGAGAATTAGATGCCTCTTAACGAGATGAATTGACTTTGAAACTGACTTTGAGTTTTAGGGTCAAGGTTAATTCAGCGAGACTATGTGTTAATTGATTTTCGGCAACAATGAGCTAGGGAATTAGATGCTCGTAGTGGTAACGCGACAAAGGGATATCGCAAAGATCTGTGTCACCCATCTCATGCCGATTCATCCACTTTAGTGTGGTCAGCGTCATGCAATTGCAACATTTCTTGATTCCAATTAACAAATATTGAAGTGTCCGCGTTGAAAAGCTTTTTTTATAAATATTAAAATTCTTATCCCGTGTTCCTGTGAACAATATTTTGTAAGAACGCACTTTTTCGAACGAATTCCGTACACCCGTTTCTGAGATCTGGGTCTGGACGGACATCCGACGCAGATTTCGAGACGATTGCAATAGGCGACTGTCATAAATGAGTGGGTGCTTGAAAATAGCCGCCATTTTTTTAAATTATTATCTGATCAAGCTGATTTTAATGGCATTGAGCGGGCGTGGAAATTTCACGTATAAAACTATTTGGCATTTTTTTCGTCACGAGTGAATTGGAGGCGGTGGAGTCAATAAACCGAGTGCGTCATTTCAATTGCATATTACTGCATATGGAGCATTCCAAGTGAAAACGTGGAGTCATTTCCCTCGGGTCATCAGATCGTTGCATAATTTTTTTTCCGCATTGATTCCACTTCAAAAACAGCCTTATTTTTTATATGATTTTTCTGGACTCCTTCAGGTGGCGCGACGATGATTTTTGTGTAAAAAAGGGATAACTGAAAAAACACCAAAAAGATAAAATAAAAATAAAAAATATCTTCGAAAATTTCGATATTTTGCATACTTTTCAGAATAAATGAGAAAATTTGTTCTTTCAATAAAATATTTTTCTCATTTATTTTAGAAAATATGCAAACTATCAACATTTTTCAAGACACGTTTTATTTTTATTTTATTTTTTTACTCATGTAAGGGGTATTAGGAGTCATTTTTTAAATTTTATAAAGAAAATAAAGAGCTATATAGCTATATGAAATCCTGGCACAAATTTGTTTTTCTCTTAGTTTCGATTCTTAAACCATGATACAATTTTGGCACAATTATCGCACTATTTATTTTCAAGCCTCCTTTATTTCCCTACACTACTATGAGTTTGTAAAATTTTTCAATAAGGTACGCCACAGTAGAAAACAATAAAAACCACTTTTTGGCACAAATAATGGATTTATTCATATATTTTGAGGTTTGATTTTTGTATTTTAACGCATATTCATGTAATTTGTATCTATTGAAAACAATAATTTATATTCGAAACAACAACACACATTTTTTTGTTAAAGTCAACAATTAAACCAGTTGAATATTAATAATCAATTTTATAGTAATTTTAACAAATATTTAACTGGTTGTTCAGAAAAGCGTGTAGTTGCCAGAGCTCCCGCGAGAGACCCTCAGTGAACGGTCAAGCTCTCGCTGGACTCTGCATTACCCGTGGCTCTCGCGACTCTATCCCCTCCAAACGGCGGCTCTCTCACGGTGATCGATGATCGCCTCGTCACTTCGTTTTGGCGAGCCCTTCGATTATCATCGATTTTCGGCCATTTTTCACTCCGCGGTTTTCATTCTTTTTTTTCAAGAGCTCTTGGACGATTTACGACCGGCCAAGAGCGCTAACGGTTCGGCTTCCTTCGATAATTTCATGGAAAGTATTTCCTTAGATTCGGTGCGGTTCACTTCGATAATTCGTGAGAAAGGTTATTCGCGCGACACGTGGCGTCGAACGATCCGACCGCCATTTTCCGGCCTTGCTTCGATTTCGCGTGATCAACGCCACTGCGAAAAGACCGACTTCTTTGAATATTATAATCATTATTCTTGACCTTTAACCCTTTATTAATAAAAACCGAAATATTGTTTGCACGCGAGTGAGTTTTTTCTTCGTCCGCATCGAACTTCCGGCCACTTCGTTCCCTTCAATCTTCCACCGTTTTCTCCCAATTTCCCAACCAGATCAATTCAGGCACTTTTCCGAACATGGTCCTTCGAGCCGGATAGGGAAATTTGTGAAAATTGCGGAAGTGCTTCGGTTTGCGTAAGAGAAAAGTGCGCGAGAGAACGGGCGTTCCATTGTTCGACAACGTGCTCGTCACGCTTCGTTATCTCGGTCTCTCTCGCTCACGTTCAGTGCGCCATAAGTCTCTCTCTCTCACTTTCGCGCGAGAGGAGAGCCCGGACGCTTCGAGAAATTTCTTCGTTGAGCGCGCGGGAATATCATCGCGCTCTCGCGCGCGCCAAGAAAACTATCGCTTCGTCCGCTTTGTGCGGATCTTCGTTCCTCGCTGGACATTCTTCGTCGTGAGTGCGCGCTACATGGGGTTTCTCGGGCTCTTCGCTGTGTGCGCGTATCACCCGATTCCTTTCGCGCGCTTCTCGGTTTCTCTGCGCTTTGAATTCTTCTTTTTCGTGACATATACCACGTGTTTTTCCGCGCATTGGGTCTCTTCGTCACATCGATTTACGCGTAATTCAAACCCTTTAGTGAACTTTCCGGACCCTTCGAGTGTGCGCGCATCACAGACATTCTCGATATTCGAGTGTGTGTGCGCGTCACGTGATTCTTTGTGCGCTTCGGGACTTTCTTCGCATTCAATTACGCAGTTTTTGGATATTTTCGGCGCATTTAGTATTTCTTTGGATTCCTTCGCTACGCATCGCGTGACAAACTTCGTGAATCGAGTTTGTTCGCGTAGCTACTCGTTTTTTTTGGTTCGTCGTGCGCGTTACACGAACATTCTCGTCGCCGAGTGTGTGCGCGTACTTCGTTTTCTTCGGTTTTTTGTTTTTTTCAAGTGCGTCACACGAACATTCTCGTCACCGAGTGTGTGCGCGTACTTCGTTTTCTTCGGTTTTTTGGTTTTTGGGTTTTTTTTCGTGCGCATTACACAAACATTCTCGTCGCCGAGTGTGTGCGCGTACTTCGTTTTTCTTCGGTTTTTGGTTTTTTTTCAAGTGCGCCACACGAACATTCTCGTCGCCGAGTGTGTGCGCGTACTTCGTTCCTTTCGGGTTTTTTGGGTTTTTGTGCGCGTTATACAAACATTCTCGTCGCCGAGTGTGTGCGCGTACTTCGTTTTTTTTCGGGCTTCTCGTTTTTTGTGTGCGTTAAACGAACATTCTCGTGGCCGAGTTAGTGCGCGTACTTCGTTTTTCTTCGGGTTTTTGTTTTTTTTTCAAGTGCGTCACACGAACATTCTCGTCGCCGAGTGTGTGCGCGTACTTCGTTGTGTTTTCGGTTTTCTGGTTTCTGATTTTTTCGAGCGCGTTACACAAACATTCTCGCAACATCGAGTGTGTGCGCGTTTTTCGCAGTTACCAACCTTGTGAGCATACGCTCGCCACAGACAGTCTCGGTTTTCGAGCGTGTATGCGTGTCACGTGACTCTTCGCGTGGTTGTGATTTCTTTCGCGCGCTTGTGCTTCGTCGCCATCCTCGCGCTCTCTGACACGCGTTAGCAGGAGAGAGACAGTGACTTCGCGCGCTCGTGAATTCTTCACGGGTTTGGATTTTCTTCGCTTCAAGTGCGCGTTACACGAACTTTCGCTTCGATATCTTCGCCGAGTTGCGTGTTCGTGGGTTTTCGTTTCCGTGCTACGCATCGATATTTCTCATTGCTTCGCGCGTGGCCCTTCTTCAACGAGAAAAAAGGTAACCGATTGACGCCCGGTTATTCTTCAATCTCGCTGTCTCCTCGTGCTTCACTTCATCGGAGATATTAAAGATTAAATTCAGTGCGATTTTCTTTGATGACTTCAGTCACTTCAGTTTCTCGAGTCCTACCATTCACTCCGAGTGAACGGAAATTCATCATTCATTCGCGGTCTTCTTTCCTGAGAAAGATGTTGAACGATTTACGACCGGTCAATATTCGATCTCGTGGTTGTCTTCGGGATTAGTTTCAGTGAAATTCTCCGATACCATTCAGCAACCGTCAATGCGACGCTTCGTCTGGCTCGCTGGATACACCGGTACAACTTCTGATTTCGGCCACTTCCGATTTTTTCAATTCTACGGTAACTTCGAAGAGTGCTTCTACCAATCTGGATATTCGGCCTTCAGTTTTGCTGGCAACGAGCCAGGCAACTCTGACCTCTTCTTCTGGCAGTTCACATCGAGTTCGGTTCTCAATCGATCCCATTGCTGAACTTGCGTTTATTTCGGAACGTACGATTCAACTTCTTCGATTGGAAAGAATGGCCGCCTGAATTAATATCTTGGAATTGGGAGTCAGTCAGCTAGCCGCACGCGGGGAGCTACCACCGTCACCCACTCTTTAATGTCTGATTCTACTTCAAGCTCGGTTCGTATTCAGCACGCTTCAATTGATAATGAGTTCGCTTCCTTGCTTTAGAAATTTCTGGGAACAGGAGAAAATTCCGTCGGACTCAGCCTCTATATCTGAGCCCGAGGATTCCTCCTGTGAACAACACTTCAAGGACACGCATTCGCGAGACGAAGACGGGCGATCTACAGTTCGCCTTCCTCTCAACACTTCACCATCGTCTCTCGGGGATTTCTTCATGGCAGCGTGGCGCTCCCTTCTTCAACTTCAAAAGCGGCTCTCGCGTAATTCAACTTATCGAGAGTTGTAGCACGGTTTTCTTCAGGAGTACGAGACGTTGTATCACATGGTGCGAGCTTCTACTGGGCCAGCTTCAACTCCCGTGCATTATTTGCCCCATCACGGTGTTGTTCGGGCTCACGGTACCACCACCAAGCTTCGAGTGGTCTTCAACGGGTCGTGCAAGACGAGCAGTGGTGTCTCGCTTAACGACCTCCTCTACACGGGCGCCAAACTTCAACAGGTCACTTCTGACGTACTTCTTTGGATCCGACGGCATCGCTTCATCTTCGCGACGGACATCACAAAGATGTACCGTCAAATCAACCTTCATTCGGATGATTGGAACCTTCAACGGATCCTGTGGGTTGATGAGCAGGAGCACATCTTCCCCTTCTGCCTCACCACCGTCAAGTACGGCCTCAGTTGCGCCCCGTTCTTGGCAATTCGAGTCATGCTGCAACTTGTCGAGGACGAAGGGCACAACTTTCCATTGGCGGTACTTCCGTTGACGAAGGGCAGGTACGTCGATGATATCTTCGGAGGTGCAGATTCAACAGCGGAACTTCAAGCATCCTCACTTCAACTTCAGGAGATCTGCAACCGAGGGTGCTTCCCACTTCAAAAATGGTCGTCCAACTCCACGGAACTTCTTCAAAGGGTGCGTCATTCCACTTCAGAATCACACGCAGTCGTGATTCAACCAGAGGACTCCAGCGTCAAACTTCTTGGGCTCGTTTGGAACCCCCAAACCGACCACTTCAAGTACACGCTTCAGCCGAACTTCAGTCAATCTGTGACAAAACGGACAACCCTCTCGGAAACGGCGCAATTATTTGATCCGTTGGGCTTCATTTCGCCAATCATCATCACGGCAAAGATGTTTCTTTAAGAGCTCTGGTTGGCAAAACTTCACTGGGACGACCCTCTTCCGGTTTCGCTTCAACAACGGTGGCTTCACTCCCGAGAGAACTTGGCGGATCTCTCGCTCATTTCTCTCCCTCGGTGGCTTCAACTAAAACCCTCGGCAACGGTTCAGCTTCACGGTTTTTCGGACGCCTCGCAATTGGCCATGTCAGCCGTGGTTTACCTTCGTTCAACTTCAGATGATGGCTCTTCAACCATCACGCTTGTCGCTTCAAAGACGAAGGTTGCACCTCTCAAGCGACTGACAATTCCGCGGCTTGAGCTCACCGCCGCATTACTTCTTTCACGGCTGGTTTCGTACGTCCAGAAGACACTCGAACTTGGAACTGTTCCAGTGTTCCTTTGGACCGACTCGTCGGTAACCTTAACTTGGATCACATCGCCTTCGGCTCGTTGGAAGGACTTTGTCCGAAATCGAGTTATTTCAATCCAAGAAATCACTTCGCAAGCGACGTGGCGCTTCATTTCAGGCAAGGAAAATCCCGCAGACTGTGCGTCTCGCAGAATGACACCTCGGCAACTTTCTCGGCATCCCCTCTGGTGGAATGGACCAACCTGGCTTTCGCAGCCTTGCACCAGTTGGCCCACTTCGTCGTTCGAGGTCGTAACCGACTGCGACCTCGAACAGCGTCCAGGTCTCGCCTTCACTTCAACTTCAGGGGCTCTTCTACCGGTTTGGGACCTTCTGGAGCGATATTCGTCCCTAAATCGGCTACTTCGAATCACGGCCATTTGCAAAAGAGCTCTTGGCCGCTTCAGGCGAGTTCCACATACTTCAATGACCAACCCGATATCACCGGGAGACCTGGAAGACGCAACAATTTTCTGGATACGCCTCATCCAACAGTCGTACTTCACTGCTGAGCTACGGATAATTTCAAGCGGAGCGACACTTCAACGGAGCAATGCAATGGCCGCCCTCACACCTTTCATCGACCAACTCGGAGTCCTTCGTGTGGGTGGACGCCTCCAGCATTCGATCCTTCACTCCGAGGCGAAACATCCACCTGTCTTGCCTCGGAATTCACGGCTAACTACATTGATAATTTCAAATGCCCATCTCCGGACCCTTCACGGCGGCACACAAGCAACACTGGCCTATCTCCGCAGATCGTACTGGATTTTGGGTGGTCGAGCGCCAGTACGATCATACATTCTTCGCTGCACCACTTGCGCACGGTTTCGAGGCCTCAGAGCTCAGCAGTTGATGGGGCAACTTCCCTCGCCACGAGTCACACCTTCACGTGCCTTCCTTCATTCGGGCTTAGATTATGCTGGACCCTTCACGGTTAAGACTTGGCGAGGAAGAGCAGCAAAAACATACAAGGGTTATCTCGCAGTTTTTGTCTGTTTCTCTACTTCAGCGGTGCACCTCGAATTGGTAACGGACTACACTTCAGAAGCCTTCATCGCAGCATATCGGCGGTTCTCTGGTCGACGGGGCATTTGTCACACGCTGTATAGTGACTGTGGAACGAACTTCAGCGGTGCAGATGCCACTCTTCAGGCTCTCTTCAAGGCTGGCTCAATGGAATTGAGTCACACCATTTCCGCATTAACCAGCCTTGGCACAAAGTGGTCCTTTAATCCCCCGGCAGCCCCTCACATGGGTGGAAAATGGGAGGCTGCCGTGAAATCGGCCAAATATCATCTTCGGCGGGTCATCGGTGAGACTGCACTTACGTATGAAGAATTTACGACTCTTCTCACGCAAGTCGAGGCAGTGCTCAATTCAAGGCCGCTTTGTGCTCTCTCGGACGACCCGGAGGACTTGTCATCCTTAACTCCGGGTCACTTCATCGTCGGTGAGGCACTTACTACAGTGCCTGAGCCATCTCTGACTTCAACGGCGGAATCTCGGTTGTCTCGGTGGCAACTTCTTCAGGCACGGCTTCAGCACTTCTGGCAGAGATGGTCAAGAGAGTACCTCCATCAAAGTCTCTCTACTTCAAAATGGCATCATCCTTCGAATGAGATACGAGTGGGGTCACTCGTTCTCATAACCGACGAAAGACTTCCTCCGACGCGGTAGCCACTCGCGCGGATCCTCGAACTTCACCCTGGCGAAGACGGCCTCACTCGAGTCGTCACACTTCGAACGGCAACTTCCACCTTCAAGCGGCCGGTCGCAAAATTATGCGTTCTGCCGACGGACTCTTCGTCAACGGAGTTTGCCGAAGGCGGAGAGTGTGTTCAGAAAAGCGTGTAGTTGCCAGAGCTCCCGCGAGAGACCCTCAGTGAACGGTCAAGCTCTCGCTGGACTCTGCATTACCCGTGGCTCTCGCGACTCTATCCCCTCCAAACGGCGGCTCTCTCGCGGTGATCGATGATCGCCTCGTCACTTCGTTTTGGCGAGCCCTTCGATTATCATCGATTTTCGGCCATTTTTCACTCCGCGGTTTTCATTCTTTCTTTTCAAGAGCTCTTGGACGATTTACGACCGGCCAAGAGCGCTAACGGTTCGGCTTCCTTCGATAATTTCATGGAAAGTATTTCCTTAGATTCGGTGCGGTTCACTTCGATAATTCGTGAGAAAGGTTATTCGCGCGACACGTGGCGTCGAACGATCCGACCGCCATTTTCCGGCCTTGCTTCGATTTCGCGTGATCAACGCCACTGCGAAAAGACCGACTTCTTTGAATATTATAATCATTATTCTTGACCTTTAACCCTTTATTAATAAAAACCGAAATATTGTTTGCACGCGAGTGAGTTTTTTCTTCGTCCGCATCGAACTTCCGGCCACTTCGTTCCCTTCAATCTTCCACCGTTTTCTCCCAATTTCCCAACCAGATCAATTCAGGCACTTTTCCGAACACTGGTTTAATTGTTTATTTTGGCAAAAGATGTTTGTTATTGTTAAGAATATGAAATATTATTCTCGATAGGTACGAATTATGGAAGTATGCATTAAAATACAAAAATTAAATCTCAAAACATATAAACAAATTCATTACTTGGGCCAAAAAGTGGTTTTCATTTGTTTCTACTATGGCGTACCTATTCAAACAATTTTAAAAATTCATAGTGTTATAGGAAAATGCAGAAGGTTTGAAAAAAAAAATAGCTTCATAATTGTACCAAAATTCTGTCATGGTTAAAAAAGGAAATTTGATTTGAAATTTTTTTTTTTAAGACTTTTATGGAGCTATATAACTCTTTTTTTTCTTAAAGCTCTTATCAGCCCTCAAAACATATGAAAAATTAAGATCAATCAGATCAATCAGTCTTGGAAAATGTTTTATTAATTTATCACACTAAATTACAATTCACAATGGAAATAGAAACAAACAACTAAATTTCGTTTTTGGATATCTTGTTAATCAGAAAACACAATTCAATTATAACAAATTGGTACAGAAAACCAACTTGGTCCGGTAGATTCATCAACTTCTTTTCACATCATCCACTAAACCAATAAAAAAAGTATCATTTTCATGCTACTAGACAGAGCAATCAAACTATCACATCCATCTTTCCATCAGAAAAATCTCGATCTTATTAAAAACACCATGACTTAAAATTGCTATCCAATTTCATTCACCGAAAAAACGATAAAACATAGACTATCAGAAATCAATTCAAATTCTAACAATAAAAACAATTTTGACTGCTCCAGACTAATAAATCTACCGTATACAAAAAACATCCATCATCAATTAATCCGACTTTTTCAACAATACAACATAACACTAGTTACTAACAATAAACACAATATCCTATCGATCATCAGATCCACCAAAGACAAAATTGATAATCTAAACAAATCGAACGTAGTTTACAAAATTTATATTTTTTTTTTTCAATTCCCCCTTTTGGGTGGCTCCGGGAACTAGCCCATATAGCCGCTTTTTCCTCACTTCTAGGTCGGTCTGCAGTCCCGCACCTTTTTTTGATTTATTCGAAACTCAAAGCTGTATCGCAATTTTGCCGTGGGTGGAGGGAAACTGCAGAAGACCTCCACCGATACAGCCGGTAACTTACCTAATTCCCCCTATAGTAGCGCGAGAGGACTCTCGCACGATTATCAACGGATGGTTAGGCAGTTACCTCTTCCATTGCGATTCAGTGAGTCGTTTTTTTAGCCAAGAATGGCTAAAAAAACGATTAATTTTAGAAATGATACAAATAAAATCACACTCGAACGCCATCAATTTTAGAACTGACATTGACAAGCTTAGTCGCATATATAACACTCTACTATAATCACTCAGAATCATATAAAATTCATACATACATAATCTATGTTAATACGCACAAAATTTCATTCCTTATTTGTTCTTATAATCATTAATTATTATTCAAACAAAATAACAAATGTCAATAATCTCCAATTTTCATTTAAACTAAATCAACAACAAATTAATTTATTCACCTAATCGATCTCATTAGAACCACAACATCAAATTTATATTCACACGGCACTGAGTCAACGATTTCGCACACCCCCCTCATTCTCTGTAACCCCTCATACCACCTGTTCTCTCGATCGATTTGAGATCACACGCGACAATATGTGAAATTACGACATTTCGAGCTTTCAAAGTGCATTTCGAAGAATATCCACTTAACAATTATAATTGGTAATTATCACACTTTCATATATATTCAACATTGAACTTATTCACATCAAAAATCTTTCATTTACACAATTTTCACCGAAAACTAATTATTCATACAGATACAAACGTTCACAAAAAAACGTTCGTTTCCCATTGATCAACAACAATCAAATCATGGAATTGATTAAAAGATATCAATTATTCAACTCGATACTACTGATTTTATTGACTCACATCAATAAATCAGAGATATTATTTTCGAAATGCACCATCATGAAGCCCGAATCACACGGAGATTTCAGGTTAGCCGCTATGACAGATTACATAACCTATAGACATAAAACGATCAAATTATATTCATGAACAAACATACATATTTATTACTATTTATTACACGTTTTAACACATTATACAATATTTATAGACTAAATAAATTTCTGAAGAGGATCCTAATCAGGATCGAAACGTTAATTGAGAAAATATCATTCCGATAACACCTGGAAGCACTGACCAAATCGAAGCCGATTATCCTTACGACATATTTATCTACACGGCCGCTCAACAAATCATCAATTTTAAGATCTACAACTTTTGTTCGAAACTTTTTCCCGATTTCTTTTTCCCTCGCGTGATATGACAATTTGAACTTTCAAATAATTATTTTCACCCTTAAGCACCCTGCTGGGAGTTAAAATTCATGCGTAGATCGATTCAGAATATCAAAAAATATAAGAAAAACATGTTCATGTGCCAGAAGTCGCATTCTCTTACTTTCGACTATATTGACTGGACTAATGCATTTATATAATATGGCGAGAACTCTTTAATCTTTCGGAGGTCTTGTTCTAGAATTTTCCCAATCTCCGCATGCTGTGAACACTGCCAGAAGACATGATTAGGCTCCTCTATCTCATATCCGCATTTACAAGCCTTAGAGTCTACAATATTAAATCTCCCCAGGCTTTCGTTCGATGACGTATGCCCGCTTCTTAGCCTATTAATTGACGTTATACTTTTTCTGCGCACTTTGAGATCAAAAAACCATGGTTAGGTTCGCGATACATAATACTGATCAAAATAATTTTTTCCTTTCGATAAGGCAGACTCAGTGCACCATTCTCGGAATTCTTTATTTCCTATCTCTTTCCACGTGGCTTTAAAATCCGATCCTGGGATTAATAACTGCGTATCCTTTCCAACCTGGATACCCTCTTTTGCTGACGCATCTGCGACTTCATTAAGTCTTATATCACGATGGGCCGGAATCCAAAAAAAAATAACCTTTTTACCCCTATCCCACAATTGTTTTAAACGGTATTTCAAAAGAAAGATTAGATGCGAGTTTCCACTCAACTTGGGCATGTGAGTCAAGGCTTCCAGCACACTTTTACTGTCCGAAAAAATTGAAAAGTACTCAAAGTCAATATTTTTAATTATTTCCAAGGTTTCAGCTATCGCCATAGCCTCTGTGGAAAAAATCGAACTGTACTTTGCAGAGCGAAAGACATATCGACTTCCACCACTGGCTCTAATTGAAGAAGATCCAACGTATTCTTCATCTCTTATTTTAGAACTATCCGTACAAAACGCAACCGAATCATTAATTATATTCTTAAAGACTATATTAAATTCTTTATCTCCATCTTTGGAGTCTTCAATTCTCTTCCCCTCACTGAAGGACACTTGTGGTATATAAAACAAAGAGTCATAATCGTAACTAAAGCAATACGGTTTCGGAGAATCTGCTATTAAATGCCTTATACGGCTTTATTCGCGGAATAGTTGAATGATGTAGGGTATCGTATGCCTATTAACTCTTGCGCAATTACTAAACATTTCCTCCAGGGATTCTAATATCGAAATCAACGTATCTTCTGGATTTGACAATACTCGTGTAATATAGTTCCGACACAAGTAACGAAATCTTATCTCCAAGGGCGGCTCATTCGCTTCTGCGAGAATAATATTTATAGGCGTCGATCTTCTGCATCCCAAGCAAATACGTAGAGATTTTAATTGAATTCGTTGCAAAGTTAAGCTTAGAGTCTTATTTAAAGGTTGAAATAGAAAACCACCGTACTCAACTCTTGACCGGACTAAGGCTTTGTAATGCCTAATGAGCAGCACTGGGTCCGCTCCCCATCACGTGTGACCCAAACAAGCGAGAATCTTCAGTGGATTTTGGCATTTCTTAACTATAGCTTGAGTTTGCGGTTCCCAGCTCAATGACGAATGGAATAGTACACCCAAGAATTTGACTACAAGTGATGACTCTACTCTTACATTACCAATATTGATATGCCATTGAGAACTAATATTTTTCTTTTTGTTGAAGACAACAAACTTACTCTTCTCCGGAGCCAATGTAAGTCCACTTATATCCAAAAATCACTAATCGATAATAATGAATTTTCTACACTGTCTAAAGCATTGGGTATCACAAAAGCGGAAGAGTAGATTACTAAATCGTCTGCAAACTGAATAACTTTACAATGATCTACAACTTTTGACTCAAGTTCCGCTATATAAATAGTATATAAAATCGGGCTCAGTACACTCCCCTGGGGTAACCCCCGAAAGCACCATATTACCTCATCTATGTCACCAAACCGAAAACTCAATTGTCTAGACGAAACTAAATTAAAAATGAACGCCCACAAGAGCGGTGGAAAGCCCAGCCCCTCTAATCTATTTACTAAAACATCCGCTAACCCGTTATCATACGCACTGCGTATGCCGCACAGACACTTCTATTCAACTCGAATGCTTTCGTTATGTCCGTGGTTAATATTGCTAGGTTATCGGTACACGATTTAGTCCTCTGAAAACCAAATTGTGAGTTCGGTAGCTTTTCATAAAACTCAAGCCACCAATTTATTCTGCCATTAATCATCCTTTCGAATATTATTAGTAAACACGGAGCCAAAGAAATTTGCCTCATATTTATTTTGTCGCTTTTAGGAATAAAGAAGATCGAATATTGTCTCCACTCCATTGGAAAAGTGCCAGAACTATACAACTCGTTAAATAATCGTAGCAACAAAATTCTTGCTTCCTTGGGAAGATGCGTTATTATCATATAATCTATACCATCCATTCCAGGGGCAGATTGCACTCGGACATTGCTTATCGCAAAATTCAGCTCCTCCAAGGTGAAATTTAAATCTAAGAAGGGATCGCCTCTTTCGCTTATCACGGGCTTTTGAACCTCAACCCATGGTGGACACAGCGACTGCATCGCTCTTGTAGCACTCTAATTGTTCGTCTTTATATTGGTTCGCAGTTTCCGTATAATTCCATCTATTTTTAAGACTCCTAACTTTCCCCCAAATATACGTTGGGTTTACATCTTTTGTTAATTTATTGCAGAATTGTACAAAGTTTTCTCGTTTGATTTTTCTAAGGCCGCCCTTAGCCCTCGCATCTGCTTTTTTATACTTAATAAAATTTTCGTACGATCTATTGCATTTAAAGCTCTTTAACGCCGCATTTCTTACCCGAATGAGTTGATCACAGTGGCTGTTCCACCACATGTTGGGAGGCGTTTTAATAACTCCTTGTTTACCCATTGTTGGATTCTTTGTACAAGGCATAGCCTCTGAAACGCATTGAGAAATTATAGATACAAAAGTCGAGTAATTTACCCCTACATCACTCCCATGTTCGCATAAATCGGAATATTCTTGCATTTTATCTGTAATATTATTCGAAAAGGCGATCCAGTCAGTCTTTTTTGTGTGCAGCCTATTGGACTTTCGCATTAAAAGTCTAGTGTCAAGTCTTCCATTATATTCGATATGTATTGGATAGTGATCGCTACCCCACGAGTCACTATCTACTTTCAACATAAATGAGAGAAAGGATGCGGTATTCACAAATCCGATATCGATCGCAGACGCAGACCCATATTGATGTGACAAGAAGGTTTTGTCGCCATTATTTAGAATCTCAATTTCTAGTTCTTCGATAATCTCGGCAATATTACGCCCTACTGGACAATTGCGCGAATCTCTCCAAAGAAAATAATGTGCGTTAAAATCGCTTGTAATTAAAAAGCTTCCCCGAAATTGCGAAAAAAACCGCATCCACTCTACGTTACTTATGTGTGCGTCTGGTCCCCTGTAACACGAAACCACACTAAGCGTCTTATCTTCGCAATACAACGAGATGCCACAAATCTCTAATTGGCCCGCACAATCGTAAATATTTGATAATATTTTGTACTTTTACTTGTTATTAATGACAATGGCGACCCTGCCACCTGGGCGATCTACCCTGTCGTTTCTCACTATATCAAACACGTTGAAATACACAGAATCCTGCGGTTTCGACCAGGTCTCTGACAATAAAAGAATATCTATTCCCCTTAATCTGAACTGGATTTCTGGTATCTTACTTCTAATACTTTGGCAATTCCATTGCACCAACTTAATCCTGTTGAGAGATGTGAAGGTTCGACGTTGGGGGCGAGATTAATTCGTTCGTATCTCCGTTCTCTTGGTCCCTGCGATGGTGAATGTTCATGTGAAGATCGACCGCTTTCCAGATGTGTTTCATTAATAATCCAAAATCCGGAGCCGCTGCAATCCGAGTAATAAGCTCTTAAACATCAGCCCGGATCTCGTAGGGCACTGCCGTTCCCCCGTCCTTTGCTGGATCGCTGAAGGCTTGATGTCCCGGAGCATATTTTTCTCTTTCTCTTCCCGATGCTCTCTGATAACCAGAATCGTATTTGTTTCTGACCGCTTGATTGCGAATCGATTGCGTTGTTCCTTGAATACCGAAGTTACCGTTTCTTGAAGTTGCATTTTCCTCCTCCCGATAGGGGAGAGTTGGAAACTTTTCACGACTCAGAATCGGAACCGTACTGTGACTCCTGAGATTTTCCACCGATTTTCTTGCGACTACATATGGCAGATTATCATAAGCCATTACCCTGTTTATTTCTTTTGATTTTTGAAAACCTGGGCAGTTGATGTCCAACGTTCTGTTATGTGTCCCAATTTCCCACAGTTTTAACAGAGTATTACGGATGATATGTACGGCTTGATGTTTAGTATTACTTTCTAACATTTCACGTTTTCGGGAAATCATCGGTTACGGAACTCGATGCAAACCAACTCCAATTCGACTCTCTTTGGTGCTCCGTCTATGAAAGTCCGTTTCGTCAATCGAAAGGAGTTCACAGCCTTCAGGTCAGGATTTTCCTTATTCAGTTCTTCGAGAAGTTCTTGGGTTGTAATATCCAATGGAATTCCATGAATAACTCCTTGCCGAAAAGCACAGCAGTACGAAATAAACGCCTTATAACCTCTTTCTTGCAGGAATGGGTTTGTCGTTGCTGCGTTAGTTGCGTCTCTAGACACAAATTGGAGTTCCCAGAGATTCCTTGCGCACTCTGAAATCTGATCAAACTTGAAAAAAGCTTTTGATAGGTGACGTGAAACTTTCAAAGTAGCAATGGATCTTGATTTATTTCTGGTTCCTGATGATGAGTCATTAGACTCGATTTTGCGCAGGTGAACAATATACGGAGCTCTATCAGTTCCTATATACGAAACTTTTGGTCTTTGCGTTCTCACAGGTTCAATCCTCTAATTCTGCTCATTTTGTTCCGCTTGCATTGACTGCTGTTGAATCTCGATATTCTCAAACTCGTTATTGTGCAGAGATGTTACATCCTTCTGCGATCCCCCTCCTCGTTTCTGTCTTTTTCCTATATTAGCTTCTTCCATGAGACTTTGAAATAGCTGAGATGAACGTACCTCGTCCTCTTTTATACTTTCATTTATTCCACGTTTTCTCTTCTTTTTTTCTTCAACAAATTCCTCGTACAACATAGGCTCCCCATCGGCTCTTATACACAACTCCAAGTATTTAACGTATCCTTCCGTGTTTCCATGTTCACTCCTTTCATCTCCCGCACATGGTAGGGGCATCCCCCCACCACCTTTGAGGTTAGGTGTCGTGACAGCCTTTTGGAATCAGTTTTTTAACGAAACTTCAGCAAATAAACCCGTTCTTTTATTATTCCGCCACCTACTCTACTTTCTTCAGCGCTCACACAACTCGAAAGACTTCAATTTTACCCAAAATACAATAATCGACAAAACTCATGTGCGACCGCGACGCGAACTTTATCCCTCCTCCTTATCCCTTTCTTACACAAAAATGATCGTCGCGCCACCTGACGGAGTGGCCAGAAAAATGTTTTAAAAAATTAGGCTGTTTTTGAAGTGGAATCAAGGATTTGATGAACCGAGGGAAATGACCCCACGTTTTCACTTGGAATGCCTTATATACACTAGTGGAAAAAATTGAAGGATCAAACAATTTTCCCAAATTTTTAGTTTTTTTCAAAAATACTGTATCTCAGTGAAAAATGGTCGTATCGAGGTCTAAAAAAAAGAATTTTAAAGCTTTAAGTTTCTAGTTTTCAGGTCTTTTAGCAAAAACTTTTTCGAAGCTACAGGTTTCCAGCAATTCTGAGAAATACCAAGAAAAAAAATGTAGCAAATTTGCATCACTTTTTTTTTGGCTGTCATTTTCGGGAAAAAATTCTTCCAGGTGAACCATTACATGGACCGGATAGCTTATTTATTTAGCTTAAATTTACTTTTTTTAAGCCCTCGCTGCGACCATTTTTTGCTGAGATATCGGGCTTTTACGAAAAAAGATACTTCTCTGTTTGACCATTGATATCTCAGCAACCAATGATCGCACAGAAATCAGAAGGGGCGTTTCACAAACTTGATTGAATGCTCTACAAGGATTGATGATGGTTTTTTGAAAAAAAAACTTTTTCCATCCTTGCCATGAATTTAAAAAAACAGGAGAAAAGGGGCTATTTATGGTTTTTTAGAAAATCAACGGCCAAATTAAAAATATTGACAAAACAACTAATGTTGAACGTGACTTTTATAGCTTAATATACTCACAAAATCCCTGTCAAGTTCGAATTTGATCTATCGGACGGTTTTTTGTTTCAAGCAATCAAATTTTTGAAAAAAATTAACGGATCATGTTTATTGCCCCTTAAGGGGGTCCTGTCAGCGTGAAATCGAAAAAAAATCCTATTTTTTTTTGTTTTTTTAACGGTCCACAAACTCTTTTGCACTTATTTACCAAGTCATAGACCCGAATGTTGAAAAATGGCAAAGTTACAAGCGAATCTGTAAAAAATAAATTTGAAAATTGAGAAATTCATTTTCAAAATTCTGCACTTTTTTCCACTGGTTCTGGATCATAAATAAGTAATCTAAGTAATCATGATTATAAAGTAGGATGCAGCGGCCTTATATTTTTTTTATAATTTTTTTTTGTTTCTAAAATAAAAATAAAAAATTCTAATATTTCTTATAGAAGTGAAAAAAAATAGATAAAAATAAAACATGTCTCGGAAAATTTCGATAGTTTGCATATTTTCTAAAGTAAGTGAGAAAAATCTTTTATTGAAAAAATATATTCTCATTTATTTCGAAAAATATTTCAAGACATGTTTTATTTGTATTTTATTTTTTACTTCTGTAAGAAATATTAGGAATTAATTTTTTCATTTTATTTTAGAAACTGAAAAAAAAAATATTTTAAAAAATATGCGGCAGCCGCATCCCACTTTCTAATCATGATAGATATTACTTATTTATAACTCAGGATCTGTGGAAAAAATTGCAGAATTCAAAAAATGGTGGTTTTCCAGTTATTCCTCTTTTACACACTGTGACGTGATTTTTCGGAATCACGGCCACAAAGCCAGAAACGCTCTCGCAAAAATGTATTGTTCTCGTTTCGCTGCCCGATTCGGTAAGATAAAGAAAACGTATTCTCGCCTTGGTCGCGTTCCGAGCACGTGACGAATGTTTTTGGTATTGATTCGGTTAGGACAAGTTTAGAAAAGATCGCGCGCTCGAACTCGTCGGAAAAATATGTCTCCAGGTAATGAGTTGCCCGACGGAGGAGAGCGCCCGACGAGAAGTCTTGGTGGAATTGTTAAAGGTCCGGCTGCAATGCCGGCACCCCAGCGTAGAAGGAACCACGAGCTGGAAAGCAGGCGGAGATTGTTACGGGCAATAGCTGGGAAGCATTGCGCCGCGTTAAGTAGAGTAGAGCCCTGCTTTGACTCGGGTTTCAGGGAAAGCTGCCACCGAGATCCTCAGCACGCTACCGAGAATGATAATTCTCCAATCACGCTCTCGGATACGTAAGAAAAGAGGAATAATGAGGCAGCAGCTATCGGTCAGAGAATTTGGATGATTATTCCCAATTCTCGACAAGAGATTAAGAGTGTCGGTCTCCGATCACCATCGAGATAAGACCTCGCGCTCTCGCTATTGTGTTTGCTCTGTATTGATACTCGGTCTCGCTCTCTCTCGTTCGCGCTACGTGTAACGTGCCACGCTCTCGCTTGACAAGTGCTCTCGCGTTATATTAGTGGAAAACGTTTCGTTTTGGCTCTCGAGAAGTGTCCGTTTGACCTGTTCGAGTACAGTGTGAAATGCATCCGTGCTAGTTTCTCGTGTTTCGACTGAAACAGCTCTTGCAACTCTCTGAAAGATATCCTTCAGGTGAGCCGTTCGTCGCTACGATCCCATTAACGGTCTCGGATTCGAATAAGTTCCCGTGCTACTTGCTGACGCTCAACTCCGACCCTCTCTACCTGAGCGGCCGCGCATTTCGGTAACCGCTCATCCCCGTTCCTACGTTCCGTCCGTTTGTTCTGTCCTGTTTCGTCCGTGCGGGAATCGAGTTCTTCCGACTCGATTCCCAGTTGAGCCCGGTTAGCCTACCGGCGAAATAAAAAGTGCGTTGCGGGAATCGAGGTCTTCCCACTCGATTCCCAGTTCAGTCCGGTTAGCCCACCGGCGAAATAAAAAGTGCATTCGTGGAGTCGAGCCCTTCCCACTTGGGTCCCAGGTATGACCGGTTTGTTAATTTCCGGGGAAACAAAAATTAACTGGCGCCCACCAGGAATATTTGGGACTTTCCGGGCGGGGGTGACGGCCGAAGGTGACGGAATCGGTATCGTCTCGATCTCGTCAAAAGAGAAAGAAAATCCGTCACAACACAAACGATCGTCGCGCCACTTGAAGGAGCGATGAAATAATTCTGTACAAAATTAGGTTGTTTTTGAAGTGAAATCAATACGAAAAAGGATCTGATTACATGAGGGAAATGACTCTTCGATTTCACTTGGAATGCCTCATATATATATATATATATATACATATGCAATCGATTATTCATTCAGATTCCTGTAGAGTTGATAAAAAAATAATTATTCTACTGTTGAATCGAAATTTGAATATCGCGCGATTGCGTGCTTACAACTCTGCAGACCAATCAAGACGCTTGGAAGAAATGACTACGGGCCAATCACAAAAATTGTCGCAAGTGATCAAAAAGTGTTCAGAAAGTCCCGCGTAAATTTACTAGTAAATTTTTCTAGTAAATTTTTTTTACTAGCAAATGCTAAACTGTTACTGCTGCAACAGAAAACAAACGTTCGCGCGTGGTTTGTCATTTTTTTATTGTATTTATTTGTTTAAAAGCAATATAAAATATCTAAACCGATCGAGAAATGACGTGAAAGTGCTTTTAGATCTCGACAAACGACACGAGCAGTTTAACAGTGGTTAGTGATACGTTCATATGTTTATTATATTCAATTATTTGTAAAGATAATGGTATTCGTCGTCTTTACTAAATAATCGCATTGATTTTCATATTGACTTACACTTTTTCCAGTACGTGAATTCAGTGCCGTGCCTTATATGTACAATATAACCTCCAAACTGTCAACGGATTGGAGATGATATTATAATAGATTTATAGCATTTTTGGTGTTAAAATATTTGTATATATTAAAAATAATTACAAAAATAAATATGATCAAACCGTGAAAAGCATGTTCAAAAATTTTTTCTCTGCATGCAATAACCATGAAAAATATTGTTTGTTATGCAGGTGCAGTAATCAGCGGAGCGAAGGACTGAGGAAACGTTTTTCCACACCTTCAACTTCGGAGGCTGTTTCCCGAAACCTGGATCTTCGAAAACTCTGCGCGCAATCCTGACCAAACCGCTTCATGGATTTTATCCTATGACGTCTCATTTTCTTTGTAACACTTTTACGGACCACTTAAGCGCGGCACATTTTTATTATAATCAATACTGTTTTGTGTGCAGTGCTCTAAAAACAAAAAATGTGCCACGCTCAAGCGGTCCGCAAAAGTTTTACAAAAAAAAATGAGACGTCGTAGGATAAGATCCGTCAAGTGGTTTGGTCAGAACTGCGCGCAGCGTGTGAAAATAAAAAAATTATTTATGAGAGAACCACTGCACCTTAAGAGTTCTGACTAGCGTCAAAAGTTGCTACATTTGATACATCAAATTGGAGACTATTTGTGAAATTCCCACAAATGCCATGAACATTTATATTGATGTTCGAAAATCGGCATTTTGACGCTGTCAGTCTCCCCTTAACGCTTCATAATCATTATGAAAATAAAATGAATAATTTTTTTTTCTAGCATTTCCCCCATTTCTATCGCAAACAGCATTTAAATTTATGAAGAAAAAAAATTCAGAAAAATTTTCGAATTTTTTTTTGCAATTTTTTGATTTTTTTTTTCAAAAAAATTCAAGCATTATGTTTACTGCCCCTAAACACTTCATATTCATTATTAAAAGGAGAAAAAAATGTTGAGCTTTTTTCACATTTTTATCGCAAACAGCGTTTAAATTTATGTAAAAAAAAATCGAAAATTCTTCGAATTCTTTTTTCTGTACATTTAAACGCTATTCGCGATAAAAATGTGGAAAAAGTAAAAAAAAATTGGTTCCACGTTAATCATGATTTCGACGCTTAGGGGCAAAAACATGATCCTTTAATTTTTTTCAAAAATTTGATTGCTTGAAACAAAAAAACCGTTCGATAGATCGAATTGAAACTTTACAGAGATTTTGTGGGTATATTGTACTGTAAAAGTCACGCTCAACAGTAGTCATTTGTCAGTATTTTTAATTTCGCCGTTGATTTTCTAAAAAACCATAAATAGCCCTTTTTCTCCTGTTTTTTCAAATTCACGGCAAGGTTGGAAGAAATATTTTTTTTTTCAAAAAACTGTCATCAGTCCTTGTAGAGCATTCATTCAAGTTTATGAATCGTCCCTTCTGATTTCTGCGCGATCATTGGGTGCTGAGATATCAATAGTCAAACAGAAAAGTATCTGTTTTTGTAAAAGCCCGATATCTCAGCGAAGAATGATCGCAGCGAGGTCTAAAAAAAAACAAATTGGAGCTAAATAATTAATCTATCCGGTCCATGTAATGGTTTAGCTGAAAGATTTTTTCCACAAAAATTACAGCAAAAAACAAGTACGCTTCGCGGACTCGTTGGGGGGCTCTACCCCCCAAACCACCCCGCGCTTCGCATGCCGTTGTCGTCGCGCTTCGCGCTCCGTATTCTTGATCATTGTCTTGATTTATTCCGTTGTGATCGAATATATTTCGAATGTTGGTTAACAAGTCCCTTGGGGACGTTTTAATAGGCACTCACACCGTAATTCAAACTCTTCGATTCATTATAACATCGATTAATTATTCTGAAAAATCATATTTATCGTTATTATTGACAGATTTGAATATATAATCAAACTATTATTCGATATGTGTTCGCTTCCACAACTGACAGTGTTCGCTTCCACAACTGAATCTCTCAGAATTTGGCAACGCTCATAACTTAGCAACACGCTTCCATAACTTGACGACGCCGATCACGCTTTCTCCCCACTCCAAACTTACACAGGGCAACATAACCTCAACTGTCAAATTTTGTTTGTCCATTATGTACGACAATTAAGTGTAACTATTAGTCGTTTTCTTGAAGAAACGAAAATTTTTATTTTTCAGAAAAAACAAAATTTCTATTTTTAGTAGAATATTCGTATGTATACACTATAGATGTATGTGAGTCATTCCATGTCAATTCAACGACGTTTTATCGGTGCCCCCCTTTGATTTTTTATTATTGTTCAATATGTTATTACACATGCAAAAAGAAGTATTCATGTACATTTTTAGCTCTCCTATCTCAAACCGTACCGTAGTTATTGATTTTTGGAAAAATGTTCTTAAAATAATCATAACTTCCACAATACCCACGATATTCTAATTTGCTAGGAGGTCATTTTTGTTCGTTTGTTAATGTCCTCTTTGAAAACAATATCAAAAATTAAGAAAAAAAATGTCGTGTCTTTATGGCTGTTCTAAGCTAAAAAAATGGACTTTCTTTGAATAGTACGCCTTCAAATTATTAAAAAAAAAAAAATTATAAAATTCTACGTAAAAGAAGAAAATTTTTGAGATTTTACCGAAGATGGGATTCAAATAACTTCTCATATTAAAAGAAATTTTGGCTAAATTTTTTTCTCGTAATTTTAATCTTTTTTCCTTCCATGACTAAAATAGTTGATTTCAATAATGTTAAAATAAATAATTTTACTTCTCTCACATATTTCCTTTGTAAATTATAATAATTAATAATTGGAATTACAATTCAAGTACGTTTCAATTTCTGTATTCAATTTCTTCACATAAAAATTGTAATTCTTAATGTTAATATAATTTACAAAGGCAATATATGAGAGAAGCTAAATTATTTATCTTAACATCATTGAAATCATCAACTATTGTAGTCATAGAAGGAAAAAAGACCAACATTACGAAGAAAAAAAATCGATTGTTTTTTTAATAAGAAGTTATTTGAATCTCATCTCCAGTAAAATCTTGAAAATTTTATTTGTTTACGTAGAATTTTATCTATTTTTTTAATCGAAGAGGTCTCATAGAAAGAAAATCCAATTTTTTAGCTTAAAACAGCCAAAAAGACATTAACATTTTTTTTCGACAATTGTAATACCAAGAATTGAGTAGATTTGATCATGTGTGTCCGTCAATTTAATTCGGATACGAAAAATCAAAATTGACTCTGAACAGAGAGGCAATGGAACCTGAGACGAGCTAGGCGTATCTTTCATATTCTAGCTTTGGCTGTCGCGGCGAGTGGCAGTGAGATAGCGTAGGCTGCATTCGTCTTCAACGTTTTGTGCGCTGTGAGCGTCATATCCAGTAGCATTTTACATGCCGATGTAGTGAATTCTGACACGGGCACACTGCGCTTGAGCGCTGCATAATCTAGTGTACCCATTAGTCAAATTGAATTTCACGCGCCACAACGCCACGCCCGAAATTAATTTTGACCAATGGTTACGCCAGATTATGCAGCGCTCAAACGCAGTGCACCCGTGTCAGAATTCCCCCTATACGTGCTGTAAGCGTGTAAATAAAGCCGGAGACACAATGACAAAAATAAGAAATAACGAATAAGAATCAGCCATCCGATTGGCCATCAGTGATCCGATTGGCGTAGTTTCTCTAAAGTGCGCGGCGATTGGCTGATTCTTATTCATTATTTTTTATTCTTATCATTGTGTCTCGGGCTTAAGCTTTTAAGATAATGCAGCCAAAATTTGCTTTCGTTTATTGATGATTTTTATCTGTCATCGTAATCAGGGCCGTTGTATTGTTCACTCAAATTATAATGTTGAAAAATATGACATGATTTTTCAAAGTGACAATTTGTGCAATTCGATCGAGTGTAGTGTGGTGTATTGTGCGGGGATGTTTTTTTTTTCATTAAGAAAATTGTGTATTTTAGGAACATAAGGTTATGTTTCATATAATTTTTTCTTTGCATAGAAGTTATAATTATATTTGAAAAAAAAAATTTAATACATAGAAGTGCACTTATTATCAATCATTATATTTAAAAAAAAAAACATTTCCTCAAACAGTAAGAAATGTCTAAAACGAAAACGTTAAAAAGTTATAAATAAATAAAACAAAAATATTAAAAATTCTATGTTAAAATTGTTGAAATCATTTTAAACTCTTGAAATAGTTAAAATGTATTAAAATAAAAGTACATGATGAAAATTAAAACAATTCGTTCACGCATCTTCGTGCAATGAGTGAAAAACTAAAAAAAAAATTATTTCCGTTAAAAGAAAATGGTTCAAAGAACTGTAAAGACTTCAAACTCTACAGGACACTTCTTTATAATCCTATAAAGAAAGCCTATAAGTTACAAAAACATTGGTTCACAGGTTGCAGAGATCTGACTCTGGACGGACACAAAAATGGCTTTTTGGCTCACAAATGGCTGTTTTTTTTTGGAAAATTTCATATTCAACATTGTCTAAATGGATTGAGTCAAAAAAGTTTTTGAGATTATAGCAAAACAAAACTGTGCTATGTATTTGTACCGGATCCGTTGATGCATTGCTGAGTAATGAGCACATACAGACGGCCGCGGGGACGGAAGATCCAAAATTTTTTGGTTTTGTACAATATGCCAACATATTTTGGTATAAAGGTTGTATGATTGCTTTCATATGAAATAGGTTCTTGGAAGGCAATACTAATAGGCACTTTTCATGTTTTTTTTTTTCAAATTTCCAGAAGCCCGGGGGCCTTCCCCTTTAGCAAACCCCTACCCCAATCTTCTACTTCCCATATTCCCCACTTCCTCCCCTCTTCCAATATTCCCCACCCCTTCCTTCGCCCCCCCCTCCCCCGAGTCGGTCCTGAGTTCGTCTTCCGATGCCGGAGCTACGTCGCGTCTCGTCGAGAAATTGTAAACATGGACTAAAGCTATATACATGTGACTCACACCTGTACGAGACTTATGTATGCCACATATATATATCTGGAGTTTGTCACGCCCATATTTTTATTTCTCGACGAGACTACGGCACAGGGAATCGAACCCAGGACCTCCCGATGCTCTGGTTTAGAGGCAAGCACGCTAGCCACTACTCCAGAGTACCGGTTTCGGCACTTTTCATGTATGGTGAGTGCCTAAAAAGTGATGCAAAATTGCTGAATTTTTGTTTCTTAGTTTTTCTCAGAATTGCGTGAAAGCTGTAGCTTCGAAAAAAGAATTGCTAAAAGATCTGAAAACTAGAAACTTCAAGCTTCAACATGCTTTTCCTTAGACCTCGATACGACCATTTTTCACTGAGATACAGCATATTGTTAAAAACCACTAAAAATTTGGGAACATTTTTTGATCCTTGAATTTGTTCTACTAGTGTATATGTGGGGTCGAATGATCATATAGGATCACCTTCATTTATTTCTTCTATAATATTGTCAACGCTGCTTCGATATTATTTGATAAATAAATAATAACGAGAAGAGTTGAGCGTTGCTGGGGTGACAGGAGTCAGTTGATAACGGACATGCGGAGAACGATAAATAGTGTCAATTCGAAATCTTAATTTATCGTATTTTTGTTACACGCAATGGATAAACAATTTTCATTCATGTAAATCCCATCTACACACACATACATATATATATATATATATATATATATATATATATATCTGTGTGTGTGTATGTGTGTGTGTGTGTGTGTGTGCGTGTGTGTGCGTGTGCGTGTGCGTGCGTGCGTGCGTGCGCGCGCCTGTATGTCTGTGTGTCTGTGGGGAGAGTGGGCAGTGATAAGAGGCGTGATTTAATATGGGGCATCGCCCATAGCCGGGGTGCTATGGCCCCACTTCCCTCATGACGATGAAATTTGGTGATGGGTGGCCAGAAAAGCGGTCCCGTTACAGTATATGAGGTATTCCCGCTCAACGGGACCCGCTTTTAGGCCGACCTCTTCCGATTTTCTTGAATCTCGAGTATGTTTTAGTGTTGTCTGAAAGTATATTGTACACTAATTTTCATATCTCTAACTATAATACTCTTTGGAATACACCAAAAGTTATATTTCAAACTTTTTGCGTATTCAGTGCTTCGGAGCTTTGGCACGGCAGAAAATAAAATCGAAAAAATTCATTAACAATAGCTTTCAATCGGAAATTTTCTGTAAAACATACTCGAGTTTCAAGAAAATCGAAAGAGGTCAGCCTAAAAGGGGGTCCCGTTAAGCGGGAATACCTCATACATAAATCACTAAATACTTTTAAAAAGTAAAAAAAAAAGAACGCCAAGTATTAAAAAAAATAATAATAATAATTAAACATGAAAATGTAAAAAAATTAAAATAATTTAATATAAAAGCCAAGTTAAGTTTATACACGAGATCGACGACGAGACCGAGACGATATTGACGAGATCGAGACGATACCGAATCCGTCGCCTTCGGCCGTCACCCCCGCCCGGAACAATCATTCCTGGTGGGCGCCAGTTAATTTTTGGTTCCCCGGAATTAACAAACCGATCATACCTGGGAGTCGAGTGGGAAGGATTCGACTCCACGACTGCACTTTTTATTTCGCCGGTGGGCTAACCGGACTGAACTGGGAATCGAGTGGGAAGACCTCGATTCCCGCACCTGGGAATCGAGTGGGAAGAACTCGATTCCCGCACGGACGAAACAGGACAGAACAAACGGACGGAACGCACGAACGGGGATGAGCGGTTGCGGAAATGCGCGGCCGCTCAGGATGCGGGTTGTGGTAGAGAGGGTCGGAGTTAGATGTCAGCAAGTAGCGCGAGAGCTATTTCCAACACGGGACGAAACCAAAACGATAACCGACTCACCTGAAAAAGAGTAATCCTTTCGGTGAGGTGCGAGAGCCATTCCTTGCGAAACCGGGATCCAGCGCCGGTGCATCGCACACTGCACTTGAATAATCCAAAGGATTATTCATCGAAAACGGTGCGATTCTTATTCGCAATCACCCCGCGAGAACGGGTGACAAACTCGAACACACACAGACACGAGGCGCGCGTATCACACACGCAAGCGAGAGCGAGACACTGTTACGCGAAGCGCGAACAATACAGAGCGGGACCGAGTGACAACAAGCCAACACAATAGCGGGAGCAGGAGGTCTTGCCTCAACGACGAACGGAGACCGACTCCCTTAATCTCTTGTCGAGAATTTGGATAATCGTCCAAATTCTCTGACCGATAGCTGCTGCCTCGTTATTCTTCTTTCTTACGTTTCCGAGAGCGTGATTGGAGAATAATCATCCTCGGTAACGTGTTGAGAATCTCGGTGGCAGCTTCCCCTGGAATCCGAGCGAAAGCAAGGCTCTACTGTACTTAACGCGGCGCAATGCTTCCCAGCCATTGCCCGTAACACTCTCCGCCTGCTCTCTAGCTCGTGATTCCTTCTACGCTGGGGCGCCGGCATTACAGCCGGACCTCTGACAATTCCACCGAGTCTTCTCGTCGGGCGCTCTCCTCCGTCGGGCAACTCATTACCTGGAGACATATTTTTCCGACGGATTTCTGAACCTTTCTCAGCCGAATCAATACCAAAATCATGTGTCACGTGCTCGAAACGTGACTGAGCGAGAACACGTGTTCTTTACCGTACTGAATCGGGCAGCAAAACGGGAACAATACAGTTTTTGCGAGAGCGTTTCTGGCTTTGTGGCCGTGATTCCAAAAAAATCACGTCACAACACGCAGTCAAAAAATTAAAGGAACAGCAATTTTTTCGAGATTTTTCAGCTATTTTCCAAAGGCTGTAACTTTGTTAATTTTGGTCGTGAAAAACTTTTGAAAAAAGCATTTTGAAGCTTGAATCTTCTAGTTTTGGAATCTGTCAAAAAAAATTTGTAGGCATCACCCTCAACGCAGTCGAAAGAAATATCACGGTAAAAATTTTCTCGAAATTTTTAATTTTTTTCAAAACAGTCGATGGGCTCCAAAACATTTTTTCGAGCTAACCAATCCATGGATCGTTTAGCTGGATTCTTTGGCTTTAATTTGCTTTTATATTTTTGTTCTACGACCATTTTTCGCTAAGATATCGGCGATTGAACAAAAATTCGTCTTTCTTTTTAATCTTCGATATCTCTGGAACTGATGATCATGCAGCGAGTAAACGGTGGGTTTCGGAAACTTAAATCTACCCTATATAAGTGCCTGTTACTGTCATAAGCGAAAAAATTTGTTTCCATGCTTAATTTTGACTTGAAAAGTCCAAAAAAATATTTTTTTTTCTTGTTTTAGAAAATCTACCACAACTTTGCAGATATTGCAAAAAATACCAATATTTTAAGGATCTTTTTTAGCTCGATACATACCTTGTTGAGGTTATTTGTGGATCGGAATAAAACTCGTCGTTGTAGAATAATCGAAAAAGATTTATTAATACGCTGACGTAAATATGTATCGCGGTAACGTACGAATGTACACGGCAAGGCTTCGTGTTGGAATAAGGAGAACAATTCGAAGCTCAAGCGTCCCGAGAACAATTGTGATAAGAGTGGGGAGATCCTCTCCTTACAATGTATCGATATTCAGACACGCGTATTGTACAGGCCGAATCATGATAACAATATTTTCTTCAACACGCCTCCTCAATACGTGCGCTCACACACACTCTCACTCTTGAGCATTCCGTTGTCCCATGCCAAGCATACAGTTTTTAAGTTTCGGACTTGACAGAGCTTTCGTTAATACATCCGCAACCATGTCATTCGTCGATATATATTTGACTTCTATTTTCTCATCGACCAAAGCACTGCGGACAAAATGAAATTTTATATCGATGTGCTTTGCACGCGAGTGAAACACGGGATTTGTCGCAAGACATAATGCTCCTTGATTATCGACAAACAACCTGACACTCGCGAACCCCTCGAACTTTAATTCGCTCAATAAACTTCGCAGGTAAATTGCTTCTTTCACCGCCTCCGCGAGGCTCACATACTCCGCTTCGGTTGAGGATAACGCAACTGTCTTTTGTTTTTGTGATTTCCACGAAACGGCGGCCCTGCCCAATAGATACACATAGCCCGAGAACGATCGACGATCCACGGCACATCCGCCCCAATCAGAATCGGAATAACCGACTATTCCCTCTCCCGTTTGTCGATAGGTTATTTTCATATCCGGCGTTCCACGCAGATACCGAAGGACTCTCTTTCCCGCTTGCCAATGCATTTGTTTTGGCGAATTGCAAAATTGGGCCAATTTTGCCACCGTATTGGCGATATCTGGTCTCGTCGCTACGGCCAAATACATTAGAGCTCCGATCAGTTCGCGATACGGCCATGACGGTCGAACCTTTTCGACCTGGTCCTCAGGATTATCGTCGACGTTGTCAATAAGCTTCATGCCGACTTCCATTGGCGTAGAGGTACTATGACACTCTGTCATATTGAACCGTCTCAAAATACTGTCAATATATCCCCTCTGAGATAAACTTATTTGATTCGGAGATTGTGATATTTCTATACCCAGACAATGTTGCGCCAATCCAAAATCCTTGACGTCGAAAACACCTCCTAACGCCCTTTTTATGTCATCAATCCATGCTCGATTCTGTGAAGTAATCAAAATATCATCTACATAGATTAATACGAGGATACTCGAACCTTTACGTGTAGCGTGGTACAAGCACGGTTCTCCAATTGCTTGTGACAGTCCCAACTTTTTCAGCTCTCGGCTCAGTTTATTGTTCTACTGTCGTCCAGCTTGCTTTAATCCATAGAGCGCTTTCTTCAGACAACACACGTCGCCTCCTGCATCAAGACTCTCTAACATTTTCTTCGCCTTGACTCCTACGCTCGTTTGCTTTTCTCGATGAATTATTTCTCTTAACCACTTCTCCAAGAACATCGGAAGTTCCAAACAAATTTCTTCGTCCAATTCGCCGTTGAGGTACGCGGTTGTGACATCCAATTGGTGAATTTCCATACCTAACTCGGCTGACAGGGCGGCCATCAGTCGCAGAGATTCCAGCCGTGCAACGGGCGCAAATGTTTGACAATAATCGACTCCAAAACGCTGGCTATACCCTTTCGCCACAAGTCTGGCCTTCTTTTTGTTAGACAATCCTTCAGGGTTGTGCTTGTGCGTGAGCACGTAACGGCATCCCACGACATTTTTACAATCGCCCCTTTTTCTGATCATCCATGTATCGTTCTTGACCAAACTTTTGATCTCTGAGAGGATTGCTTCCCCCCATTCTTCGTGACTTTCGCCTTCCAGTGCGTCCTTGATCGATACTTCGGCGATGCCTGCGCATTCGACGAATACATCGTCGTCGATCTCGTTGTCACTCAGCATTGGTAATCCTTGCTCCTCGTTTTCTACGACCGATCTGAATACTTTTCTCGGACGTCCCGGCCCTCCTGTTCTTTCAAGACGCGGTCTTCCTCGTCCTCTCTTCGTTCCGCTACTCGACGCTCTGCGCCTATTTCCAACCGACTCTCTTTGATCTCGTGTATCGACCCTGTTATCGTCGATCTCACTTTTCGTCGATTCTCGTTTCACGGACGAACTTTTCCTCGAATCCGTTCTTGTTTCCTCGAATTCGATGGTCGATTCTGCTATCGTCTCGTCGAATTCATCGAAAAAATTTACATCTCGAGCGATCACGATTTTTCGCTCTCCCGGGATCCATACACGGTATCCCTTGGCTTCACGTGGATATCCGACAAATGTTCCTTCTCTAGATCTTGGAGCAAATTTGTCTTTATTCGGGTTTTTGTCGAGAATACTAACCTTCATTCCAAATACTCGAAGGTAATCAGACTTCACTTTTCGTCCCGTCCATTTCTCGTAAGGGCTCTTTCCACCAAGACTCCTCGACGGACATCGGTTCCTCACGTGATACGCAGTCGCCACTGCTTCTGCCCAAAATCCCGGTGATAATCCTGACTGCAGCATCATGCATCTGGCCATTTCGAGAATCGTTCGATTCATCCTCTCAGCGACGCCATTCTGTTGCGGAGTGTGAGGAATTGTCAATCGCCTCGTGATGCCTTCGCTTCGCAAGAAATTGTCAAACTCGGAATTACAGAATTCACGCCCATTGTCCGATTGCAGACACTTTATCCATGCTCCCGTCTGTGTTTCGACGAACGCCTTGTATGCCTTAAAAGCCTGAAAAACTCCATTTTTATTTTTCAGAAAGTATACCTCGCACCACCTCGTACTGTCGTCAATGAACGTGACAAAATACTTAGCGGCGCTCAACGATTCGACTCTCATAGGGCCAACCACATCCGAGTGTACAATCTTAAGCAACTCGTCGCATGGCGGACTTCCTTTTCCGAATGTAGTCGCGACCATTTTCCCTTTCGTGCATATTTGGCACTTGAGCAACTCTTGAATGGCCTCCCTCCCATTTATCTTTTGACTCGGCATTACCTTTAGTAGATCCTTTCCATTGAGATGTCCGAAACGTTCGTGCCATCGCCAAATTTCGGATTTTTCCTCAGCCGTCGCCATCTTTGCCTCATGATCGCGTCGAATGTAATATAAATCCCCGTAACGAGCCGCTTTCATTTTTATCTGACCCTCTTGATCAACAACCACGGCCTCTTTCTTGCGGAATATCACCTCATGATCTCGATCGGTAATTTTTGCAACTGAAACTAGATTTGTCCTGAGATCGGGAACAAACAACGTATTTTGGAATTCAACCGACCTTTTTCCAATTTCGCTTGTTGTCGATATCGTTACTGATCCTTTTCCTTCGACATTCGTCGAGCTGTTGCTTGCCAAGTTCAGTTTCCCGTTGTCAACTTTTCGCAGATTCGTAAAATCTGTTCGATCTCCACACACATGGGCTGTGCTCCCACTGTCTAGTACCCAGTCCCGACACTCGATATTCTCACTAGTTTGAAAGCACGTTTGTCTTTCGTCAAACACAGAATAATTTGTCGCTACGCCAATGAACGCGCCAAAACTCTCGTCGGAATCTTTAGCTGCGTTCGCAGCCTGGTTTGACTCACTTTTATTTACTCTACAGTCAGCCGCTTTGTGTCCTGGCTTGTGGCATTTATAACACCGAAATCGAAACGGTTCGCGACTTGTCGACTCACCTTCGTGTTTATTTACACTTTTCTTATGAGCCTTGGCAACTTTATTGCCCCGTCGACTCGCGATCATCGCGCCTTGTATCTCTAACGTTGCTGACTGTTGTCTTGAATCAAATTCTTCCATAATTTTCACCTTCAATACTTCCGCACTTGGCAACGTATCACGAGTTTCTATCGCGCACCGAAAATTCTCGAAACTCGCAGGCAAACTATACAATAGCATGATCGCTAGGAGGTCTTCGTTAATGTTCACATCCATATCACCGAGCTTATCCACGGCGTCGAAAAAATTCGCAATATGCACACGAATGTCCTCTCCCTCCTGCAATTTTTGTAACATTAACCTTTTTAATAACGTAGCCTTTTTCGCGGGCCCTTTTGAGGCATACACTGATTCAAGCTTAAGCCACGTTTCTCGCACCGTCACGCAACTCCGAACTTGTTTCAATTCTGACGGGCTAATTGACAAAATCAAGTCCGATCGCGCCTTTTTGTCGCCAGTTTCCCACAACCTTGCAGCTATTGCTTCTTCAGGTCCAGACGGCTTCTCCTTTTCCCCACTAACATACCCCCAGGCGTCATTTTTTATTAAAATCGCCTCGATTTGCATCCTCCACGTGTCATAATTGTCTTTCGACAACAGCTCGATGCGCGTCGAATTTGTAGTGCTGAATGAAGCCATTTTTCGTCAGTTTGCCACGTGCCGGTAATTTTTCTTTTTCGCACTTTTCAGATCACCGCTCACAATTCAATCCCGAAAAATAAATTATTCACGTTTCTGGGCCCATAACCTGTTGAGGTTATTTGTGGATCGGAATAAAACTCGTCGTTGTAGAATAATCGAAAAAGATTTATTAATACGCTGACGTAAATATGTATCGCGGTAACGTACGAATGTACACGGCAAGGCTTCGTGTTGGAATAAGGAGAACAATTCGAAGCTCAAGCGTCCCGAGAACAATTGTGATAAGAGTGGGGAGATCCTCTCCTTACAATGTATCGATATTCAGACGCGCGTATTGTACAGGCCGAATCATGATAACAATATTTTCTTCAACATACCTAAAAGCCATGCCAATTTTTAAAACAATCGGTCGAGCCGTTTTCTGTGACCGAATCATCAAACTTTTAGAAAAATTGAAGGAACATGTTTATTGATCCTTAAAGACCAATTAATTAATGGTGTTAAAAATGAAAAAAAAAGTTTTTTTTCTCTCAAATTTGCATTCAATGAGCGTGAAAACTGAAAAAAATCCACATTTCGGAAAAAAAAATTTATTGGCATTTTTTTCAAAATTTTATTTTGACATTTATTAAATATTGAATGCATTCAAGAACTAGAAGATTCAAGCTTCGAAATGCTTTTTTTTTAACTTTTACGACCAAAATTAACAAAGTTACAGCCTTTGGAAAATCGCTGAAAAATCTCGAAAAATTTGCTGTTCCTTTAATTTATTGACTGAGTGTAATTTGCCATCACTGGTGAAAGGAAAAGCACAAAAACTCAGCGTGCATGGTTTGGGAAAAGTAGTCCAGACGGTCGAGCCGACGAGTCAACATAAAAGAAATCAAACTGGTTACAAGACAAGGAAGCCTATAAGCATAATGGCGTAGTCAGACAATAAAAACGGTGAGAAAGTATTGACAATGAATAAAATAACAATATACGATATTTGCAGCTATTTGGAATGTTTAAGTGACTCTTTGTCAGTATGTTACAAATATTCTGAAGTATTATTTAATGTAACTAAAATAATTGTCATGAGACCATATTGATTAACATTTTTCATTAATATTTTCTTAAAAATTTTCAGAAAACCATACATATTTTGTCAGCCTTTTTGATTAATAGTGCTTTTGATCTTTATTCTAGCTGAGTCCTATACCTTAGAGTCCTTCGTCTTTAGCAATATTACAAGTTTCTTTTCTTTTTCCGTTTTCATTCCCATCTCTCCCAACTCAGACTTTCATTCGCAGACGATCAACAGCCAGTGCACAAGCAGGTCCACTGTAGCTGATGCCGTTTATCTTCTATGACCATAGTAGCAGCACATTAATAGGACGTCTACGTCAAAGGGATCATTTTATACTGATCCCGCCTCCCCACTAATTTTCCCGAACCATGCATGCTAAGTTTTTGTGCTTTTTCTTCCATCAGTTATGGTAAATTATACGAATAACTTGGCTTTATATTAAATGATTTTAATTTATTTTTATATTTTGATATTTGACTATATTTTTACTTTTTTAAATACTTCACTACTAGGCGGTTTTTGGGGTCGCTGATGACGAATCTGAGCTCCAAATGTCATAATTCAAAATAGCGGATCCAATATAGCGGATAAAAATTCGCGAAACAGTGCAAATATGATGAAAATGTATATTCTTGGATTTTTGGATCCGCCATTTTGAATTTTAAAATCCGGAGCTCAGATTTGTCATCAGCGACCCCAAAAATCAAAGAATATACATTTTCATAATATTTGCACCGTTTCGCGAATTTTTATCCACCATATTGGATCCACCATTTTGAATTTTGAAATTCGGAGCTCACGTCACATTCGTCATCAGCGACCCCAAAAACCCCGTGTAATGAATTTCAAGCCGATTGGACTAAAGGAAAAATGTGTGACACAAGGGGTTGAGGTTTGTTTATGCGCATAAACAAAATCATCCATGATTTTAAATTATTGCACATCAATTCTTATTCTTAAATATATGACCGGTGCTAAAACACCAAAAAATGTTCGAAAATTCGGGCGAAATTGCTCAGAAAATGGTTATAAATCAGGTGACACTCTCAGAGTGTCACCATGGTACAAAGGGTGAAAAGTATTTTGTGATTGATTTCAGTGCTTTTTGAAATATCGTTTATAATAATCTCGTTTAGTCACGTTTAGCCTCGTTTAGTCTCCTTTAGCCGCGTTAAGTCTCGTTTAGTCTCATTTAGTCGCGTTTAGTATCGTTTAGTAACGCTTTGTCTCGTTCAGTCGCGTTTAGTCTCGATTAGACTTGTGTAATCGCGTTTAGTCTCGTTTAGTCGCGTTTAGCCTCGTTTAGTCTCTTTGAGCCGCGTTTAGTCTCGTTTAGTCGCGTTTAGTCTCGTTTAGTCGCGTTTCGTCTCGTTTAGTCTAGTCTGGTCGTGTTTAATCTCGTTTAGTCGCGTTTAATATCTGTTGTTAGTTTTCAGGAATATAGGTAGTGGTAAATTGCTTCCAATGTGTTGAGGTTGTATGCGGCCGTGTAGATGAATATGAGTTGTTGTCGAATCGGCTTCGATACGGCCAGTGAGTAATTCCAGGTGTCGATGGAATAATTTTCTTTGATTACGTTTCGATCCTTGGTTCGGATCTTCTTCAGATTTTTATTTACTCTATGAATTATATTACAATATTTTGTATGACGTTTTATATATATAGTATAAAGTATGATAAGTATAGCGTGTATGATAATATAGATATATATATGGAACAAGGTGTCTCTAAATTTTGTGTTATTCATTTAATTTTTAGGTTATGCGGTATGATAGTGACTGACCTGGATTTTGTTGATTTTTCTAGATTCATGTTTGTGTACTTGGAAGATGATAGTGCAGTATTTATTGATGAAAAAGCAATAAAGTTGTAATGGCTGATTTTCAATTGATTGAAAGAGTGATCGTTTTTTGGTGATCTCTGTCATCTGTGAATTTTTTGTGTATCATGAATTTTTAATTTTGCGTATTTGAATTAGTGTAATGTTTTATTAACGTCATATTTACCTATTGAATTCCATGATTTTATATCTTCCAAGTGCACTTAACAAAAAAACTAGAGTTTATAATTTGTTCTTCATGTTAAAATGTCAACTATCTGAATGTTCGAGAAGAACTAAGTGGCGACTGAAGTTTCTTGAGCGCGGGAGGTGTTAAGGATCATTCAGGCAGTGCAGTGTCAAGCATATTAATATATTGTATTTGGGGTGCTTTTTCCGTCTTTGATTTCAGATATGCAAATTTATGTAACTCGGTCGGTAAAAATCATTTCTCTATCGGTAATAAGTTATAGAGGTGTGATATATGAGATATTTGATGAAGGTGTATATATGAGAGTTTGATAGTATGACGAGTCATTTAATTAAAATTAGTGTGTGTCAATTGTTAAGAAGTATTATTTAGTGTTATTTAATATTATATTATTGAATTGTATATGCAACTTAGTTTGTCTATGTCTGTTCGGAAATTTATGCTATTGGGGTGCGCTTTAATTTGGATCATTTCTAGGATCAGTCGTTTTTTCAGCTATTCTTCGTGGTTTAAGATCTTAACATCGTCAAATTTAAAATTGTGTTTTTGTTCTATTGCATGTTGTGCTAAGGCTGTGTGTATTGTAGTTGTGTGTTTTGGGCTATTTTTATGTTCATTTATTCTGGTTTTCAAGTATCTTTTCGTTTGACCTATGTATACTGAGTTACAATCATTACAGTCAATTTTGTAAACTACATTTGATTTGTTTATATTTTCAATTTTGTCTTTAGTGAAGCCAATGATCGAGAAAATGTTATGTTTATTGTTTGTTACTAGCGTTATGTTATACTGTTGAAGAAGACGAATTAATTGGTGATGGATGGTTTTTGTATACGGTAAATTAATTAGTCTCGAGGAATCGAAGTCGTTGATATTATTTTGTTGTGTGTTGATTGTCGATAGTCTTTGTTTGATTAGTTTTTCTGTGAATAAAATTGGGTAGCAATTCTGAGTCATTGTATTTTTAATGAGTTCAAGGTTTTTGTTGTGTAAATAAGAACAACCGGTGGATTCGTTCGACGAAAATGTCGGATATCAAGTTTTATTATATTATAGAATACAGAAAGGCGTGTTCACAGTCTCTACGACACGTAAAACGGAACTGGAACGCTCGACTCGATCTCCGCTCAGGCACACTAGCGCTCCTCTCGTCACACACTCGCACTCTTCTCTCTCTCTCTGATTGGCGCTCGCAGGCGCGTGAAAATACGAGTGTGATAAACTCTCAGAAGGATTATCACAGTTCACTCCAACTTCTTTTAGCAACCTTCGCAGCCAAACGGCTTCACGAGCAGCTGCTGTGGTAGCCACATATTCAGATTCTGCCATACTCAACATCACAAGTTTCTGTCGCTGACTCGACCAAGAAATCACTCCGCTCGCAAACACAAACGCGTACCCAGTGGTCAACCGACGCGTTTCTAAATCACCTGCGAAATCGGCGTCACAGTAACCGACAAGTTCAGACTCGTCTCCTCCACTTTTGTAGAGTATTCCCCGATCCTGCGTTCCGACCAAATACGCGAAGATTCGTTTCACCGCCATCCAATGCGCACAACTATGTCTGTTCAGATACTTCGATACTTGGTTAACCGCGAAAGCAATGTCCGGACGCGACACGACCGCCAGGAACATTAGCGAGCCCACCACCTCACGATATGGCACGTTTTCGCACTCGTCTTCGTCCTCTGCTGGATACAACACAGCGTTCGGATCAGCAGGCACAGATAACTTTTTCGCATCCAACATACCAAACTTTCTTAAGATTTTTCCAGCATACTCGGTATGATGGATAAACATCATCTTTTCAGCACGATTTCGTTCGATCTGTAAGCCTACAAAACGCGACGCGTCTCCCACAGTTATTTCGAACGCACTTTTCAAATGTTTTATCACAACATTTAACACTCGATTTGACTTTGCGGCCACGAGGCCATCATCGACGAACAGTGCTAGAAAGACATTCTCGCCATCGACACATCCTTTAAAAATACAGTGATCCGCCTCGCCCTGAGTAAAATCAAACCTCTTTAAGAACTCGCTAGACTTGAGGTTCCAGCACGTGGGTGATTGTTTCAAACCATACAACGACTTATTTAGCTTACACACGTCGTTTTTCCCGACTGCAAGACCTTCCGGAACTTTCATCAGGATCTCCTCCTCCAGTTCACCGTATAGAAAGGCCGTACACACGTCGAACTGAACTAGCTCGTAGTCTTCCTGCGTTGTTTTTGCCAGATACACCCGGAGTGAATCATAACGAATAACTGGTGCGAACGTTTCGTTATAATCTACACCTTGTCTCTGGAGGAAACCTCGTGCGCACAGACGTGCCTTATAACGACACTCACCCGTTGTTGACCCCTGTATGACCTTAAAGACCCACTTCGAGTCTATCAGTTTGTCCTTCGGTTTCTTACTAACCACCATCCAGGTGTCGTTAGTTTCGTGAGCTTTGAGTTCCTGATCAATGGCCTCCAACCATTTTTCTCTTTCAGAACCAGTTACCGCTTCTTTGAGCGTTTCCGGTGCACGATACTCTGCACAATCAATCTCGTCCGGGTACCTATTTGGCGGTCGAATCAGTCTTCGATCTCGAAGCTCTCGCACAGCCACTTCTTTGCGTCGCTCGTCGTGCTCTTCCTCGCGTTGCTCGTCGTGCTCTTCGCATCATCTTGTTCAGCCTTCCCTTCCGACTCGTCCGAAACTTCGACAACATCTCGCTCTCGTTCTCTTTTCGGTACCTCTTCTTCGGGTCACTCTCGTTCGTACTTTCTTTAGCTACCGATTCATTGAACACGATATCGCGAGACACAACCATCGTTCGCTTTGCTACGTCATACAAACGATAATTTGACGACTCGTCTTGGTATCACGAGTATCAATTTCTTTGCCTTGTCGTCGAGCTTTCTCCGAAATTGTTTGGGAATCTGTGCATACGCCGTCGATCCGAAGACTCGTACGTGGCCCAGCTCTGGTTTCCTTCCGGTCCACTCTTCGTACGCCGTCTTTATACCTTTTCTGCTCGAGTGCGTTGTCTGATTAAGCACGTATACAGCTGTATTGGCAGCTTCAGCCCACAACGTCTTCGGAAGTTCTTTTGCTCTTAATATCGTCCTGGCGCTTTCGAAGATAGTGCGATTCGCCCTCTCGGCTTTCCCGTTCTGTTGTGGTGTATGCGGCGCCGAATTCTCCATGTTTATTTCTCGACCCTCAAGATACGTTGCAAACCTTTTGTTTTTGTATTCACCCCCGTTATCCAATCGCACGACCTTCAGCCTCGTCCCGACCTTGTTTTCGACGAGTTGATCGTAGATCTTGAACTTTTTGAACACTTCATCTTTGTACTTGATAAAGTAAACAGTACAAAAACCCGAGGCTTCATCTATGAATGTTACAAAGTAACTCGTGCCACCCTGTGACCAGTGGTGGATTTACCAGTAGGCCCAGTAGGCCCGGGCGTAGGGCGGCGCATTCTGCAGGCAGCAAATTTTAAGGGCAGCAAGTTTTCAACGACAAAATTTTTTTTCTAGCAATCATTGGTTCGTCACTTGGGTTCAACATTTTATTGCAACTAAAAATGGACCCAGAAGTATCGCAGCTCTGTCTATAATTAAAAGTATGTCTTAAACAAATTCAATGTCACCGAGTTTGTCTCGAAGATAACCGCGAATTCAAATAAATTTACGCTAAGCAGTGAATTTTTACCGAAAATGTTTGTTAACACTCTAGCCCTCGCAATTTTTGAACTATCACGCTAAGTTTTTCATACAGATGGACTATCATCAAACACTATTTGCTATTGAATTTGAAAAGAGTCGAACGAAATATATATATTTTATTAAATTTTGATTATTTCGAAATTTATGTTTTGACCGTTTACCTCGAAATAACTTTAAGGAATCGGTATAATATTTTCTGCTAAATATGGAATAAAATATGAATATACATATAGGAGTAAATTTAACGATGATTATCGAAGCGGTTCGGATTTTGAATTTTCAGTTCTTGAAAAATGTTTGTGAATAAACAATCAAGCGGAACTCTTACAAGGAAGTAGACCTACTACTCTCCTATGTATAATACAATTTTGAAGAAACCCAATCGATTTATTTGAATTCTACGAGTGTTTTCATTTTTTCAGAATTGTTCCTTAACGCTTCAGGTTTCGAAATTGATTAGGTATCAAGCAAACTTTTTCATACAAATAGACTATAATGAAATATTGTTCACTAACAAGTTTGAACGGAAGGATTCAAAATGTCTCATAATTTATAATTAATATTTTTTTGAATATCAGAACTTTTGTCTGTGTGTGTATGTATGTATATTAGCCGCAAAAAATAAAAATACATATCAGTAATTTTATTTGACAAGAAATTCTTCTTCTTCTTTGATTTCTTATCGAAACGGGGCGGCAACATTTTTGAGGCCTAGGGCGGCAAAGAAGGTACATCCGCCTCTGCCTGTGACTTCACTTGGATTGGTCCACACGCGTCGGTATGTACGCACTCACCCGGCTTCACTTTTCGCGAACTCGACTTTTCTTTAAACGGTTTTATATGCGCCTTACCGAGCTGACACGGCTCACAGAAAAACTTTCCTGCATTTTTTAACTTCACACCGGTCACAAGATCGTTTTTCACCATGTCCTCGAGTGCACGCGCTCCGACATGACCTAAACGCTCGTGCCACGTTTTTAAATCAGCCGATGTTGCGTTGATTTACGCCGTTTCTTTCGGTGTCACCACGCGAACGAATATCCGATAAATCGCGTTGCCTTGATCTACCCCGGTCATCACAACTTTGTCTTTTAACGATATCGTCCCGTGATCGATGTCGATCTCGATTAAGCAACCTTTCTTTGCGCAGGCGCCCATAGACAGCAAATTTTTCTTTATCTCCGGAACATAGAGTTACACGCTCGAGCACTACGGGGATCCAACATCCGTCGACAGACGCTTCGAGATTGATGCTCCCCTCTCCTTCTACTTTGCACTCAATGTCATTGCTTGCCACTACCGAACCACCAACGCCCGTGCGAAAAGTCTCGAACCACTCGCGCCGATGAGAAATGTGTCGAGATGCCCCATTGTCTCCAATCCAGGCGTCTACTTTATCGACCGCTAGTAGTCTTACTTGCTCCGCCGAGATACCAACACGCTTCAACGGCGTCGTCGACTGACTCTCCTTTAACGCGGCCACAAGCACATATTTACCCGAACTACTTCCGTCTCTTTCTTTCTCCCCACAACTCTTTTTCTTTAGTAAACATGCGCGCGCGTAATGTCCTTTTTTGTGACACTTGAAACATTTAATGTCATTCATGTCCTTTTTTTCTTTTTAGATCGAGTTCACCGTTTTTTTCTTCGCACCACTGTTTTTCACAACCGCTAACACTTCGACCACGTCACCGTTCTGCTGGTGTCTCGCTTCCTCGTTCACAAGTCGTTCTGCTAGTCTTCCGATTTCCTCATCGACATTGTCCCACGATGATTGGAAACCACTGTAACTCGGGGGTAAACCGGAAAGTATCGTCGCCATGACGATATCATCGGGCATCTCTCTACCGACATTTTTCAGCTATAGTGCCAAATTCTTGATTTTCAACACGTACTGCAGCACCGTGTCTCCCTGTTCCATTTTATGAGATTAAAACTTTTTCAATAAACGCAACTTGCTCGAGGCCGATTTCTGTTCGTATTGGCTACACAGCGCATCCCACATTTGTTTTGCGGTTTCACAGGTAATTAAGGATATTTTCTGCGACCTCTCGAGAGTCGTCGAAATCAGTACTTTCGCACTCGCGTCCTTTTCCTCCCACGTGTTCCTCACCACCGCTGTAGCGTCCGCCGCCAACACACTCGTGCCATTCACGACCTCATGCACCCGTGCTAACCTGAATAAAGACAGCATTTCGAATTTCCAGGTTATGAAATTCGTTCCATCCAGTTTCTCGACATGTAGCACTGAAATATCGTTCGTCATTTCAATTCACCGTCTCGACCACGCACGCTATTTCCGATAAACCGCCCAACACGATTTTCGCTTTCGGAAACAAATTACACGCACAATGGCTGCCACGTGAGTAGTATTGGTACCCGTATGGCGCCCCCCACTCCCATCCCCACTCCTACCCCCACCATGCGGCTTCCCCCACCACGATAATTTTCCCCCACCACCGGTAGAGAAATATTATCGTGATGTTGAGAACGATAGTGAGGGGAGAAGTGGGGGCAGGCGGGGACGCCAGACGGGTACCAATGCTTTTTTTCTGCTGAAAATGCAAAAATTATCATTAAAGGAATATAGGAACAGTCTGAAATAACTACAGAGATTTTTCAGTATAATTATAATATTTTATTTACCCAATTTCCCATAATAGCTATATAATGCAACCCATTTTGATCGACGCATACAACATCCCTGCGTACAAGAAAATCCTCGCTCGATAAAACCACCGTTTCCGATGAATGATTTATTACCATTGGTTTTATCAGTTCGTTTCGTCGTTGAAAAAGCGTTGTAATATTCGCGCACTAATTTGTCATTTTTTCGTGTATTATCGCTGAAGAGATTATTAAATCGAGCCATACTAATACCAGAAGACAGAAGATGCAAAAAAATAATACAAAACTGTCCACACACATCCGATGTATCACTCTGGAGCTGCTTGTTGTTGCAGCGAAAGAACTTGCAATTTCTCCGGAGTCCTGCGATGTGCTGCGGTATGATTGGTGGTAATCCGTAGCTGTCAAAGTACCAGCCTCTGCCATCTCGATCGACGTACATGGCGACCCAGTGCTCCCCTGGTTTGGTGTGCTCATCTGTATTGACTATTATTCCTGCGGGTTTAGTCCATACACGTGGAATCTCGTCAGCCGGAAATACTCCTGTAGTTGCGACGGGTAAAACTCGTAGAGCTTCTCGTATTTCAGCTGAGTTCATACTCAGCGGCGAAACGACCTCCAAATGATAATGTTTTCTTCATATGCGCATATAAATATGATTTTATTGCCTATCTCTTCTTCAGGCTGTTACGCTTGATCCATTTTTTCATCGCCGATGCGTATGTTAACGCACATTCGAACGCGTCCGGTGTGTGTTTCAATGCGTGAACTAGACATTTTTCAGACGCCGTTTTAACTAATTTTTCAAACTCTTGCGAAAACATATTATTTTTGAGGCATATAATATTTTTTTTTCCGCTGATCTCTTGGAGAATTTCTGCAGTTTCCAATTCCCATGTATATATTTGCTTCGACTCGTTCACAATTTTACGCAAATGATCAGACATTTCAAGACTTGTTATGTCTCCGTCGTGCCACTCAAGGCCATGCGCGAACATCGAGCGAGAATTATTTAGGAGTCTAGTCATAACTCCCAATTTTTCGTATGGATATGGCGGTTGTACAATCCAATGCCTTGTGACTTGTTTATCAAGAGCCACAACAGCCACTTCTTTTGGAATTATATTGAACGAGTCATCTATCATGCCTCGAATATCCACGACAATAGCCATACTGCGACCGTTCGAGTTAACAACTGCTGACAGACTGATTCACACATATGTCCAGCGTGAAAGCGAGCGTGGTAAAAAATTATGAGCCTCACTCATACTCAACGAATTGCTAGTCTTCGCACCAAACACATCCATCGCACTCGTCTGATGAATCCATCCCTTCCTTTTTTTCTTCTTCTTTAATTACCACAGGGTTTTCTCCCATATGCCAATTATCTTCTACGGGTCGTATATTTTTTTGATAGCACGCCTTAAGCATATTTTCCTGTGATAATGCGCACTTTCGTCGGTGTTGTAGCATTCCCATGCAATGTCGCAAACATTCGCGGTGTGCGAGGGGCATTTTTTCAAAACCTGGACACCCGCGGTGTTCTGACTCGAGATCGAACACATCGCGAGATAATACGTTACGCAGCAAATCAGCTTTTTCACGACCCCGCGTTATAATATTTCGCGCACGCCGAGCAATGTCGCGTAAATTGGCATATACTTGTCGGCATGTTACATCACCCTCGTACCACTCCAATCCGTGAAAGTCGAGCGTTAAAAAGCGATTTTGCTTTTGCGCAACCTCGGGTAATTCAGAAAAAGCGTACGGAGGTGCAACGATCCAATGCATTATTTTCGGACGATCGACATCGACAATAGCAATTTCTTTCGGTAAAAAACGATTTTCCCTGTCACGCATACCCTGTATATCGATTATGATATCCATTCTCGTGTCCATTTCGTTCGAATGCTCACGATAAACTGATTTCTTTTTTTTTCTTCGCAATGTCGAGAAAAGACCAAAAGCCGACAAAGGCGGTGTAATTCGATCCTTCACACGTGCATGCGACTATCCAGAGAAGTCAGCAATTACTTGCCGAGAGGAGTCGATTTCAAGGACATTGTCATATTCTGCATATACGACACAATTTACCGTTGACTTGAGCGCTTCCTCGAATCGGACTTCAATCCTCACACTACCGTGTTTTATTAAATTCCAATGCGAGCAGCTGTTTGCCGAAAGATCGGGTGTCAGATCGAAAGCAAACAGACAATAACCATTTGGATAATTTCCACGATCTATCGAATTACCCTCGTTGAGGAAATGTATTCCCGTACCCGAGAATGATGTTTGGTACGCGTCTACATAAAGCTCATTTTTGGTAAAGTCCGGTTGCAAAGGTCGAGAGGGAATTTGCAATCCATCCACATATAAGAATAAATAATTAATTTTATAATTTTGAAAATTAAACGGATTGAGGGTAGAATTTCCGTTAAACCCTCTATTATCGACAAATCCGATAATTAGTCGTTTCGGTAACTGACCGAGTACCACATTGTCAATTGTTTCCCCGTGTACTCCGGCGTGTAATGAAACAGCCTTTACCTCGACACGAGTCAGCGGATATTTAGCTGTGGATTTTGCCAAGGCTCGAGCGTGAGAGAGCAAAATCCCCGGCGCGATTTTTGTTCGCCGTACAAGAAGCGACGCTTCGAGAATTTTTAATCCAACACCGTTATTCAGGGATGCAGCCATGAGACAAAATCAATCTCTAGCTCGTACAAGGCGTAATCGCATTTCTACTCCATTCAAGAGAAAACGCTCTTGATTAAATATATCGCAATGTAAATGCCCGAGCGAATCGATCGTTTTCCCCGCTGACAACAGCTCCTTCCGTTCACTTAGGCCAGAATTATTTTCTCCACTCGTATCATCCATAGCTCCGGGCGTATCATCGTACTACAATACCGAGGTGAGATGCGAATTTTTAGCGCTCGGTCCATAATTTAATAATGTCTCTATATACGCGCGATAAGCGTATGCATTATTAGGCGGAGAGACCAATTTTTGATTTAAATAGACATCAACTTGATTGAACAATGAATGCAAAAAATTGTTCACGGGACCAATTTCAGGAATTTTCTCCGTAAGAGCTGTTTTTTCACTCGTGCTTGCGATATTAGGTTTTTTTTTATTTGTACGCGAAGACTGAGCATAGTGTGGGCGAGATCCGTGAGTGATGAGATTGGTTTGTAATAAACCCAGTTTGACCCCTCAATCGTAGTTTGCGTTGGAGGAAGAGAAAACAGCTCGAGTTCGGATTTCATGCACTCGCACGAATGCGCATGTAGGAAAGCCATTTTTTGCTTACGCGAAAATATCAGCTACAGTCCGTTGAATTTTTCTCTTTATTTTTTTATTTTTTTTCAACGTCGTCTTCTTTTTCGTGCTGTTGATTTTCTTCTTCTTTTTCGGAGAGACACGTCGCTTAACACGTCTACTGGTCGAATGTCGGGTGCGAGAAATTTTCCGCTTCTTATATCCCGATCCCTGCATCAATCGGTCAATTTTTTCCTCGGCCTTCCGTTTCAAATTACTTCCTGATTCACGCACTCTTGCGCGAAAAGCATCTTTAAGCGTCATATCTCTCTGTAGTATATCCCCGGCGATATTTGCACCGGCACGCATCGCCTCTTTACCCACAGCTGTCGCGCCTTTGCGCAGGAGTGGTAAAACACGACGAAAAAGCCCTCCGAGGAAGCTTCCGATCCCGTGACCGCGCTGATTGGGTGTGCCAATGTAAACGTGGCTAATTCCGCCGTATCCTCGTCGACCCAAGCCGATCTGTAGATCACCGCTATGAATCTCGCCGCCGTCGTAATAATATGGCTCCATACAGACTTGTTAGTGCAGTCGTTTAAACTGCAACGTCACCGTCAACGTTCCGTACTCAAATGGTACAGGTTTGCCAAACCCATCCCTTATATCGATCTCGATCGTGTGCAAATTATTGCGAATAAGAGGGATATAGCGTGGTGCGGGAAAATATTTTATTCTGGTTGTGCCATATTCTCCTACTCCGTCCACTGGTACGACGCGTAATAATGGCGCCTGTACATCGCCAATGATGCTCGATTCACATATATCCGAATAGATAAATAAACTATCCGGGAAAGCTCGAGAAAGCGATGCGGGATGCGGACCTTGGAACGATTGCTTCGGCCCTAAAGCCAGATTTTTCAGAGCCTGGTCACCCAGTCCTAGCATTTGCGCTATAATCGGAGATAGACGAAAATCATGATAGCGCGAATCATCGCATATTCGTGAAACTCTAACCCGACCGTTGGGCTTGAGTTTGAAATAAAAATGGCCGTATACACATGTTAGTTTATTAATACAGGCGAGTAAAGTATCGATAGAGGAATATACCCCGCTGGGCACGATATCGAACTTTATTGCTCTTCTCGTATGTTCATTACGACCAGATTTATCGTAGTCTCCGTCTTCGACGATTACTCTATTTTCCGATAGGGGAATATGGAGGAAGGTCATTGGGTAGCTAATTTCTGCTAGCGAAACCGCCCAATCTCCTTCCAATCGTAATTGTCTCGGTAATTTTGTGGTATATTTTGTCGTCATATTATCCGGAAAGTATTCCATACTACTGTTACTCGGTAATACGACAAAGAAAAAATGATTTTCTCGTAAATTCATGCTGTCTTATATCGGGTTTTACTGTTGCCTCTCGCGAACACGTGTCAATTCCTCGGTATAAAAAATACCGTCGATAATTTCGTTATCGAGATCGCGTAAAATATACACGATTACGATTTTTGGATATTCGATCGATTTTAAATAATTCGTTGCTCCATCCACGTTCGTATCCTTTCGCGAATGCTGCTTTCGCACTACTGATTCGTACCACATCACCCAGCTTATATTCAGGCATTTTATTTTTTCGGTTATGCGCGTATCGTCGAGCAAGATTTTTTCGCGCCTCGGCGGCGTTTTCTAAAGTCACCTCTGCCGGTTGTAATCTTGTTCCGCTGTGACGTGCATGGTTATAGGCATTTACAATTTTTTGCAACACATCGATGTAACGTTTGTTTCGCGTATGTGTGAAATAACGCCACATTCTTTCTTTTAACGTACAATTGAATCTCTCGGCGATCGCAGCTTTTACATCGGGATTACGCACCGTGCGAAAAGAAATATTTTTTTTCTTCAAAAATTCCTGAAAAGGTGCTCCGATAAACTCCTTGCCACGATCAGTTTGCAGCTGATGAGGCACTCTATTTTTACTACGAGCGAGTATTCGTGCAAAAGCTCGGGAAACATTGACACTCGTTTTATCGCTCAACGGCTCGACCCAAGCGTACTTGCTCAATACATCTATCACTACCAAGAGATATACGAAATTATCATTACACGTTGCGATTGATCGAAGATCGGCTAAATCCGCCTCCCATACATCGTCGATATTACTCACATTATATGTACGACGAGGAAATTTACGCCGTACAAATCGATGCAAGTTATACGAATCTTGTGACTCAAGCCATGGCAATATATTTTTCTTATTGATTCTTTTATCGATAATGGCATGTTTAAGAGTTTGCATGCGGGAAAAGGATGCAGGATGAGCAGGATCGTGATAAATTTTATCAAGGATCTTCATAATTTAAGCGTTGTCCAAGCAAGGCGTCGTCTTTTCGGCTTGTTATTATTCGGCAGCTGATGTCCACGGCCTTGCTGATTCGCGAGCGTCTTATCTACTTCCTCGTCATCCGATTCCTCAGCTGGTCCGGTGTAAAATGCAGTGCCGCTTGTCTCTCCCTCGCTGTCGTTATCGCTGCTGCTGCTGCTACTGAGGCCAATGTTCTTGACCGTCTTTGGCAATATGAGACGCTTACGCGGTGTCGAAGTCACAGCTGAGGGGGCAGCCTCCTCTCGCAACAATTCCGGATTTCCTATAAACTCCTGCGGCATCTGTATCTTCCGGAGGTGTTCGGCAAAGTGAGCTCTGCCCTCAGGTTTTGCCCTTTTTCTCGCACGCATAGCGTCATTCACGAGATCAACGATGTTTGAATTTGGAATTCTCGTACCACCAATGGAAACCGCGCCATTCCTGTCCCAACTGATTTTTTTATTGGGTGAAGTATTTCTGTGCAAATTGCGCAATAATAATTTTGCCTTTGTTCGAAATTTTTTCGGTACACTATCGATAATCAGTGTATCGTTCAATTGGGATTTAACGGCATCGATTAATGCCGTATTACCAGCGTTGATATTATCTTCGCGAATTTTCGATATTTTCAAACTGACCTCATCCTTCGTCGGGTCATTGTTCGAGTCATCGCTGTCGTTACGCGAAGCCAAGGCTATTCGAAGGTAACGCTGTAAAACCTGCAGATAAGCACTCCACTTGTCTCTCTCGCTCTCGTACACATCAGAGTTTAATATTTCATGCATTTCTGTATCGAGGCGCGAGAGCGGTGTTCCGTTGGTCTGCACGGTGTTGCCGCTCAGCTGTGTAGCTGACTCAGCGTTTCCTTGCAGCGACTTTTGCTCGCCTAGTCTCTGTATATTATCATGAGAAATGAGAACCATTTTTCTAGCATGCTCCATAATTAATATACCGCAAAACAGGAATTAACAGATTTTTGAAAAATGTCAAACTGTTTTGTTTTTTGCAATTAATCGCCGTTTTCCCACCCAACTTCCTTTCTTTTCAGCTAAACGACGAAGAAGCGTAGCATGACGGCGCAAACGTTTTCGCTGCCGGTCATTAAGCTTCACATTTCCGCGTAAAACATTCAACGCACACTCGCATATGCTTCGTATCAAAGACGTATCAGCTACGCGCAGAATCGTGTGCAATTGCGTCTGTGTGAGATAACACAATGCGTGTAAAATAATGCACTGTTTTTTCCAGAGAGCTCCTTGCTCAGCCATTACAGCCGCATTACCGGTACATCGCGGCTAGAGTCTCGTATTTTTATTTCTTTTCGTGGTACGTATACGTAATGATACTCATCATCGGGAAATACGCAGGCGCGGAAACGACAATTATCTGGTGTAGATTGTTTGAGATCGAACAATAGATACCCATGAGGCGCTGCAGTCGCATCAAAATACACCTCTTGGACGAATCGCGGATTTTCCGGACACACCTGTCGCGCGAGATGCTGAATTTGCGCGCGATCTCGTGGATTTTTAAATACGACGATATAATTTGCGTTCAATGATATATCACGCTGTCCATGTCCTTGATGAAAAAGATTTTGCGTGATATAAATTACGCTAAGATTTTTATGATGGCTACCCTTTGTAAATAAATTGACGATGCTATTATTCGAAGCTTCGCGCATGAGATCATCGATGACGATGAGTTTTGGGCGTTGATCATTCGAATAATCCGCCGACTGGGGTAATCCTTCGCGGAATTCAATTTTTTCCCCATATTCCGTATAACCAGGCTGCCATTCCGAGTAATAAAAATGCACGCGTTCAAATCGTACATCCGACATTTCGCGTATGTATTTAAAAAATTTTCTTACAAAATATGTTTTTCCACATCCCGTGGGACCACATATCATTGAGGTCCATGGATGTTTCCAGCGTGTATCCATGATCGCGACTGTGCAATTTATTTACGGAATGACTATTTAAATAAGCTTACATGGCGGCGGCGGCGGCGGCGGCGGCGGGACCGCGGTACGAGCTTATACGACGAACGCTTTTAAAAGCTCAAACGCGCGCGGCATTGCAAGCTTATATGAACGCGAATATGAGCTAATAATGTGCGCGGCTTTGCAAGCTCATTAGACGCGCGCCCGCAAGAGAAACAGATATTATTATTGGTGGAATGAATAAATTTTACAGCAATTAATATCCGTAATAATTAAGTCAGATATAAAAACTTTATAATTTGCAAAAATTCTGCGATTTTCATTGAAGAATGATCGATTATCGCATTATTGCGTATTTAATAGGCGTGATGAATAAAAGTAATTTCATTATGACCGCGTTCCCAGCGTTTAAACAGTGTGTATGCGATAAGGGCTATCGCTTTCATGATGGCCGAGCGCTAATTCATTATGGCCGCGCTCATATAAAGAAAAAGATAAAGTCTCGTGCGAGTGAGATTGAGAGAGAGAGAAGGAGCGAATGTGAGAAAAGGAGAAAGAGAGAGAGAGAGAGCGAGCAGCGTGTGCAACCACGTGCGAATATCCCAGTCAGACGGCATGGCGCCGGGCAGCGCGGTGCAGGGGGGGTATGCTGCTGGTGCTACGTCACGCGAACAATGATGGCTGCCGCGCGGGATATACGGCGTCAGAGGAAGCGCGGTGCGGGAGGCAAGCTACTACGCGAGAATGAAACTTTCTCGCTATGCTTTCCGCGGGAACAAGGAGGATAGCGGCCGCATAGGCGCAACCTCTATTTTCTTGCGTAGCGTATTATACGAGCTCGCACATTCAGGGGAGTAGGAACAAAAATTTTAATTATGGTTTTATATATTTTTTTTATTCCTATATACATATACTCTTATACATATATTAATGTACATTTTTAATTTTACAATTTTTTTTACAATAACAATATTATTAAATATTGTGTTCAATATTTTTAAAATATATGTTTAAGTATTATTTTGACAAAACCCGTAAGGAAGCGTGGCATAATTTCCCTTCCTTTAGCGCTTTACATTTACAGGGATACATTTCTTTTTTTCTACCCGTGTAACGACTCTATGAAACGGCGTGCGACGAATCGCGTCAAATTTCAACTCAATAGGAGTATTTCGCACACCTGTCACGAACTCGCGAATAGCCTTATAATTTACATGAAGGCTGTTCGTAAAATTTAACGTAATACCTTTAACCTTGCAAACCTCTTTCGTTGTGCCATCGGGTTTTCGAACGATAAATGCGTAGAATTTTGGTCCACCTGATACAAACGAGGAAATATATGAACCCCGACCATGTTCATTTAGCTCATCCGTGAGGTCACCAAGAAACTCACCTTTCGGAGGTTCGTATTCCCCGCTACCTTCGCGACTTACATAAATACACGAGTCAGTATCACAATACAATATTCTACGTCCAAGTCCCTCGAGATATGTGTACAATTTAAGACGCGCTTGCGCCGTCGTATAAGCAGCAATCACAACGTTTGATGTTAAGGACGGTCGAATAGCCACACGCGTGCTTATATAATTGACATACATTACATGATGATTGATCGGTAATATGCCAACGACTTCGATTTCAGGGCTCGTAAGCAAATCCATGAGCTCGCTTCGCATTGAAATAATCGCTGTAGTAGGCTGATTCTCGCGTTGGCCAAATTTACCTCAAAATGAATTTAACGCGAGTTTAGCGAGTGAGCGAAGACCCGGATTCGAATGCAAAGCACCTGGATCGAGCCGTATACCCTCGGCTTCCTCGTAAGATGCGATGAAGCGAGTAATCGCACTAGGATCATCAGCGCTATTCGACGGTGGCCCACTCGCTTCCTGCTTTATTTTCAAAAATGTGTTGATATACTCGGTAAATAAACCGCCATTTCGCGTTATGGGGTCATAACGCGCAGTTTCGTATTGCCAAATTTCTTCGATCCGAGTGATCGTATACCCGAGAGAAACAGCTTTTCGCAATTCATCCACGACCCATGTACCGGAAAATGTGCGTTCGTTAGGATCATCGTGTATACAATTTTGATTATTATTCATACTTTCGCAGCATGCTCTGCACAATGCAAATAATAATTTTCCACGCACGCGATATGGTAACACAGGTAAGTATAAATTTCTTGGAGGTAGCACGACACATTTGACGAGACCCTCAACACGATCAAGCTCGTTATTTGGACCTATAATTTCACGACATTCATCTTTAACATATATGCTCGGATGTCCGACCGGAAATTTTCCCGTCTTACACACCCACGGATACAGCGAGCAAACATCCACGTATCTTATCTTTTCCCCGACTTCTATATCGTACAATTTTACAAAATTTTCCGTTCTCCCTCCGAAAAAAGCATCACGTGGATCGAGCGGATGAGGAATTACCATGGGATGATTTTCCACGTACTCACGCATCTTGTCATTATTTTTTATCAATTCGTCATATTCACATTCCCACATTTCTTCCAATACATATCCTTGCGCTCTAATTCGTGCCGATATAGTTACAGTATGTTCGTATCGCTCATCCATCGTATCACCGAATTTTAATTGTTTGTCTCTGTTTATACGATAACATCGAGGGCAGCCGTGCCAAAAACAACCGTGAAATTGAAGCACGTGACGAATGCCAGCTTCGTTTTCTTCGTAGTATCCATCCACAGGGGGTAACCCCGCGGGAGGGCGATACTCTCTCGCACGTCCAGCATGTATGATAATACGATGACGTTCTCTTTCGAGCCATATGAGCCACGAAACGGCCTTGCGAGATTGCTTATCGCCCCAGCGGTATCCACCGGGTGGCAAAATAGCTATGCGATCGCGTTGCAAAAAATTTTTACGAAATACAAGCGAGCATGCAGAAGCGATTGTACAGCTTTCAGCAAAAGGACAAACGTTTCCGCATTGAATCAAAAGTTTTCGAAATGCCAAACACGAGCGTCTTAAAACCGTTACATCCGTGCGACAATAATGCACAAATTCTTTAGCAAAGTCAAATTGATATTCCGAGCTCTTCATTTCATTGTACCATTCCAAGAAATTTCCTCGAGCCTCTGAAAACATCGTGTCGGGCGAATAATAATCGAGAGATGGTAACGAACCGATATAATTTTGATTTTCCGGTAAATTGAATAAATGAGGAAACGTTACTTTTGTAACTGTTACAGCGAAACCGAATGCTTTTGGTAGTGCGCTGAGCGACATAGGAAGATAATTTAAACTATCGAGAAAAGTAATATTTCCGACACGCATGGAGATAATTTTCGTACCATTCATTATTAACGTTGGCATTTGAGTCTTTTTATTCTCGATAAGATAACGAAGAATAAATTGGCCATCGAAGCCCCTTGCATTGTGCGCAATGCATATGATTTTTGAGAATTTTGAATTAATAGCCAGATCTACGAGAGCGGCAATGGGCTCGTTTGAAAATACGAATTCGCGTTGACTGCAAATAGAACACGGATTTTCTATATCAAGATCATCGAGACACGTCAAACATACTCGCTGCGCGACACAAAGATTTGGCTCGTGTACACGTGTCGAATTATCGCCTGGTAAACGAGAATGTTGCTGTGTTTCGAAATCATAAAAAATAAATTGCAGTGATAGATTTTTTTCTTTTTTTGTCACAACAGGGTTTAAATCATTAGTTCCTTTAACAGGAGAAATATAGCACTGGTGCGAAGTTGAGCGCATAAATTTGCACATAGTGCAAAAAATCATTCCACATACATGCTCACGCTTGGATGAATTTTTAATTTTAATTAGTTGATTACATTCACGGCATGCTTTTAAAGCCTGGCATACGCTCAATCGCTCCTGCATGCCACCGATTTACAACGAGGACATTGTTTGGAGCAGCGATGCTCGCGTACTCGCGTGTATTTGGTGTTACAATTCACGCAAAAACCTCGACTACCTAAAGCCCCGGCAAGATTAAGAATTGGTTGAAAATGCGATGAGCGTCGTAATAAAGTATGTACAACTCATGCTCGATATACCCACGTGCATCGATTACAATTTCTCGTCCATCATAAAGAGCTTGAACGCGTTTTCCAAAAGTCAAAAATTCGTAAACTACAATCGCGATGGCTTCATGCGCCAAGTATTCTTGAAATTTACGAATTTCGCGTATACCGCATGCCCGCTCCGGTATTTTTACGCGGGCATTACGTACAAGTTCCAGAGCTTTGACGCGTTGATACTCTCGACGACCATCCCGAATTTTCTGCCAATTTTTCTGCAGAGTAAACCAGCGAGGCAACGATCGAACGGGGTAAACACAAATTATCGCGATTATGAATTTGCAGAATCGAGCATTTAGCGACACCCTCGTGCATGAGGCGATTACCCGCAGCCCCCTCGACACCGCGTACCACACTCACCGTCATTTCACACACACCCTCATCCAATCTAAATTCTCGAGCACTCTGCGCAATGTCATTTATGAGCGTCCAAATATTATCCGCTGAAAATTCACGCACCGGTCGAAAAGAAATCCAAGCTGGTCCATGAGTTAAAGCTGGTGCTGTGAAGGTCATCCCCGCGTAATCGTGTGGTTGACAAGAGTTCGTGAGATGCGTGAGTACATCTCGTATCGCGCCATCTAACCACGATAAGTGTTCGGTGTTCGCAGGGGGTGGTCGTACGCGAAAACTGACTCGACGTCCACGGGTTTTAAAACGGCGAAAATAGCACGTATCTTCAGAGACAATGATGAATCGCTGCCCCGGAGGTAAAATATCCCCCTCGTCGCGATCATTGTTATCGGCAGTACCACCTCCAACTTGAATATCTGTAATAAAACGAAAAAATATATTTTTATTATGCAAATAAAATGTTAAATAACTTATCGAAATTAAACAATAAAAGATATATACTTCTACCACTCGAAGCTATCGGCAGCATCGAACTTGGAAAGGAACTTGTTGATGAGTCGCTTGAGGAAGGTGGTGGCGGTGGTGGAGAACTAGCCCATGATGGGCCTGCTAACGCAAGATTGCGCGGATGATGACATGAATCCTCTATCAATAAATCGTGAGGACGGTAGCGATTTTTCGACGCATCGAGCCAAAATTCTTTAGTCTCATCGGCTTCATCGCTCTCATGTTCCGAATCAGATTTACCTTCGGCGTTGAAATCGTATGTCTCCGCATCAACCAAACTCATATCTTCATACCGATACACTATTGAATTATATAAAATTCAAGTAAGAAAAAATCAACTGTCACACGCGTATAAATAATAGAAAAATTACAAAAAACTTACGGCGTTCTCTGAATATCGGTTGAAATAATGGATCGGAAGACCATCCCCGTCTTCGAATTACTCTCACCAACGAATCGATCAATGGTTGAGATTGAAAATACCCTGCGTTGAATGCCTCGAGAATTTGACTTTTCGAGCAATCGCATAATGCACCACGAATTTTTCGGAGAACAACACGAGCGTGCATATAATTAATCATCATTTTGTAATTTTCAAAAGGCCATTTTGTAGCCAAGCGCGGGTTTCGATCAATTAAATAGCGTAATAAATTAAGAAGGATGCTACGCTGTATAATCCGCACCCTGATGAAAAAGAAACGTTTGCGATGTCGGTTGCAAATCAACTGTCGAGTTTTGATAGAGTCTCCAACATTTAATGGCAGGAATATCAGAGGAGAAATTTTATTTTATATACGTGTCTTTTCTTATTGTAAAGAAAAGAACGTGTTGGTAGGGCTATTCTTCAATGCTGAAATATAATCGTAAGCAAAGCATCTATAGCATAAAAGAATGAGCTCATTTCACTGCAGTTTCGAAGGTATCAAAATGTAACCTGAAGAATCAGTGTGAATAAAATTAAACAACGACACTCCTCTGTATTAAAGTCGGGGTAAAATTATTATTTTTACAAGAATATTACCGATAAATCTTCATGAAGCCAAATAATCGGTTTCATTTTTATCGTAATTAATATTCGTAGCAAATGTGCAGGCTCTAAAAACTTAATAATTACCATAAATTCCCCAATTGTATTATATTTTCATTCATGAATATCGATATTCATGTATTCGCGCATTTATAAGGCGTGGCAAATAAAAATGATGGCTTGCGATCCTCGCATTTAAAAAACTACATGCGATAAGGGCTATCAGTTTCATGATGGCCGCTGACTAATTCACGGTGATGATTGGTACAGCGCATTATATATAAGAGAGTATAGTGCGATAAATTTTATCGCTTCCATGATGGCCGACCGCAAATTCATAATGGCCGTGCATGTATTAAGAAAGGATATAGACGCGAGTGAGTGAGAAAGAGCGCGTGCGAGAGTCTGACGAAGAGAGAGAGAGAGAGCAGCGGCCACGGCTTCCCTCTCGATGATACTTCTCCTCACACCACAAAAGATGGTCAAGGAATGTTATCGTAATGTAGAGAAGGATAGCGAGGGCGCTAGAGCGCTGCAAACGCTTTTTTGCTGAAAAAATACAAAAAATTACATTAAAAAATTCGAGTATTCGAAATGACACTTCCAATGGTTAGAGGAGGTTCTGGAGATATTGTAACCCCAGGATTCAGAATCGATCCTGTTTGAACCCTGAAAGATACAGGGATTTTTCTCCCATTTTTGAAAATTCACCCCTCCTTTGAAAATAAGGATCGATAGCCCTGAATTAAGAATATCAATGGAAAGAGGATATATTGATGGTATTATAATCCCAGGATTCAAAATCGATCCCAGCCATAACCACGAAGATACGGCCTTATTACCGAATTAAAAAAAATTTGCTGCAGAGCGGAATATAAATTTTCAAGAACCAGAGACAATAGCAAACTTTGAATGATTTTGCGATGGTCTCGAGACGGTAATATGATAAATGCTGAGACAAGCATTTCTTTTAATTTATTGCCGCCATTGTATTTATTGTCCCTGAAAAAATATATGCACGTGTGACTGGCTATAGTTATTGGCAGCAGCGGCGAAATTTATACATATCAAAGAAAATCGACAATTGCGAATAAAAATTTAAAAATATTATCGCGTGATATTCGAAGTAGAGGGGGAAATGATTTAAAAGCAGCGCAATTTGTCGATTTGATATCATTTAAGAAATCACGAGCGAACGAAGAGCAACCTGAAATGGAAAATATCGTAGCATCGAACGTTGAAAGACGCGTTACTTCGCCGCATCTCGCATCAAGTACGCTATACGGATTAAATAGATCATACGGAAAAATAATAACATCGGGATTTGAATTATCGCTGGTGAGCGGTTATCTCACTCCAGCTGTCAAGATTGGGAAACATTTAAAAACGATTATCCCCGAATCGAACGATACTTCAATGCCTGGGGTATCGAAGCTGAAAGAATGTGCGGAACGAAGATGGATAATGGCGTATTCACCGTGCTATTGACCACGTGCTATCAGCAGAGAGCCGTGTGTTTTGCGTGCAGCGAGAGGGACAAGGAGGAAACAGGAAATTTGTCAGCAAAACGAGCACGGCCAAATTACTCGCCAAATATCACTTTGCTGCATCAAACATTCCAAACTCTCGTGGAAACGAGCAAGTGTATTGACACACACATACAACGATTACAACGAGACACCGCAGCGATAAACGACTGCATGAGTGAGGTGGTATCATATATCCGTGGACACCTGGGCGGAAGAGCAACCGAACGTGCGGCCGTGGAAGAGTTCCTGGGATCAAAAGACAGCGTATCTAAAATACTGATGGAAATCGGTGAGAAATTGAAAAAAGACTATCCCAAATTTGGAGAAAATTTTTTGGAATTAGCGCTCCGCGAAATAATAACATTATATAAAGACAAAATCGTTGAAAGTGTAACAACTTTAATCGAGGATTTTGAATAACAATGTATAAATATTTTTTCTTCGATTTTATATGTAAACGATGACAGAATAATAAATATGTGGAAAACAAAAAAACAAAAAAATCATCCTCGAATTGTGTTGTTATTGAATATAAGCGAAAGTATGTATTTTTCGATTCAGTGTAAAAAATTGGAATTATTTTGTAAAATTTTGATTCGCTCAAGTTTTAATTAATGCATACTATCGTTTATGATATTCTCCTTTATCCTTTCATATATATCCATTGTAATATTGGTGACACACTCGCTCACGTTCAAATTCGTAGAATTATATGCTCACATATGAAAAGATCATACGAGGGATTCTTTCTCTGCCTTGTTCAGCCAGCGCATTCGGAGATTTGCACGTGCAATTTTGCTGACTAGGATTTTTGAACGCTGGAGCTTCTTCTTCTTGCCCTCCTGATAATGAGATGCTATGCTTACGGACATCAGTCTCAATTCAATCGCGCTCGGTGTAGCCACGCGCTTCAAAATTCAAAAATTAAATAAAAAATCGAATAAATCTAAAAATGGTTACGCGAATTTCGTTGGATTATTATTCTGATTCGTTTCTCGCGCACATTGTGAGTGTCATGAGTGGATGCGGGGTGAATGTGCGTACGGAAATTATGAGCTTAATTTTCGACGAACTTAATTATTGCATGAGACATTTTTATATTGAGCAAAAGATGGGACGCGTTTTGAGCGAAGAACACCGCGTAGCGGGTGCTTCATGCGTCGTGATCCAAAATTTTTCAATTTACCGCGGGGAAATTATTTTCTCCGACGAAGAAGGATACACGGAGGTGTGGCTCGTCGATTTAAACGAATCGGATTATTATTGGCCTTCATCTTTATATTATGTTGAGGCATATTACGCTATGACACCACCCCTCATCATTGAGTGCGAATTACGCGGTATGGAAGGATACCGAGGAGACGAGCGCGCTAGAGAAATTCTCGAAACCGTGTGTCTCGGGCTTCGCGCAATACGTGCGACCATTATGTCCCGGGACCACGACATGGGGGTCCTTCGAATTCGCCTTCAGGACGAGGCGTCCCAAGACATCGGGGGGATGGTCCACGTCATGATGAACGAAGAAGAAGCTGAGCCATATGATGCTGGAGAACGTGATGAGGGGGTGGAAAGCGGGAATGAGGAGTGAAGGCAGGTGCGGGCGTGTGCGTGCGTGCGTGTGTGTGTGTGTGTGTGTGTGTGTGTGTGTGTGTGTGTGTGTGTGTGTGTGTGTGTGTGTGTGTGTGTGTGTGAGAAAGTGCGTGAGCGAGTGAGTATCGTCATCATCATCATCATCATCATGATCATGATCATCATCATCATCATCATCATGGTAAGTAATTTAAAAATTTTTCTCTCTGAAAAAAGAGTTGGTACCTGTATGACGCCCCCGCCGATCCCCACCCCTCCCCTCACCATCAACCTCGTCACTATACTTTTTCACTACCGCCTCGTAAAGTGGTGGGGGAAAAGTGTAGTGGTGGGGGAAGCCGCATGGTGGGGGTAGGAGTGGGGATGGGAGTGGGGGGCGCCATACGGGTACCAATACTACTCACGTGCCTCGCGGTACGACCGACGTGTTGCCGAACATTTCTTGACTTGACCACACAATTATACCACTCCTCTCAAACTGCCTGGGCCCATAACCTGTTGTTATTCTTCAGGAATATAGGTAGTGGTAAATTGCTTCGTTGTAAATAAGAACAACCGATGGATTTGTTCGATGAAAATGTCGGATATAAAGTTTTAATATATTATAGAATACAGAAAAGCGTGTTCGTCTCTATGACACGTGAAACGGAACTGGAACGCTCGACTCGATATCCGCTCAGGCACACTAGCGCTCCTCTCGTCACATACTCGCACTCTTCTCCCTCTCTCCGATTGGCGCTCGCAGGCGCGCGAAAATACGAGTGTGATAAACTCTTATTTATTCAACAGTATCGTCTCCATTGGTCGCGTTTAGTATCGTTTAATTCAGTTTAGTCTCTTTCAATCGCGTTTCGTCTCGTCAAGTTGCGTTTAATCTCGTTTAGTTCAGTTCAGTCGCGTTTCGTCTCGTTTAGTTGCGTTTAGTCTCGTTTCGTCGCATTTTGTCTCGTTTAGTATCGTTTAGTCGCGTTTTGACTCGTTCAATCGCATTTAGTTTTGTTTAATCGCGTCTAGTCTTGTTTGGTCTCTTTTAGTCGCGTTTAGTTTAGTTTCGTATCGTTTAGTCCCGTTTTGACTTCTTTAGTCGCATTTAGTCGCGTTAAATCGCGTATCATTTCGTTTAGTTCAGTTTAGTCTCGTTTAGTCGCGTTTAGTCTCGTTTAGATTCGTTTAGGCGCGTTTAGTCTCGTTTAGTCGCTTTTAGCTTCGTTTAGCCTCGTTTAGTCTTTTTTAGTCGCGTTCAGTCTAGTGTCGTTGCGTTTGGTCACGTTTAGTCGCGATAAGTTTCATTTAGTCTCATTTAGTCGCGTCTAGTCCCGTTTGGTCTCGTTTAGTCTCGGTTAGTCGCGTTTAGTTTCGTTTAGCCGCGTTTAGTCGCAGTTAGTCTCGTTTGGTCGCGTTTAATCTCGTTTAGTTCAGTTTAGTCGCGATTAGTCTCATTCAGTCTCGTTCAGTTGAATTTACTCGCGTTTAGTTTCGTTTAGTCGTGTTTTGTCGCGCTTCCCCGCTGCGAATTCCCGTATGGGTTTCAGTGTGGGAATGTATGGGGAAGCATGGGACGGCCAAGGAAAGTGTGGGATCCCGTACGTTTCCTGTACAGGATGAACATTCCTGTACAGGAACCTGCATGGGAACCTGTGTAGGTCAGCGTAGGAAGCTGAATCCTGTACGGGATCCTGTACAGGAGAACACAGGAAATGAATTCCTGTACAGGAACCTACATGGGAAGCTGTGTGGGGAAATGTGGGTAGCTTTATCCTGTACGGGATCCTGTACAGGAGAACGCAGGAAATAAATTCCTGAGAAGGTTCCTACATTGGAACGTGTGTGGGTTAACGTGGGAAGCTGAATCCTGTACAGGAGAACGCATGAAATGAATTCCTGTACAGGAACCTATATGGGAACTTATGTGGGTCAACGTTGGAAGCTGAATCCTGTACAAGATCCTGTAAGGGAGAACGCCGGGAATTAATTCCTATACAGGAACCTACATGGGAACCTGTGTGGGTCAATGTGGGAAGCTGAATCCTGTACGCGATCCTGTACGGGAGAACGCGAGAAATAAATTCCTGTACAGGAACATGCATGGGAACCTGTGTGGGGCTGAAGCTGAATCCTGTATGGGATCAGTGTTGCCAGTTCAGTACATTTGTACTGAATTCAGTACGTTTTTACGTATTTCAGTACCTTAGTACGACGCTGGCCAATTCAGTACGTTTTGAAATCTCAGAAGAAAAAAAAATCTATATCCTTACCGTGCCAGGATATGCCATGACCGCACATGGCGCATCCAATCGGGTCATCCGAAGTCGACGCATAACGAATTAAATATACATTTTGTATTGTTTTATACTGAATGTATTGGTATGTATGCATTTTTCGTGATCCCTACCTTACCGATTGAAGGTAAAAGTCCGATCCCTACCTTACCGACTGAAGGTCATTAAGCTTGGGTATGCTATATATGTATTTATATATAGCGCTTAAGTACGTTTTGGTCTGTTTCAGTACGCATGGGAACCTGTGTGGGTCAACGTAGGAAGCTGAATCCTGTACGGGATCCTGTACGGGAGAATGCAAAAAATAAATTCCTGTGCAGGAACCTACATGGGAACCTGTGTGCATCAACGTGGGAAGCTGTTATCTATTTTGTACTTGGTGGAACGTGCGATCGATAAAATGTTGTGTTCATTGTTTGTAACTAATGTTATATTGTTGAAAAAGACGAATTAATTGGTGATGAATGTTTTTTGTGTATGGTGAATTTATTAGTCCGGATGAGTAAAAGTTATTATTGTTATTTTGTTGACTGTTGATTGTATAAAGTCTTTGTTTTATTACTTTTTCGGTAAAGGAGATCGAATAACAATTTTGTGTCATCGTGTTCATAATAAGTTGAAGATTTTTCTTGTGAAATGATGGATGACATAGTTTTCTTGCTCTGTCAACTAACATGTAAATTATGATTTTTTTTTGTGAAGTGGGTGGTGTGAGAAGAAGTTTATGAATCTGCCTGACCAAGTTGGTTTCCTGCACCAGTTTGTGATGATTGAATTTTGATTGTGGATTAGAAGTATATCGAGAAAAAAAATTTTTTTGCTCTCCTCTATTTCTGATGTAAATTGTAATTTTGAATTATATGAGTTGAAGATTTTGATAGTGGATTCAATTCTGTCTATTGGCAGAATTGTTTAGAAAAATTAAAATTTTCTAAACAATTCGTTTCCAAATCAATCATGACAATGTTAGATAGTATCGGAGCAAGAGGTGAACCCATTGGTAAACCAGAGATTTGTGATATATTTTATTTTGGAATATACAATAAGTTGAGAACATGATAAATTCTATTCTACTCAACATTGAAAGAGACAAGTTGGTAATTGTGTGGAATTGAGATATTTGAAACTAATTGTTTTATGTAGAAGCCATCTTTGACGTGTGAGCTTGTTGTATTCATTAGTTTAGATAGTTTTGATTTGATAAATTCAGCTAATTTATGTTTTGGATTATTGATTGACGATACTATTGGACGAAGTGGAAAGTTATTTTTGTGAATTTTTGGAAGGCACTAGAGGTGAGATAAGTTGCAATTTTTTGCTTTTAGATATATGAGTTATGTTTTGTCAATGATTATAGTTTTGTGTTGGTTGATTTCTATTTTGGTGATTCTGGTAATGTGTATTGTTTTGGTTGAGATGTGTTTGTGAGGCCATTGTTCTTAAAAATTCATCGTGATTGAAGATGTGTTGATGTATATTCATGGTTTGTTGAAATCTAAGATTTCCGAATTTTTACTGTGTTTTTCATAAATGAGTTTTGATAATCTATTCAGTTTTGTTTGTTCAAATGCGAAAAATTTTAGTTCGAGTTTTAATTCGAAAATTGAGATAATCGATTTCTATATTTAATAATGATTTGTGAGTTTTGTGTTACTCTCTTAAGTCTTAATTTTCCTTTATTGCCAAAAATAAGAATATTGAAGTTTCTCAAGTAAATATGTTTCGGTATCAAACAGAAAAACTTTTCTTTCCATCGAGACCTGGAAAATTTCATTGGCCGAATCGAAGCCGATTCAATAACAACAATTTTCTTGAAATTTTTGGTTTTTTCAAAACAGTCGATGGGAATTTATGAATCGTTTAGCTGGATTCTTTAACTTCAATTAGTTTTATTAATTTTTGTTCTGCGACCATTTTTCCCTGAGATATCGGCGATTGAACAAAAATTCGTCTTTTTTCTAAATCTTCGACATCTCTGGAACTAATGACCGTACAACAAGTAAACGGTGGGTTTCGGAAACTTAAATCTACCCTCTATAAGTGCCTGTTACTGTCTTAAACGAAAATTTTCTTTTTCGATGTTTAATTTTGACTTGAAAAAGTCCAAAAAAATAACTTTTTTTCATGTTTTAAAAAATCTATGACAACTTTGCAAATATTGCGAAAAATACCAATGTTTTCAGGTTTTTTTTAGCTCAATACATACTTAAAAACTATGCAGAATTTCAAAACAATCGATCGAGCCGTTTTTTTGTGACCGAATCATCAAACTTTTAGAAAAATTGAAGGAACACGTTTATGGATCCTTAAAGACCAATTAATTAATTATGTTAAAAAAAAAAAAAATTCTCTCAAATTTGCATTTAATGAGCATGAAAACTAGAAAAAAATCGAAATTTCGAAAAAAAACAAAATTCAAAATTTTAGAATTTTTTTTAAAATTATTTATTGGCATTTTTTTTTAATTGAAAAAAAAATTCCAATATTTTGAAAAAAAAACATTGAAAACATTAGTATCTTTCACAATATCTGCAAAGATGTGGTAGATTTTTTAAAACAAGAAAAAAAGCTATTTTTTTTTAACTTTTTCAAGTCAAAACTAAGCATTAAAATTTTTTTTTCATTTTAGACTGTAATGATATAGAGGGTAGATTTGAGTTTTGGAAATCCACCGTTTACTCGCTCTATGACCATTAGTTCCAGAAATATCGAAGATTAAAAAAAAAAAAGACGAATTTCTGTTCAATCGCCGATATCTCAGCAAAAAATGGTCATAGAACAAAAATTAACAAGCAAATTAAAGCCAAAGAATCCAGCTAAACGATCCATGGATTGGTTAAGCTCGAAAATTTTTTTTGGAGCCTATCGACTGTTTTAAAAAAACGAAAATTGAGAAAATTTTTACTGTGATATTTCTTTCGACTACGTCGAGGGTGAAGCCCACAACAGTTTTTTGACTTAAGATTCCAAAACTAGAAGATTTAAGTTTCGAAAAGATTTTTTTAAAAAATTTTTACGACCAATATTAACAAAGTTTCAGCCTTTGGAGAATCGCTGAAAAATCTCGAAAATTTTGTTGTTCCTTTAATTTCTTGACTGGGTGTATAAAGCATACTTTATGTGTTAAAATATTGTTTAGAAAATAAATGACAAAATATTATTAATTGATTAAAAATTATAAACTTGATAATACAGAAAAATATTCACAAAACGTATTATTTCTTTCATAACAAATTAAAATAATTTGATGATGGTATTATTTTAATTATAATAAATAATCTAAAATATATTTCATGTTATAGATTGAAGGCTTTTGCGGCCAGAGTCGTAATTACGTTTGTTGGTTTCCGACCGAATGCCGAGTTTCGTAGCAATGTGTCAACGTTTCGTAAAATGTTGCAGTCTGCAACTCAGATTTTGTTGCGTTTGCGATATGTTAGCAATTTTGTTGTATTAAGGCTGAAGTAATATTCCTCTAACAGTACATGTACGTGGGAGAACACTTTGAAGTCTTTCTCCACAAATCTGAAACTTTTGCGCGTAAATCGTTCCACGTTGAGCATTACTGGCAGGGATCCATATTCGTTGAGAGTCCGTATCCTAACTTTCGTGTGTCGTATTGCTATTGACGATTTAATTAACGCCGAGTTTCGAAAAATTCTATAGAATATAGTTTGTGTTTGCAGGTCCTTGCAATTTTCCACGAGGATGCCGAAAGTTCGGCATCCTCGCACCACACACGCTGCTTCTAGCCCACCCTATGAGGAATCATAAGGTGGGTTAGAAGAACAGGAATTCAAAATTCCTGTTTAATTATTCGTATTGTAAAGTAATTGCGCTAAATTTTATAGCAAATCTGGTGAAAATATGTTTTCTTATGAACTTCAACACCCCCGTTCACCCGGTTAAAGGTCGAATTTCGACTTTTATCACTCACACAAAAGTGAATCGTGAGATGCATTCTGTCCACGGGATACGTGGATTTGTAGATTGGGCTACAACGGTCATATCGAAACGTCCTGCTCCCCTCGATTACATAATAGAATAACATTTCGCCCTTGAGGAAATACTGAACAAATACAATTCACAAATTATAATGATAATTACAATTTACAATTTACAAATAGAAATACAGCCAGCTTTTTAATGAAACTTGGTGGGATGGTAGTAGGGACTAATTCTAAGAAAACGGTAAAGAGTTTTGCTCAGATGCGCAACCGTTCCCGAGATATTACGGGTAAAAAGTTTCGCAGTTGCTTATATCGCTTAACGTTAATCGAAGAAACAACAACGGGCATAGCTCATCGTCAGCGGCGAGTGCTCGGCCTGCAATCCGTGCGTCCGGGGTTCGAGTCTCACTCGGTGACTTGTTTTTTTTTCACAATTCACTTTTCAGTGGAAATGTAATCGATTTTTCTTCCACGAATGATAATTTTTCCAATTTACTATGCCATGCACGCATGGATGAATACCATGCACTGTGCACAAATTAATTTCCACTTTCTCCAAAGAAACCCTTTTGGTCTAACCAGATACACAGCATGACTTTCGAATGTTTGGTGTTGATGATGAGGTCGATGGCAACGATTTACCGGGCATATTGTAGTATTTTTTCTTCTTGGGATGTCGTAGAATATCCATTTCTCATCTCCAGTCAGAATCCGATGTAAAAAAACCCCTTTCTCGCCTTTCAACGTCGCACCCAATTGTCTTGCTGTTCAATAATTCTGATGGATTTCAATCATACGGAAACTGCTTGTTGAGTCACTTCCAATGATTCTGCAAGCTCCTCTTGTATTTGACCCAGATTTTCATCGAGTAATGCCTCCAATTCTTTGTCTTTAATCTTTTTTGGCTGTCCGGAGCGAGGCTTGTCTTCAACGCTGAAATCACCATTCCCTAGATGATTTGACAGTTGGATCATTGTCACCATAAACTTCCACAAGCATTTAATATGCTTCAGCCGCACTTTTCTTCCAATTAAAGCAGAAAACTAAAACCTCCCACAAATGCTGCTTCGTTCACATAAAATTTGACATATTCAACACAGTAGGAAAAAAGGTTTTTTATGAAACTCAGCGATGTAAATAAGCAATATAAAATAAATGTTATTGACAGATGTCTAACCTATCTGAAGCCACCGATATCATCTGTCACTATGAACCACTCATAATAGCCAGAGCCATCTTTTGAAAACGGACTGCACTAAATTGTACTCTCAATATATCACACGCCACCAAAACTTTCTTCATTGCAAAACGTTTACGCGATCGTTCGACGAGTTGCTAAGATACGACAGATGTAGTTTCTCCCCGATTCGTAACTCTTATGAAGCTCCCTCTTTTACCGACGTTTATCGACTACCTCTCACTCGCATCCTCGGCACCGAACGTGCAATCACGTGCAATAACATTAAACATACACAATAATATAAAAATGAGGTCATAACGTTTTCGAAATTTTGAAAACTAACGTCAAGACTGTATATTGCCTTCCAAAACAGTTATTCGAAGTCTAATGTGAAAAAGAACAGTTTCTATAAATTATTGACACTTGAGCAGTCGTCGGGATTGCGCGCCGTATACAGCGGAGCGAGCTTCGCGAGCGACTCACACCGAGGCAGCACCTCATGGTCACTCTCACCGCGATTAATATATTCTCTATACGCTTGTCAATCGATTATTAAAGACTCGTTACGTTAATCATCGCAACCATCGTAATCACCGCAGCTCAACGAACTATTATTTGTGTAATCTACTATTGATTTTATACAATAAATTACTGTCGCTTTTGCTCATCGTCACGATCCTTTAACATTTCTGGCAAACATTAATTGAAAATAAATTTCTCAAACATTGGTCCTTCGAGCCGGATCGTGAAAAATCGTGACTCACGTGTATTTAGAGCGGGAAAAAATAGTTTGTGGAACTCGTGAAACTCATGCATGCTACATACTCCCAGTGCTTCGTTCGTGCGTGCGCGCACACACACACACACTCATATAACCTATTCGTGTGTGCCGCGTCTCTCACCTCGTTCGCGCTCGTGGGCGACACATATACTCTTGCTATTGCATTTGTGTGTGCCGCATCACTCGTGAATTTCATTCGCGCTCGCCACAGATACTCTTTCGATCTCTTTCGCGTATACTCCTTCGATCTCATTCGTGTGTACCACGTCTTTTGCCTCCATCGCGCTCGAGTGCCACACATATTCTCTTGCTACTCGTTCGTGTGTACCACGTCATCCGTGATTCTCGCTCGTGTGAGTCACGTATGAGAGTTCGATCTCGTCGTGTGTGCCGCATCGCTCACCGCGTTCACGCTCATGTGCCACACGTATACTTTGCTACTCACTTATGTGCGCAGCGTCTCTTGCCTCGTTCGCGCCCATGTGCCACATACGTACTCTCACCATCTCACTTGGGTGTGCTGCGTCCCTCGCCTCATTTCAACGACAACGTGCAGCAAACAGAGGTAAAAGCGTATCAACGTGCTATGCGCACGCTCTACAATATCACGGATAAGATCATCGCGCAGCAGCCTCCTGCTTTATCATTATCAACGAGCGAATCACGTTAGGAACCGAAGCTTCCAGATATTCTGCTGATCAGCTTTAACGGCGAATATGCGGATTGGCCCAGCTTCAAGAAGATGTTCCAAGAAGTCATCTTGAAAAATTCACGCATCTCAGAAATCGAGAGGCTCCACTATCACCGCAGTTGCATCGCAACCGGCCCAGCTGAAATCGCGAATCTCCCATTGATTAGCAGCTCATTGCAGCTGCCTTGGGAGATGCTGAACTCCCGCTATGAGAATAAGAGATTACTGATTCGAGCACAGCTCGACAAACTGTGCCGCCTGACTCAACTTAACAAGAAATCAGTAAAGGGGCTCAACAGACCCATTTCGACGGTCTCTGACGCACTCAAGGCCAGAGAGTCCCTGGGAGTCCTTGAAAACTTGGGCAAACTCATCATGGTCCATCACGTGTCGCGCCAACTCGACCCCTCAACGCTGGAGACGTGGAAAAGCTCGCTCAGCTCGTCCCTCGAGTATCCCGCGTTCTCAAAGCTCGAGAAATCTGTCAACTCGTGAGTTCGAGCACTCGAAGGGATCAAGGCAACCCCTCAACCTCCCGCAAAAACTCAGCAGTTCAGGAAGCCCGCGACTGCGCATCAGATTTCAGCCCAGCCCAACTCGCCGCAATCAATTCAGGAGGCAAGTCCTTGCCAATGTGACTGCTATGAAAGCCGTCACTTCATAGTGACGTGCCTAAAGTTGTGGGGCTCAGGCACTACCGGGCGCCGCAAGATTTCAGCCAATCACAGGCTGTGCTACAACTGTCTGGGACGGCACTCAGCTAACTGATGTAAGTCAACAAAGGGCTGCAAGCAGTGCGGAGCGAAACGCCACTCAATGCTTCACGAGTCGTCGGTTAAGCAACTGGCAATCGCACTAAAGAGCCATCAACATCATCTGCACCTCATTATGACGTTGGTGCAATCGTCAACTCATCAACGTCTGCTTGCACTCACCAATCTACGCTAGTTGCCACACCAATAGCACTACCTCAATTTGTTTTTGTATTTTATTTATTATATAAAATGACTTGTATTTGTTAAATATTATTTGTATTTGTTACGTGTGAACGGAACGCAAGATCATAATTTTCCCGCACGACTTACCGTCGCTGAATTTTTGGGTCGCCTTGCCTCGTCCCATACGGGCCCGTTCTGACGCGAGATGAGTGATAATTGGGGAATTTTAATTAGCAAAGAAATAAAACGGAATTTTAAAGTTGAAATTCAATTGACTATTTATATTGAAAGAAATTCGTGTGGACCAAAATACAGTGAAATTACAATATTGAGGCGCATTGCCGGAACTTAAATTGACACGATTCTAATCTTTCCTTTTCTCACACCCACACACACATACACACACACACACACACACGCACGCGCACACACGCACACGCACACACACGCACACACACTTACACACACGCACATACACGCACACACACACACACACGCACACACACGCGCGCACACACACACACGCACACACACACGCACACACACGCACACACACGCACACACACGCACACACACGCACACACACACACACACACACACACACACGCACACACACACGCGCACTCACACGCACACACACGTGCGCTACTCACTCGTGCTGACTATCGCTTTGCATCGTTTCCTGGGATTACCCGATGGTGCTGCTGGCTGGCGCTGATTCTAGCGTCTCAAGCTTACGATGCGTGAACGGCACCAAGATAAGCGCTACTGGGTTCTGCCAATTATTATGGCTCGACTGACAGTCACACACACACAAACAGTTCACGGTGTGAATAAAATAGTTTTAGATATACAGTCACCCAACAGTTTGAATAATTGATATAATTTTTATGGGTTCTCCCGACAGAAGTACCTACTATGCAATACTGATCCCGCCTACACGCAAATCAGATTTATAATACGGCGCAGGGAGGAAGAAGAGAATCCCGGAGTCCGAGATCTGTTGTTACCTCTTTCGAAATTGATCTAAGACTCTTATTAACGGTCACATACAATTCGAATAGTAATCTGGGTTTTTCACGAATTTCCGCCGACACAAGTACCCACTATGCGAATACTCATCCCGCCTACACGCAGATGAGATTGATAACGCGACGCAGGGAGGAAAAAGAGAAACCCGGAGTCCGAGATCCCGGTGTTGATTCTACCGAGTTTAATCTGAGACTAATTTGAAAATGAATTTCTTTACTGACTCAAGAAAAATATTTTCCTTCTCCTAAGCAAAAGGAGAGTTTCTGGGGGGTTCTTTGTAGGGATTCTGATATCAACCCCGCGTGCAAAAAACCCTGATTTAACTGTTTCGTGCGTGGAGCCCTGGCCCGCCGGCGCATCCCACGATCGCGAATCGCCACGTCGCCGAAAAACTCGAGCGAGGTTACGATTCGCGAAATGCATTTTATTATTATATCTAGTGCACCGGAAAACATGCGAACGAAATTATAAATCAATTCATTACAATGAATAAAGGAATAAAATAGTAAAAATGATAATATCTCATGCTCATTAATGATCGGAAACAAAATAAAATTGGAAAAATATCATCGCAAATATGTCAGGATGTAACACATCAGGATTAATACGCAATCATCATGCTCGGCTACTCATCGAATCTGGGATCAGAGCTCACGGTCGTGACTGGACAACTCATCCACCAACTCAACATTGGTCGCCAGCACTAATCAATACCAATCATTGGGACTGAAGGAAAGAGGACAACTCAAACGCGTGTTAAGATGTCTCTCTCTCTTTAGAGTCGCTCAATGCAAGCTCGACAGTCATCATTCAAGCTCATATCCTTGACACCGTGTCCTCAATCCTACCGTCATTCTAAACGCCTAATCAAATGTCGCCTTATCTCAAAAATCGGAAACTGGCCGATTCTAACTTTCTCGATCTGCGCGCCAATGACATTATCATTGGAGCAGATGCATATGAACAAGCCATCAAGCCTGACATTATCATTGGAGCAGATGCATGTGGACACTATCAAGGCCCAACACTATCAAGGGCACATTAACAATGCCGATAGCTCAGTCATCTATATTCGGCTGGCTTGTTTTCGGTCCAGTGCACTCACCATACTTACCATACTTACCATACTCACCATACTGTACATCTTATCATGTTAGGTCCACAAAACTTAGGTCCACAACACAGAGTTGCAGAATTTACTAACTAAATTTTGGGTCTAAGAGAAGCTATCATCTGATTCTCCCAGTTCACTTCCAACTGAAGAATTACAGTGTGAAGATTACTTCCGATTGACGCATTGACGTGACTCGACAGGTCGTTACATCATACAACTCTCACTCAACTCATCACGTGCGTTACTGGGCAGCTCACCATTGTCTCAAGAGAACTCTTAGAAAACTTCAAAGGGAAGAATCCTACAACTAATTCTACATGATCTTCATGAGAGAATACGCTATCTGTCTCACATGCTAGACATCTCATGTGAGACAGCCTTGAGGAGATATATTGAATTTATACGATAGAATAATTTTTTTTAAGTGAAACTTCTATAGCGGCGTTGGAGATTTTTTTGGATGGGAGTGAATTCATGAGTAGCCCTTTAAACCGCAACATCAGTATATATAGTTATACCGCACACGTCTTTCGTGCGCATGCGTCATGAAAGAGCTTCTATATCTATATACATAGTTATATATATAGCGAGCTATACACATGCAACGCTGGCGCTGGCACTGGCGAAGCGAAGGCTCGCATGTCCGTGTGCATCTGCCTACGGACAGTATAGCGTCTACTTGTATTGTATGTACGCGCTCACGACATCGAATTTATTTAAAAAGTGGAAACAGTGCGAAGGATGAAAAAATATATAACAAAACATTGTACAGGAACGGTAAGGTTTTTTGAATCTTTGAATTTACAATTTTGATAAAACAGCGGAAAGAAAAGTTCAAATAGGTTAGTCCGAATATGAAAATTCATGTGAGCGAATTGGTTATGTTGTCAATGAGCAGTACTACTTATTCTTTCCCTGCTTTTCCTCGAAAAAGCCAATATGGCGCATGTTGAGAAATCCGAGCTATGACAACAAATGTGTCTTCGAGTGACGAATTTTGTTGTATTGCATTTTTTCGGATTTACTCCTTCGCTGTGCATTCTCACCATAATAAGTCATATTGGCCTTTTCGATGAACTGCTGTGACAGGTAAATGAGGCAAAAAAGGCCAATATGGCAGGTAAATGTACTTGTCTCAAGTCGCTATCAATTCCACATATTCAATGTGGATACATTTCTCGCATATATTTGACGTATATTTCGCAAGAATATCTCATTTCTACAACAAAATATATTCAAGATATATTTTCTGTATACATCGACATCTATTCTTTTTCCGTGAGGTTTTTTTAATCAGATATGAACAAATATATAATTGAATATATCAAAATATTTATGCCTCAAGTTCACGAAATGATCTCTAAATTTTGCAGACACACTTTCAAGTCTCTCCAGGTGTATAAAAATAAAATATTGATGAGTTTTGATCGACTTTATTGAAAATTTCAATCACACATTTTTATTATTTTTCGAAACGTTTATCCCCGTTGTAAAAGTGGATTATGATATATTTGAAATATATCGCGATATATAAGTGCTTTTATATATTGTAAAAATATCTGACAACGCACTTTTTAACGTTTTTAACTGAATTAATAACGTAAACCGTACAACTGACCGCACTCTAACGTCCGCGTGTTGCCTGAATCTGCCACAACGCCGCGCCACTAGAGTTATCCAAGAGGCGTATTCTGATACTCCTCATCCACATGGTTTTATTAATTGTAAGGACAAGGGCCGATAATGAAGTTTTACTTTTATCACGTGTACTGAGTTACACATTTGGTTTTTCAAATAGTTGATTTCAATATTTGCAGAAATTTGTAATTATTATCCATTTTATGGCGTTACATTCAAGGTCGCTTGTATTGACGCTCGGTCTCGCTCTCTCGCGTTTGCGCTATGTGTAACGTGTGTTTCGCTCTCGCTTGTGTAATATGCACGCCTTGTAGCTGTGTGTGTGCCCATTGTTATGACAAGCGCTCTCATGCTATGGTAACGAATAAAGTTCGTTTTGCTCCCGATGGATATTCCATGGGAATATTCAAGTGCAGTGTGCAGTGCAACGATACTAGTTTCTCGTATTTCGACTGAAACAGCTCTCGCAACTACCTGAAAGACTAAATATCCGCCAGGTGAGCCATTCGTCACTACGATCCCGTTAACGGTCTCGGATTCGAATAAGTTCTCATACTACTTGCTGACACTCAACTCCGACCCTCTCTACCATAACCCGCATCCTGAGCGGCCACGCATTTCCGCAACTGCTCATCCCCGTTCGTACATTCCGTCCGTTTGTTCTGCCCTGTATCGTCCGTGCGGGAGTCGAGGTCTTCCCACTCGATTCCCAGATTAGCCCGGTTAGCCCACCGGCGAAATAAAAAGTACGTTACGGGAATGGAGGTCTTCCCGCCCGATCCCTAGTTTAGTCCGGTTAGCCCACCAGCGAAATAAAAGTGCATTCGTGGAGTCAAGCCCTTTCACTCGACTCTCAGGTATGACCGGTTTGTTAATTTCCGGGGAAATAAAAATTAACTGGCGTCCACCAGGAATGTTAGGGACGTTACGTGCGGGGGTGACGGCCGAAGGTGACGGAATCGGTATCGTCTCGATCTCGTAAAAGAAAAGCAATCCGTCACAAATGGCGCCCGATATGAGGCCTGCCAGAAAGTAGTTGAAAGTCTTGCTTTCGGTCTCGTGTACGTTCTCGTACAGTGTATGAGACGCCCTGTACAGTTCAGTGTATGCAACGCTCTCGGACATTCATGCTCTCGGGCGAAAATATTAATTCGCCTCTTCCGAAAAATTATCAAGCGAATATATCGCGATATTCAGCTCTCGTAAATAAAAGAGGAGATTTTCAGGAGTCTCTCTCCTTCTCGAATTATATGCAAAAATTTCAATCGAAATTTTTGCCGCTCTCGAATAATAGAATGGAGAATGAATTTTTATTTATTCTCCCGCTCTCGGAATTCAATTGCGAAAATTCTCATTGAAATTTTCGCCGCTGTCGAATCAGAAAATGGGGAATACATTTTATTAATTCCCCCGCTCTCGAAAATGATCTACGAAGATTTCTGTTAGAATTCGTGCCACTCCCGATTGAGGAGATGGAGAGTGAAAAATAATGTTCCCGTTCTCTCTCGTTCTCGGAAAATCTAAAATTTTTGCGGAATTCTTTTTCGGAATTTTCCGACCATCCCGAGTGAATTTCTGAGTTCTCGATAAAATTTGTTCTCGAGAAAATTCTGAAAAGAATTTTCAACGATCACGATTAAGCGAGAAATTCTGGTTTAATTTCTTGGCTCTCGAATTATACGAAAGCGTCCCCCCCTCCCAGGGAGATCTTCGTGGTTCAGGGACACAGTTATTCATCGTACGATATGGATTAATTGTCGTTCTCGCAAAACCGTGGATGACGTCACGAAGTCTCGATACGCTTGAGCGGGTAACCATTAGGCGTAAGCCTATTGTTCGAGCTTCGGATGCCCACGAAAAGCTTCAAAAATGGGAAAAACCGGTCTCGGAGCTTCCGAAGGACCCCGCTCTAAGTCCTATCACAACCGTTATCGATGAGCAAGGATTCGTGATCGATAGAGTCTATCGCGAATCTTCGTATCGAACGAAGTTTCTTCGAAATTCTTAGTTCACGTTCTTGTTCTCGTTGTGCTTTCGCGTACTCTCGTACAGTTGTCGTTCTCGATGCACATTCGCGTGTGCTCGCCATGCTCACGACTACGCTTCAAACGCTTCCGAATTTTTCGAGAATAACCGCGAGTGATATATCGCGAGTTTCTCAAAAAATTAAAAACTCTTGAATGCTCTCCAATTTTTCGACAATGACCGCGAGTGAGATTTCGCGAGTTTATCAACAATTGTAAACTCTTCAGCTCTCGATAAGACAATTCTCCTAAAAACTTCCTTCGAGAATTTTCAAAGATCTCACCATCGAGAAATTTTCTTAAATTTCTCAGCTTTCGATAAAACAATTTACTTTTGAAAATTTCTTTCGAGAATTTTCATAGATCTCGCCATCGAGAAATTTTATTAAATTTCTCAGCTCTCGATTAAGAAATTTATTTTTGAAAATTCCTTTCGAGAATTTTCATAGATCTCGCAATCGAGAAATGTTATTAAATTTCTCAGCCGTCGATAAAATAACTTTTTGGAAATTTTTCTCGAGAATTTTCATAGATCTCACAATCGAGAAATTTTATTAAATTTCTCAGCTCTCGATTCATTAATTTCTCCTTGAAAATTCCCTTCGAGAATTTTCATAGATTTCGCAATCGCGAAAATTTATTACATTTCTCAGCTCTCGACAAAACAACTTTCGAAAATTCCTTTTGAAAATTTTCAAAAATCTCGCCATCGAGCAATCTTATTAAATTTCTCAACTCTCGATTCATTAGTTTTTCCTTGAAAATTCTTTTTGAGAATTTTCATAGATCGCGCAATCGAGAAATTTTATTAAATTTCTCAGTTCTTAAAAAATAATTTTTTAAAAATTCTCCTCGAAAATTTGCATAACTCTCACAATCGAAAAATCTTATTAAATTTCTCCACTCTGGATTCATTAATTTTCCCTTGAAAATTCTTTCCGATAAGTTTCATAGATCTCGCCATCGAGAAACTTTATTAAATTTCTCGGGTCTCAATGAAATATTTTGGTTTTGTTGAAAATCCGGTATCGGGATTTTCACCGATCTCGTTAAATCAAGGAATCTGTTTTTTTTTTTTTTAATTCTGTGATCGGAAATTTCACCACTCTCGCTCCATCGAGAAATTCAGTTCAATTTCTGGGATCTTGATGAAAGTTCTTTCGTTTTGAAAACCCGTTATTGGGACTCTCATCGATCTCGCTCGATTGAGAAATTCGGTAGAATTCCTCGGGTATTAGTAAGAATAATTTTTTTCTTGAGAATAATTTCGGTAATTTTCGCTGGTCGCGCAATCGACATTTTTTTTAATTTCTCGGTTCACGAAGAAATTAAATTTCGCTGAAAACTTCTTTCTAGAATTTTTATGGATCTCGATAAAAATTCGTTTTTTTGAAAAACCGTTATCAGGGTTTTCATTGATCTCGTGTGATCAAGAAATTCCGTCGAATTTCTTAGGTCTCGGTAAAAATCCGTTCTTTGGAAAAATGCGTCATCGGAATTTCCTTCCATCTCGTTCAATCGAGAAATTCTGTCGAATTCCTTGGATCTCGATATTAAACAAAAATTTTGTTCGACGTCACCGTCGTGAACGTTACAGTCACTCTCTCGGCACGGATTCAATAACCCGGATTACGAAAAGCTCTCGGAACAGCATGGAACTTCGGGGACAAGAAGAGTGGTCATCGATTCACCATTGGTGAGTCCGATTCTGCTCTTGATGGGCCGTCCGGAATCGCGCGTGTTCAACAGCGGCCATGAAATGTTTGGCCACTGAATGAAAATTCTTTTTGTCAAGCCCTTCTCGTGCAAGCGCGGTTACGCGCTTAGCAACCGCTCCTGTCTTCCCTAAAAGTTAATCAGTTACCGTTAGCAACCTGGGGGAAAAAGTTCCGCCGTAAAAGATTCGCGTCAGAACGGATCTCGTACAAATTCCTTCTCGTGCAAGCGCGATTATGCGCTTAGCAAACGCTCTCGGCTTCCCTAACAATTAATCAGCTATTGTCAGCAACCTGGGGAAGAAAAGTTCCGCCGTAGAAGATTAGCGTCGGAACGAATGTCGTACAAAGACCTTCTCGTGCGAGTACGATTGCGCATCGAGCTACCGTTAGTAACCTGGGAAGAAAAGTTACGCTGTAAAAAAATGGCGTAGGAACGGATCTCGTAAAAATAACCCCTTGACACCCTCGTCAACGTGAGGAGTAGTCGATACGAGATGGTACCGAATCCATAACTCGTGATTAGCTACTGTTTGATCCCTACGCCAAAGTCACCCGTGAGGGGTGAGGACTTGTCACGTAATTTTTCGGAATCACGGCCACAAAGCCAGAAACGCTGTTGCAAAAACGTATCGCGCGATCGTATTGCGATTACATTTTTGGTTCTGGTTCGTCAAGAAAAGTTTGGAAAAGGTCACGCGATCGAATCCGTCGTGGAAAATATGTCTCCAGGTAAAGAGTTGCCCGACGAGAAGTCTCGGTGGAATTGTCAAAGGTCCGGCTGCAATGCCGGCGCCCCAATGTAGAAGGAACCACGAGATGGAGAGCAGGCGCAGAGTGTTACGGGCAATGGCTGGGAAGAATTGCGCCGCGCTAAGTAGAGTAAGGCCTTGTGTTACGTCCTGACGTAACGTCCATAAATTTTATTCTTTAACGAAATCATCACCAAAAACATAATTAAAAACTTAAAGATCTACGAGAAGAAGGTTTGTCGTTCCGATGCCCATTCCGTTCAATGATAAAAATTAGAGATTCATATTAGCGACTAACATCTAAAGAAAATGACCGTCGGTAAAATCGGGTAGTATGGAAGGACAAACAGGGACCAAGATCTCTACAAAAAGCCATAAACTCACAACACCATCTAGTGGGTCAGGCACACTAACATCGCCTTCCGAACTGACGTACCCTACACCGGCCTATCGACCGAAGCTATAGATCCTTGGATCTGATAATGCTCTAACTATTATAAAAAGAAAGAAGAAGGCTCGTGGTGTCTCGCTCTGTCGCTCTTGGAGAACAAATACACACAAGGGAGCGGTTTTCCTTTTCTTCCTCACACATGTACATATATGCGTGTATCCATAGTAGATTCAAAGCAAGAACGAACGGAATGACTCTAAATAACGATGGATTTTCCTATCCCATACCAAAATGGAATTTAAAGATAAATAACTAAACTTAATTAGATAACGAACTTTCAGGATAAATTCGCAATGAGATTGAGGAACAAAAACAAAATATACAAATGGAGTAAAATCAAAATTAAATAAACAAACGAAATAGAATATTAGTTGAATATACAAATAAAATAGTAGAAAATATATTTATATTTTTATTAAATATATTTATATCTCTTTTCACAAAAAATAGATAATCAAGATTAAAACTAAGAACGAGATCGAAAATTAAATAATAAGTTAGACGGATTTAAATGCAATAAGCATTCGAATACAATCTACCCATTCAATAATTATTTCTTTCAAATTAAAAAAATCGTTAAACAAAAAAATAAATAATATCTCGAGGAATTGACCAATAAAATCTCTAATTACAAAATAAAATCGCACATTGAATTCACAGAATTACAAACTCATCAGATAAAGAATTTAACCCCAAATTCAAATTCCGAAAAAAAGAAATCAAAATTTATATTGTTAAATTAAAATAATTCCAGAAACTCGAAATATTATTTTCCTGTATAAAAATCAAAAAGAAAAAAGTCAAACACTTATGGGCAAAACTCATTTACATAAGGCCCCCTTCTTTTCCACGATCCATGGCACGTGCGCGAAGAAGAATTACATGATGTATTATATGATGCTGTATTACATGATGTATTAAATACCGTTTTTTTAAACGAATTTTGAATTTAATAAATTTATAAAATTCGAAATTCGTCTAAAAAAAACTATATAATATATCAGAGAACTGTTAAATACGAAAAACACAATATTGAAGATTTTTTATCCTCCTAAAAGACTTGGCATTAGTAAACGGATACGAGTTCCAACTTGAAATTTATTCGTGACTTCTCAGATATGTGCAAAACATGAAAAAAAAATTGTCCCGCTGAATTAAATTATGCTCTTTTTTTGTACATCAATTTTTTCGGTTTTTTGCCGAAATTCAAATGAATTCATTTTTTTCGGAATTGCTGATATTTTTTTTCGAAAACTGCAGAAAATTTCCGATCGAAAGCTATTATTAAAGAATTTTTTCGATTTTATTTCGCGCCGTGCCAAAGCTCCGAAGCGTTGAATACGCAAAAAGATTGAAATATAACTTTTGGTGTATTCCAAAGAGTATTACAATTAGAGATCTGAAAATTGGTGTACAATATACTTTCAGGCAACACTAAAATATACTCGAGTTTCAAGAAACTCGAAAGAGGTCAGCCTAAAAGGGGGTTCCGTTGAGCGGGAATACCTCATATATATTTCATTTTGGAATTAAAACCGTTGAACTATTGCGATCGAAAATTGAACCCCTGCATTTTTTGAGAATTTTATAACACTCGCTAGTGGTTTAAAAATAACTGACAACGATATCGTCCGACGTAGTCAAAAATATAGGTAGACGGCGGAGGGCTGAGCGAGTCCATGGGACACACGCGAGATAAAGGAGCGTGTCATTTATTTCTTCCGATTTAATTTCATGTGTCGCGGTGCCAAATATACAACCATCGTCCAAAATCACGAAATTTCACGTGAGATATAGCACGGCCACGACACATGGAATCGGAAGAAAAGCGGGAATTCGAGGTGTCGGTACATGGCAATTATCAGGCGACCACCAGCCACGATGCGTGAAAAGGGCCAAGACATCATTTGTCACTAATCGCCTGTTACGTCCCGCGACTTTCGGGATTTCTCATGGTCCACGGGTTTACCTATATCGGGTATTTCTCGAGGAAAAATGCGCATGAGAGGGAAACACGGTCGAGGCGAGGATCTATCCTTACGGTGGTCATATTCCCACCAATTCTCGAATTGCAGGCCATAGCGACAGAGTTGACGCCTCACGCATCAACGCATACCATCGAGGAGAATTTCGAGCGAAGTAATTATAATGCCGAAAGAAAAGATGGTATATCAAATATATTAAACATCCGCGGAGATACGGACTCCGAGAAAATAGCGATAGGGCCTCTGTCGGGCCAAGCGACGCGGGCATTAAAATCTTTGAAAGCGCGTGGCACACACACTAAATTCGAGATACTCACGTACACTAGCGTGTGTCCACACCGACGCCATCATGAATGATACGTCGAGTAATGATGTTAATACGTATGATCAGTGGTTCTTCCCTTTCATTTTTGGTAACGAAATAATTTTGAAATCCCGAAAGTCCGAAAAATAGGACAATAAAGTCAAGTCAAGTCTAAATTCAAGAATGGAAATTATTGCCTGGGTCAGGTCGGTCGAATCAGAAAATAGATTTATTTTTTTTTTTTGGAAAAAAACACAAACATAAAAAGCGCAGAGGAAAAATTCCTCTTGAGAATATTGAATTTCGCTGCTTGAAAGTTTCAAGATAGTTGGGTTTTGCGATGATTTATTAGGGTAGAAGAAAAAAAAAAGGGAAAGGAACATGCGGAAAAAAAATGGCGAAAGAAAAGAACACCACTGCGTCGTGAAAAGAGCACACGTGGCTCTTCGAGAATTAGTCACCCTGCGGGGAAAGAGAAAGGAAATCGCTTGGAGATAGAGAGCACTTCAGTGCAACCCAATATCTATTTATTTCCAACGTTTATAGTTGAGATTTTCAAGCAGAGGAACATATCGAATATATTAAACATCCGGGCGTAATTAAATTTATCAACCCTCAAAGAAAAATAAGTCCGCGTGAGAGAAAATTAGCGAGGCAGGCGTGAGTGTTTGTCCAAGAGTCCGAGGAAATCTCCTCGCGCCCCGCGGACGACACGAGGCCCGCTGCCCCCTTGAATCGCGTCGTTCTCTCTCGCACAACGGGCTGCTACAGAGGATACACGCCATATATGGGCACAAGTAATATTCAAAAGCATTTCTTTTTTTTGTATGAAAAGACAAATTAAAAATCTCAGGAGAAATTTCGCCTCAAAGAATACGAGCGAATTATTATTAATTATGAATGCATGTATGAATGATTTGTTCCAGGCTAATACAAAAATTTATTTATTTCAAATGATAGAATTCACATAAAAATTTTATTAAAAATCAGGAAATTCCAATAATACAGATTTTATTTCAAAATGATGATTTCAAGTAGGAAAATTCAAACAAAGGGTTTTAATTAAAATGACAACATTCTTATTTTGAATGATACAATTCAAATAAGAATTTTTGTATCTTTTCTAATAATTTGTCAATTGAATCTTTGGACCCTTTAATCTTTATTGACAGAAGTATAATAATTCATTATAATAATTTTACCCGCGCATTTTTTTTTCCCTCCATAGAAAATCAGTTCAAAAAATATGGAAAAATTTACAATTTTGAGATTTTAAAATCATCGAATTTTTTGGAAATTATAAAACAGTTTATTGAAAGAAATTATTGGAATCATAAAAAAAAATAAAATAATTCATTTAACTAAAAGTAAAATTTATTAATTTAAAGACTCTCCCTCTCTTGCAAGCAAACGATGGGAGGAGTCGAAGGGAAAAGAGGAAATGCAGAGCAGTAGAGCAAAGAAAGAGGAAGAAATATGAATTTGTCATAGGAAAGAGAGTGAGAGAGTCATAGCCGAAAATAAAGCCAATTGGAAGTATCGATGAGTGAGAGAGTCCGAGCGCGCGTGCGAGAGCGAAAGAGAAGAGAGGGATGATCAGAGCCTCCGTGGCGGGGCCTAGAGCGCGGCGAGAGCCCAAGCGAGGGCGGGAGTAAGAGAGAGGGAGAGCGAAAAAGAGACCCCTCGACTCCCTGTACGCGCGAAAATTTACATAAAAATTGAAAATTAAAAATTGAAAATTGTCCTCCAACATGCGAATTATAAAAGTATGGAAGAATGAAAGTAATTCGGTATAAAAAATTAAGTTTAATTATAGTTTAATTATTGTAAAAACTAGGATGACCAGCGAGGTGGAGGGGAGAACCAAGGCGTGAACGTCTTGGAGACAAGGGACGAATTACCCCTTCCCGAAGCTAAGCGGGTCATGATTATAAAAACGCGTGTCAAGAAGCACACGTACCCTTAATCATCTTCGGACTTTGCGCGCTTCAAGTATTCCACGACACTCGTCTCAATATTCATTAAATATTCAGTTCTGGAAAAGTTTTGTCGAGATTTTGAGTGTGGTTTTATTCAACATAATTGTTAAAGCATCTTTCTTTTCCTCCGAATATATTTCTTTCTTTCCCTCAAATCTTTATGCGCAACTCTGATAACCATAATTTCAAACATTTTTTATTCTAACCTTACTATTGACGTGATCATAAATATTGTGCGGGATCATCGAGTGAATTGTGTGGAAAAAAAAAAAAGAGAAATAGATCTGTGAATCCTTGTGTGGAGCTGTGAAAAAATATAAGCAACCAAAATATCGTAAACAGTGCCAGTTTAGTATCTTCAAATCGCCTTTCCCTTCGTCGCATCGAGCTATCCTGCGTTTCATCGTTTTGGGATTCGTTTTCATCGTCGGATTCATTGGATTTCTCGGGATTCATCCCCGTTGTTTGAGCTCTGATTCCTGGCTTCATCTCCGTCGCTCAACCTCTTGTCACCGGACTCATCGACGTCTTTCGATTCATCGTCATTGCAGCCCGTCTGCCATTTCTCACCCCTCAAAGAGAACAACACCAGGTAAGAAAGGAGAAAATTAGAAAATTGTCTTTCGCATGAGAATTTCGCAATCCAGGGGAACATGATCTCGACGTCCCGCGAGGATCTCTCCCGGTGGGTTGACCGATTTCCCTCACCGAATTCTCGCGACATTTTTGTCGGGAAAACTAGCAAGTAATGAATAAATTAAATTTTCCACCTGCACCTCTGATTTCAAGGAAATAATTTTCCTTCAAATTTTAATAATTTTGGAAAATAATTTCGTTTCAAATATTCGCTTCCGAAAAAAATTAATCTCATTTCTAAATTTTAATAATTTGAAAAATAATTTTGGTTTTAAATATTCATTCCTGAAAATTAGTTTTGTTCCAAAACTTTGTGAAATAATTTCACTCAAAAATATTCATTTCCGAAAATTAATTTTGTTTAAGTTGTAATAACTTTTGAGAAATGATTCATTTTAAAAATCTACTTTCGGAAATTGATCTTGTTTCCGGACTTGAATAACTTTTGGAAAATAACCTCATTTTAGATGTTCACTTTTGAAATTAATTTTGTTCTAAAATTTTAATAATTTTCATGACTATTTTCATAATTAAAAATTGTAATTTCTGTTTTGTTTCCCTTTTCATTTTGTGTGCCCTGTTGATAGGCCCAATGACTCTGCTGATGAAAGGTTCTTGCGGAAAAGGTTACGGTTTATTCTGAAATTGTTCTCCCCTTCAATTATTTAACGTTAACCTCAGAATGATCAAACCAGAAGAATTAACAGCGTGGTTAGGGGTCGCGGTCATTGCCGTACTCGCTATTGTGATTTTCATCATGACCTATTTGATCATTAGGGATAAATCCTCCCAATCTCGCGTTCACTTCCCATGAGACGAATCTAGCGAGCTATGAATAAATTAAGTTTTCTCTCTGTTCCCCCGATTTCAGGAAAATGATTTTGCTTCCGATTTTTGTTTAGACCTGAAAAATAATTTTATTTCAAATTCTATCTCTGAAAATAAATCATGAACTTAAGGTAATTCTGGAGAAAATCTCCGAAAAATAATTTCTCAAATTTCAATTATATCATTTCGATTTTTGAAAGCTGGATTTTGAATTTTAATCGTTTTCAAGGGATTTCCATGAAAAATAATTTTGCTTCAAATTTAACTATTTCTAAAAATAATCTTGTCCCAAAAATTTCATTTCTATGAGGAAGAGGGCGTTTCAAATTTGACTTCTTCCTGGAAGGAAACAGCTAACTTCGTTTCTACTCCCGAGAGATTGACTTTTAATCCTAGATGTTTCCGAAAGACATTTCTGAAGGGTGAATTTTAGGTTATAGGAATTTCCGAATTTCCTTTCAAATTCTTATTTTCAAAAATTAATTTTGTTTTAAATTCCCATCATTTCTGAAAATTAATTTTATTTCAAATACTTATTTTCGGAAATCAATTTTGTTTTAAATATTAATAATTTCTGAAGATAATTCCATTTCAAATTCTTATTTTCAAAAATTAATTTTGTTTTAAATTCCCATCATTTCTGAAAATTAATTTTATTTCAAAAACTTATTTTCGGAAATCAATTTTGTTTTAAATATTAATAATTTCTGAAAATAACTCCATTTCAAATTCTTATTTCCAAAAATTAATTTTGTTTTAAATATTAATAATTTCTGAAAATAACTCCATTTCAAATTCTTATTTCCAAAAATTAATTTTGTTTTTAAATTCCCATAATTTCTGAAAATTAATTTTATTTCAAAAACTTATTTTCGGAAATCAATTTTGTTTTAAATATTGATAATTTCTGAAAATAATTCCATTTCAAATTCTGATTTTCAAAAATTAATTTTGTTTTTAAATTCCCATCATTTATGAAAATTAATTTTATTTCAAATACTTATTTTCGGAATTCAATTTTGTTTTAAATATTAATAACTTCTGAAAAATAGTTTCATTTCAAATTCTTATTTTTAAAAATTAATTTTGTTTTTAAATTCCCATCATTTCTAAAAATTAATTTTATTTCAAATTTTAAATAATTTTGAAAATTAATTTCATTTTAGATATTCATTTCCGAAAAATCAATTTTATTTCTAAATCTTACTAACTTGGAAAATAATTTCATTTTAAAGAATTAACTTTGTTTCTGAATAATAATAATTTGAAAAATAATTTGGTTTTAAATATTCATTCCTGAAAGTTAGTTTTGTTTCAAAACTTTGAGAAATAATTTCACTCTAAAGTATTCATTTCCGAAAATTAATTCCGTTTAAGTTTTAATAACTTTTGAAAAATGATTCATTTTAAAAGTCCACTTTTGGAAATTGATTTTATTTCCGGAAGGTTATTGTATTCCGGAGCCTCGCAACCGAACGCTATCAAGACAATTACCCTTGTTTAGTTCAGATTTTTCCTTTATTTTCTTCCGTCATTTAAATTCAATTCCAAGAATCAATTCCGTTCTACATTACAAACCGTCGGCCCCCGGCGAATTAGTTGTTGGTACAGGCTACCATACCGGCCAGTGGCTGATATCAAAAGGCCCCGAAGGTTACACCGAAATCACACACGAACAAATCCGAAGGTTCTGACGGGTTAGATCGGCTGACCCAGGCAATCCTGCCAGTCAGTGACTAACCACGAAGGTGATTCCCTAGGATTACACACAAGCTCTGGGACCCGGAACACACAGTTGTTGGTACAGGCTACCATACCGGCCAGCGGCTGCTGATGTGAAACCTCTCAGAGCAACACAAATACTACTCAATCCGAAAACCTCCTCAAATATTCCTGATTTTATCTCCTAAAAAATGATTATCTGTAGAAGGATAATTTTCGCTCGTGGACGGTTTTGGTTGGCTGCGGAAAAATAATTTTCCGGTTCAAATGGATTTATGAATAAAAAAAAAATCGTTTTCCACTCCAAGTGAATCTTTCAAGGATTTATATTTTCCCACTTTTAAAAATTCTAAATGAATATTTTTCGGTCTCTTGTAGTAGTTCCGAACGTTTGGAGAAAGTAAATCTTCATCGGTGATGGTTTCTTTTGTTGGATATTTCCGGAAAAATAATTCCTGCACGGAAAGTCGTTGCGCTACCGATCAGAAAAAAATCACTTAACGATGAATCCTATCGTCGAATTACGAATCGCGACCCTGTTAATGATCTTTTGTTTGCTCATCCTGGTTGCTTTAACGTGCTGGGTTTATTTTAAAAATCAAAAGAAATCCATTCCCATTAAAATCGTTTCGCGTGTAAAATTCTCCCCGGCTGAGAGAAATCACCCTGTTCAATCCGGAGGAATTGCAGCAGCGGTTTAATCGAGATCCCTGTTCATACGCGACCTTTATAATTTTCGACTATGCAATTTTTCAACATATTATCTTTTTTTTGTGTTGTCGCCATATTCCAACGCTTCAGTTACAATCCGTTATTTAAGACACCGAGCTCAATAAAATACACTCTCACGGCCGTCCTGAGCAATTTTCCGCAAGGTTAGGCTCGGAAAGGCCACTTGTCCAGCAGAACGCTGCTATTTCGAAAAACGTGTAAAGGAAGGGTTTTATCTCTTCTTGACCGAGATGAAAAGCTAGCCGGCTGAGACGTAACACGCCAATGACAGCGCTCTTTACTATTGAGAATAGGGCCTGGGAGGAGAAAAAAGGCACGAATGCCACGCTACACGGACTCTCGGGAGCTCTTCTGGGTAGCGAAAGAAGAAAGTCGCGGGTATCGAAGAAAGCAGGAATAAAGGAAAAAACCGAGAACAAAAGAAAGGGAAGGAAGAAAGAGATAGAGAAAATATCGAAACGAAAACCGACCCGAAATACAAGGAATATAAAAAAAGTGAGTTCTATTCTTGTTCTTCTTCCTACTGCTGTTTTCTCGAAGAATATTCTTTCATAATAATTCAGATTAATCGACTGTATATTTATCGTGTCGGCGTGCTTGAGTGTTGAGTCTGTGTCCCGCGAGGACGGACGACCATTATGGTTTGTCGAGTTTGTATTGTCGTGTTGCGTTTCATGGTCGTCGTCTCGGGACGGATCGGGAAATAATTATAGCGACGCCAAACTCGAATTAAAATAAAACCGAATTATTGAATGCCGGGAGAGAACCTCATTGTATCAATTTTGCATCAATTTAAAAATACTGAAAAAATCTAAAAGTCTCGTATAGAAAATTATATTTCTTTTTGCCACGTGAATTTAAAGATTGTGAATACATCGAGATTATCCCAAGACGCGGAAAACCCGACGAATAGTAGAGTAGTCGAAAACCGCCATCTTGGAATGTATTTTTTTGTGAAATAAAATCATCCCGTGGCAAGAATAAAACTCCTTGACCGAATATTATTTTTTCGAACCCCCCACTCTACATATTCTTGTGGCTGTGGCTAGCCGAGCAGCGTTGATCGTCACTTTGTTATTTCGGAATTTTCCTCCATCATTTTTGTCTCTGGCGCCCATTTAAAAATAAAAGGAGGGCAATTTCAACATGATCTTTTTGAAGATCTTCGAGACTTTGATGGAAAATAACGCTACATTGTGCGCCTAATAAATTAAGCCTCTTCTAGACTCTTAACAACGTATATGAAAAACTGAAAGAGAAGGCATGAATTTTTTTTGTTCATACACCAGTTATTTTGCAAATTAATAATATTTCATTAGCCACCTTGCTAAAGAAAGGTTTCTACGTATTCAAGACGATTTTTTTGTAGATGTTCGAGACTTTGATAAAAAAATAACGCTGCATTGTGCACCTAATAAATTGAGCCTCTTATAGACTCTTAACAACGCACATGAAAAACTGAAAAAAGGCATGAATTTTTTTTGTTTATACTCCGCTTATTTTGCAAATTAATAATATTTCATTAGCCACCTTGCTAAAAGAAAGGTTTCTATCTATTCCATGTAAGTTTTTTAAAAGCGCGTCGGCTAGCACAGATATTTCCATTGAAAATTTGGTTCCGTTATTTCTATTCTTAAAAGTCGGAATTTGTTAAGAAAAAATGCCTGAAATTTCTGATTTGTCAAATCTTCGTAGATTAAGGTGGAAAGCACAGCTGAATCGAAATTAACCGGTGAAAGAAATCGAGAAGAACACTCACGATACAAGATAATTCAAATTCATTTCTAATTTTATACCAACAATAATAATGTGAGATTAATAATATTCTTGTTGGTTTTGGAAAAGATCGTGAGATGAGCGCTATACGCACGAACGTCTTGTGATTCTCTCGACGCTATTACGAGGTACACCATCTTTCAAAAGAATTATTCTTGGTCCAAGGGAAAGGAGGCATGAATGATTCCGTTAAGAATTTCTCGATCATCAAACCTCATGGCGGAAGCCACTTGAAGAATCATCGACTTCAGAGCCAATCAGATATGGTTATTATCAAACTTCATAAGAAATCAATGAAAGATGCCTTTGGGAAAAGTAAAGCCGTTCAAACACAATTTTTCTTATTTACCAATAAGCATTTATGAACATAAAAGTTGAAGAATACAATTTAAAGAATCAGACAAGAACTAGAAGACGTTCATTACACATTGGATCGACCAAGATCGGTGGAATCAATTTCACCACCTCCTCACCTTTTCAATAAATAATTTTAATTTGAAAAGTATTATCCATTAGAAGCAAAACGAATATAAAAAAAAATAAACATTTGATTTCCCCGACTCACGTTCAGTTACGAATAGTTGATAAGAACGAAGTTTCAACTAGATAGTTAATTAAAAGGGAACAGGTTTGTTCAATAAAACATCCGATAAAGAAACTGAGGATCTTGAAATCGAGATTTGAACCCGACTGTAGCATGAGTTGAAAATCTAACGAAGCAGTAAAGTCTCGACACAGTCAAGCGACAAATTGAGCAAAGCCACGGGGTCATAAACTCTGCGTATATTTTTCACGCATCTTCTCCGATAGTTCGTATACACTGTTTTTCTCTCGCTCTCACCCACTCTTAAGAGGAGGCTAAGTACCATTTTTATTCAATCCCTACATTATCGACGAATCATCGTCGTCCAATCTTTCTCCGACAACCGTGGATGAAAATTAATTACATTTTGACAATTAAGAGGGGGATAAATTAATTAATGATTAATTGTCAATTGAGAGGCTAAAATGCGTTACAGCTAAGACCAACGAACTCATTCAAGCCCCCTAAATATTATAGGTTACTCGTCAGAATCCATGGTGCTGCCCTCACTCGCACGCCTGTGAACTACATTTCGCCATTTCGTTTTTCAATAAATCTACAATTTATCGATATTTATCTCTTGATGCGCCATCTAAACTTACGACGTGTTATTTTGATAAAATAATGTCGAAAACGTCTCGATATTTTTATCGTGGCGTTCTTCATGGAGCCTCACTCTTGGTTTTACCCGAAATGCAGTAAAAGTTTAATAATTTAAGTTTTTCAATTACAGTTGTTGGTTTGGATATGCGGCCGTGTAGAGAAATGTTAAAGGAAGGAATCGGCTGCGATTCGGCCAGTGGGTCCAAGTAAAAATGGACAATTTTTCGTATAACGTTTCGATCCTTATTCGGATCCTCTTCAGATTTATTATTTCTAAAAATACATTCGTTTTTTGTCTTGTTTTGTAAAATAGTTTGATATGTTTCACATTATGAACTTAAGTGTTGTGTCATGACTGACCTGAATTTGTATGGGCAATTTTCGATCATTTGATGAATCTTGGACAATATACATTTTGAATTTATTGTATCAAGACAGGTCGTTTTTTTGTGATCCTTGATGTCTGCGAGAGAGAGGGTTTTGATATTTTAATGTTTAGTTAATGATTTTTGTGAAACAATGTGTACGTGTTGTTTACCTATGATTTTCATATTTGATATTTTCCAAGATTCATCTCTGATCAAATTTAACAATGTTCATTACATAATGTAATTGAACGGTCAAGATGTTTCGAGAGCTAAGTAGCGACTGAGTATTGAGGAGGAGAGAGGAGCTATTTATGTTGTTGGGGTGATGCGATTGAGTATTGAATAGTGGGGGATGATTTTTACAGTTGGGGAAGTTGCCGTTAATTATTTTCGTGTACCGGTTTCGTCATGGTGTCGGTTTTAAACCGGTTTTAGATTTGTAACTGTTGGTTTGGTGATGAGTTTTAAACTGATGGTTGTTAATTGAAAGTTTTTCCGTTATTATTCAGAGTTTTGCTAAATTATTGAATTATAAATGTTGCTTAGTTTGTCAATGTCGGTTCTAAAATTGATCGCTTTGGAGTGTGCTTTTATCTGTATCATTTCAAGAATTAATCGCTTTTTTAGCCATTGTTCATTATTTAAAATTTTCACATCATCGAATTTAAAATTGTGTTTTAATTCAATTCCGTGTTTAGCTAACGCTGTATTCTGTGTGTTAGTGTGTTTGAGACTATTTTCGTGTTCATTGATTCTTGTTTTTAGATATCGTTTTGTTTGTCCTATGTACAATGCATCACAATCGTTACAATCGATTTGGTAAACTACGTTTGATTTGTTCATTTTGTCTATTTTGTCTTTGGTGGAACCGAAGATAGAGTGAATATTGTGTTGGTTGCTGGTAACTAATGTTATATTGAATTGTCGAAAGAGACGGATTAGTTGGTGGTGAATATTTTCAGTATATGGAAAATTTATCAATCTAGAGGAGCCGAATGTGTTGCTCGTATTTGATTGTTCATTAATTATTGTCAGTCTTTGTCTTATTATCTTTTCTGTGAAGGAAATTGGATAGCAGTTTTGTGTCATTGTGTTTTTGATTAGTTAAATGTTTTTTTGATGGAAGGAAACATCCGATAGTTTTATTGTTCTATCCACCAACGTCATTATAATTCCTTTTTTTTTTATTAAGAGGGTGGTGAGAGAAAAAGTTTATGAATCGACCTGACCAAGTAGGTTTTCTGTACCAGTCTGTAATTATTGCGTTATTTTTTCTGATTAATAAGATGTCTAGAAATGGTATTTTGTTGTTTGTTTCTACTTCAATTGGGAACTGTAGTTCGGTGTGATATGAGTTAAAGAGATTAAGTGTTGAATCTATTTTGTTGGTCGGTAGAGCTATGATAATATCGTCTACGTATCTTTTATAGATTGGTATTATGAATACTAGTTTTTCTAAGCAGTTTGTTTCTAAATCGATCATTACTATGTTTGATAATATCGGGGCTAACGGTGAACCCATTGGTAAACCAAATATTTGCTGATATATTTTGTCGTTAAAGGTGAAAAAGGATGAGAACATTATGAATTCTATTATTTTTATTATTTCGTTCAGTGGAAATTTTTCGGAGAAAAGATTCGATCGTTTTGGAGGCTTTGTATGACCAATTCTAACGGCACTTTAGTGTAAAGTGAGACGACAACAAATGAAATTAGTTGATAGTTATCAGGTATAAAGATGTTTGATACCAATTTTTTAACTGTAAAGCTGTCTTTGACGTATGAGTTTGTTGTGTCTATTAATTTTGAGAGTTTTGTTTGGATGAATTCAGCTAATTTATGTGTGGGGCTATTAATAGAGGATACTATTGGACGTAGCGGATAGTTATGTTTGTGAATTTTTGGAAGACAGCATAGTCGTGCCAAGTTACAGTTTTCTGCTTTTAAATGATTTTGTGTGGTTTCATCTATTATTTTGAGATTTTTCCATCTTGCGAGAATTTGGTTAACACCTTTTTGTAGTCTGTTAAGTGGATTCTTATTTGTGATTTTATATGTCGTTTCGTCTGCAAGTAAGTTTTCGGTTTTGGTGATGTAGTTTTGTTTATCTAGTATAACGGGCGAGTTTCCTTTATCTGCTCTTGTAATTATTAATTGAGGGTTGTTTTTGAGGAAAGTAGATGTATCTTTGATAATTTTGTTGGTGTTAAAGAATGAGTTTGGAGGTTTGACTTTATCAATCAATTTGGTGAATTTCTTTCTAATTTCTTCTTGTATTGGTTTTTCTAGTAAGTAATCTATTTTCGACTCAAATTCTGAGATGGTTTTATAGATATATGTTTTAATATCTGTTGGTTTCATGTATGGAAAGCAGAATTTTTCACCTAATGATAAATATCAAATATGAAAATCATAGGTAAATAACACGTACACATTGTCTCACAAAAATCATTAACTAAACATTAAAATATCAAAACCCTCTCTCTCGCAGACATCAAGGATCACAAAAAAACGACCCGTCTTGATACAATAAATTCATAATATATATTGTCCAAGATTCATCAAATGATCGAAAATTACCCATACAAATTCAGGTCAGTCATGACACAACACTCAAGTTCATAATGTAAAACATATCAAACTATTATACGAAATAAGACAAAAAACGAATGTATTTTTAGAAATAATAAATCTGAAGAGGATCCGAATAAGGATCGAAACGTTATACGAAAAATCGTCCATTTCTATTTGGACCCACTGGCCGAATCGCAGCCGATTCCTTCCTTTAACATTTCAATTACAGTTTCTTGGTGGTAAGTGAATCTGTAATTTTTTTTTTGTTTTTCGAAAAATTTTTAGTAAGGCTCCATTCCTGCTATTGTTTTGATGATGTTGTTAAAATTTCATTCAATTCCATCCATTTGTATAAGAGCAAGTTTGGATGGCAATTTCGAGGTGTTAGTGTTGGTATTTAGCCTCCTCTTAACAGGTACGCCAGAATCAACCTCGGTCAAAATGCGATGTCACGAAACTATGATCAACCCGTGCCTAGAACAATGAGAGAGAGAGAGAGAGAGAGAGAGAGAGAGAGAGAGAGAGAGAGAGAGAGAGAGAGAGAGAGGGAGAGAGAGGGAGAGATGCGTCGATGCCAGTACAGGCGTCAACTCGATGCCCGATGGCTTATGTTTCAGTCCGAGTCCCAAATAAAACGCTATAGGAAAAGAATAAGCGTAAGAGAGCGAAAAGATGCGTCGATGCTTGTGCAGGCGTTAACTCGATGCCCGTTGGCTTATGTTTCAGTCCGAGCCCAAACAAAACTCTATAGGAAAGGAATAAGAGTAAGAGAGCAAAAAGATGCGTCGAAGCTAGTGCAAACGTCATTCGATGCCCGATGGCATATGAGTAATTCCTATCCGAAATACTTTTTTAACAAAACTTATTTCAACAACAACACAATATTAAAAATGAACAAAATAGTACACACGTTTCGAAAAAATAATAGTTAGCGAGGCAATTGAACAAATCAGAACTTATTTAGTTTATAAAATTAGAGAATATATTTATATAGTTTCATTAAGCAAATGGACACAGAATTTAAAGGATGAAAATACAATTAGAAGTTGCGTAGTGCAAATAATAGAATTATGAGAATGATTATTCATTATTTTCTTAACAACGAAATTTGCGTAATGCCAAGTTTCAATTTTGAACATTATTCTTTTTTGAGCAAATGCATTTAACATAATGCGTTATTCTCAGTAGTGTATTACCGCCTAGGCAAACCTAGGCAATTGCCTAGGGCGGCACAATTTTGGGGCGCCACGACCTCTGATTTTTTTTCTATGTCTTCTTTTTTCCCGAACACCTGAACTTTGTTTTAAATTTGACCAAAAGTGGAAATTATTATTGTCAAATTCTTTTTCTTCCATCTTGTGATGAATGTACACTGAACTCTCACCTATTTTACATGGTCGGGATTAACGCTCGCCACTTATTTTACGGCGTGAGGGGTTCCCCATCACTGATAGAAATGGTGGCGACATCTCACGGTAAGGCGCGACATCACGACAGTTAACACAAAGAGTGGGGGATAGGGGAAGGATACTTCGGTAAAATAGCTGGTCGCGATTTCGTAAACTAGCCGGTAATGTAAAATATTTGGCGGTAAATTAGATGAGAATTGACTGTACTTACAATTTTTTTACATACATTCGAATTTTATTTGAGATTTGTCACTCAGCACCATCGGATGGCCCAGTGGTGAAACTGCAGGTAACAGAAAAATTTGTCCTCGGAAGATTGGTCCCGGAAATTGGTCCAAGGAAAATTGGTCCCCCTGAAAATTGATCCTAGAAAATTTGGTCCCGATTATCAGTTAAAACGTCGATTGAACTGTATCATTCGAATCAATATGACTTTATTAAATTGCGGGATGTATAGGACAGTGGAATGACGAACTCCATTGTATGCCTAATAAAAAATATGGAGCACTCTGTATTCAATTTTAGACGCAATTTAATGACTTACAGCTTTGGTGGTACAATTTCATATGATGCTTAACTTTTCAGTTTCAGCCTGATATTATGACTGATTGCTGTAAGGAAATTTGGTACATCGCGAATACCTACATTGAACTCCTCCCAAAATTTTCGCAATTTTTTTTTCAAAACTTCGTATGCTGGTCTTTTTTTGTACGGGCTCTATATCGAAACGGATGTACGTACCACATCCGATGCTTCTAACTTATCTCACAAATCACGTATCCCATGGACACACGTACCCCACAGATGCCCGCACCACACCTGATGCTTTTAACCCACCCCATAAATCCACGTATCCCAAGAATGCACGCACCCTATGGACGCACGCACTACACCCGATGCTTCGATATTTATGTACTGTTTGAAGCCTCTAAGACCGCGTTTTACTTACACAACTTACGCAAGTTAAAAAAGTTATTCGAATAATACAGTTCAATCAACGTTTGAACCGATAATCGGGACCAAATTTCCGGGACCAATTTTCCGGGAGACCCATTTTCCGAGGACCAATTTTCCAGAGACCAATTTTCCAGAAACAATTTTCCGGGGACCAATTTTCCGGGGACCAATTTTCCGGGATCCGAAACTGCACTAGGATCGACCTTGTCACAAGAGCGCCTCAATGCTCTTGCCACCTTGTGTATTGAATCAGAAATGACGTCAAATATCCAGTTTGACCAACTTATAGCAGAGTTTGCGTGGATGGAGTTTCGCAAAGGTTATGCTGGTTGAAAAATTTTACAAATAAATTATTTTCATCCATGTTCTATTATTGATTAAACGTTTCGATATTTGTACCATGCTGTGCCGCCTAGGGGCGCCACAGAGCCTAATCCGGCCTTGGTTATTCTTATTTTTTTTCCTGAGTTATAATTGCAAATTACAAGATTAATCATTTATTACGTATTTTTAATTTATTATAAAAATAGACAATGTAAATACTGAACGAAAATCGGAAAGAAAAATATCATACATCGACATGTTGACATTTCTCGCAGGGCCCTCGGAAGACTATCCGAGGATATCCTTCCTGCATACTAATTTCCAGAAAAACTAGGAAAAGGGGGTACACTTTTAATGGGTCGTGGACCAATCACAGGTCCTACTCCCTTTCCGTCGATCACGATTTTCGTTGATTTTTGAGTATAAAAACCCTAGAAATTCGCTCCTAAAAAGTCATTTTTTCCGGAATTTTCAACGATCAACGACGAAGCTACGACACCGCGACGTTCCGCCAAATTTTCTCCGAGTTGGGACTTGTAATATTTCTTCGCTTTTTCTTTCGAACTGGGTCTTGGATTATTCTGAGACGGCGATAAGAAGGACTTAGAATATTATTCCAGTCTTGAGAACACTTTTTTACTCCGACTTCGACAATTAGTTTCTGGTTTTTCCCGAGCTGATTTCGAGTTTTTCATTTTAAGTTGGATTTTCTGAATTTTCGATTTGACGGAAAATATATTTGTTTAATTGAAATATAAGTTTTTTGAGCATTTTTCCGAATTAATATTATTTTTCGATACTTGTAAATTAGTGAACTACGAATTGGTAGTCACTATATTAAGTTAATTTTTTTCCGAATTATCAATAAATTTTGAACCTCGAGCGACCCCACATGGAAATTTATATGAGTGAAATATACGCGAAAATTATATGCGGCGTATATTTACAACCATCACATATATAGCACCAAAAAGTACTATAATCCATATAAATTCCAGACAGTGAATATATGCGAAATACAAATTTCATATAATTTTATTTTAAATGAAATACTTACTTTCAAAATGCAAAATACATGCTACATTTTTTGTATGTATCACTGACATACTTTTTGTAAGAAGAATCTATTTTAATTATATTTTTCTTACACATGAAAATACATGTCAAATATTTTACCGGTATATTAATAACATATGGACATTTCATTACGTTTATATTTTTATTATACAAGTAAATATATGCGAAATACAAATTTCATATAATTTCTTCTTAAATGAAATACTTTCTTACTGGCCCCGGAGTTACGCCAAGGCGTAAGTCGGGGTTTCCATGTATCCGCATAGGGATACCCCGACTTACGCCATGGCGTAAGTCGGGGCATGACACAATTTATATGCGGCATACATGATCAATATATTCTCTGTATACAACTCATATAAAAACAAGCGCCCAATTCTTACATAGATGTAATAATGATTGTATACTTTTGATCTACATAATTTATATGATGCGTACATAATGATCTACATAATATATACAGCAGCGTATATTTTTTATATATGCACTTTGAACGTGGCATACATTTAAATATACAACCGCGTATACTTTATATATATGCTTTATACGTAGCATATATGCACCCGTAAAGCCATGTACATTTCCTATTTATACAATTTATATGCTGCATATATTATGAATACATTCAATGTATACGACTCATATACAAACAAGCGCCAAATTCTTGAATATGCGACTTATATTTTCCATATATTTTAAATGTATTGAATATACGCTGCATACATGACTTTTATTAATGCAATACAAGTAAAATATATTTTCTGCTTATATTTCACTTATATAAATTTCCATGTGGAACGCGTTTCGAACATTCATTTGTTCCCTCTTCGAGTTCCTGAACTACAACATCGCAGGCCACGACGTGTCCAGTCTCCAACCATCCGATTTGCGCTAATTCCTGATTTCTGAATTACATCAGTCAAGGTAAGAATTTTAATTTGTCGTGGCCCCGCCTCTCACCCCATTTCAATTTTTCTTGACAGTGTTAATTCAAAGTGTTAAAGTGGTCGCGATAAATGATTTTTAAACCAATTAAATTTACGTGAAATCCATTCCTTAATTTTTAATCCAATCCCTTTCCTTGACCTAGACTGTCCCTCCTCATAAAATAGCTCCAATCGCGTTTAAATACGAGCAATATTCCGCGCCAAATCCCGAGTAATTTTCCGCAAGGTTAAACTTTAAAATAGGGCAGATGTGTTTTGAGATTGACAGCTAGGCGTAGTAAAGGTCAAGTTTCTTTTCTTGACTAGCGCGTTGTCATCATAATCAGCACATCAATTGTCAAAGGTCAAATTAATAGTTCTTAAAAACTACGATTTGTGACGTAACAGTTGTTTAGAAGCTATGAAACTTTTGAATGTTTATTGTTCAATAAATAGCTTCTTAATCATAGTGAAATTTTTACACGACCTCCCGAATACTTCATGTAAGAATATACCAAATTTTCAGCATTCTATCATCATTACTTCAACCTCCTTAAGAGTTAAAATAAAAAATAATGAGAAAATTCTGAAAATTTTGTATGTTTTTGTATGAGGTATTTAATAAGTCGTGTAAAAATTTCACGACGATTAGGAAGCTCGTTATTGAGAAATTAACTTTTTGTAAAAAAAAATTTTTTTAACAAATAAAAAAAAACATTTGTCAATACACTACGTTTTCTTTTTGTTGCGTTCAGTATATTATAGACTTTAAAAAATTGAGAGGTCAACAAAAAAACTGATCGCAAAGTTATATCAGTTTCCATAAGACTACATTTAATTTTATTTAATTTGTTAATCTCAATTATTCGATAACGAGCTTCCAAATCGTCGTGAAATTTTTACACAACCTCTTAAATACTTCATTGGAAAACATACTAAATTTCCAGAATTTTCTCATCATTTGCGATTTGGGTCTCAATAACCTCAATAGGATCGAAGATAAATAACGATAAGAGAATGCGGTTCAAGGCTTTCGCGAATGTAACAAACGAACGTGATCAACGTTCTACGAGGTGTTCAACAATGGCGAATTTCCAATTCAGCCACGTTGCGAAGTTATACCGAATATTTGTATGAAAACCGTTTATATTTCGAAAATGACCGTACTGAATTTAATGTAGAATAAGTCCGATGAAGCAAATCACGAAGAGTCTGCAACGTTGAAAAATAATCGAGCCTAAATCGATTACTTTCTCTCCCACAATAGAAAGCTTCAAATTATACCGAGAAATGTCGTTGAATCGACGTGTTTCCAAAGAGCTCGGAAGGGGATGTGTTTTAGTGAGGCGAATTGCACTCAACTAAAACTCGAAGAAAACCGCCTGATTTGATTGCCGAACTGAAGCGAGAACCAAGACAATCCAGACGTAAATCGATTGTCTTTTGTTTTCAATACAGAATTGCTGTGACGAAGAAAAAGAATTGTTGTGCGTGGAAGTCACGCTCGCTAGAAGTGAAACTTCTTGCTTCTATCTCCGATTTAAAAAAGTATGAAGGAAATCCAATCTCAACGCAAATATGTATTTAGATTCTATTTAAATGAAATCTTTCCAATACTATTGAATACAGAGGTTAATTGGAAATTAATACTTTTTTTAAATCAGGGGTGTGCAGATAGAGATAAATTATTCTCATTTTTTTATCACCCAAGAGATAATTATTTAGAATAGTAAAAATGCTGGTTCTTTAATAAGGAAAAAAGATTTTAAAGTAAAGTTTCCAAGTATATTTTACATTCTATACAAAATTTCTTATTTTTATGAATCGCCCTCTGAATTAGTTGCTCGAGTGCGAGATTATTTCCTATGCGGCACTACTCCATATAAGGGAGCCTGAGACGGCCTTGCCTCTACACCATAGACATAAAGTATGGACTACGCGATCCGTACTTGAAGCCACTGCCTAAATATTCGCCAGGTTATACAAAGAGAGAACGAGGTGGCGGCCAATAGCAATCTCTTTCTAACTCGCTCATTGGCTACTGTTGGAAAGAGATAGGACTTGGCCGCCACCAGCCGCTATCTTTTCTCTCATGTACATCTAGCATTACAAAGCTGACATGCTACGCATATACCTATGCTCTCTCCCTTCGCTTCCTACCCACTGTGACCCTCGGTCGTGCCTTTTACTGCTAGTTCGCATATACCTGCACCCTCTTCCTTTGCTCTCTAACCGCTGCCGTGCTGTTCACTGCTCGATATACCTACCCCTTCTCCCGCCGATTCACTGCTAGTGTAATCGTTGGAGGGAAGATGCCGAGGCACTCTTTTTCATTGCCAGTTTCCCCACCACGTATCTAACTGTTCCCTTCATACGCCCGTGACTTTTCGTGATGCTTTAAACATTGTTACCCCGTCAGCAAAGAAGTTTCACTTCAAAAACCGATAAGAAGCCGCCACATTGTCGTTAAGACCAGAAGCGAAGTGAGAAGAAGTGCCCGTTGGCGCGAGCGAGAAACGTCATAAGAAGGGGGAGGGCATACAGAGACACGCATAACAAAGAGTCCAGTGAGAGACCAACAGTAAGGTAAGGGCCTCTCACGGGAGCTCATATAATTACGTGCTTTTCCAAACAGAATTTCATTGAGTGGAAAAACATTCTGTGCCACTTTTCAAGAACCCATTCTTTCATCTTAATGCAAAGAACTTAATTATAGCCTTTATAGAATTCTATAACATAAACTTTATGATGTAGTTGATACAAATATAGCCTTCTGAATAAATTTGTGGAAAATAATAAAAAGTTATCCCACCTGTCCTCCATCTTTGTTTCCGACTTCGTGTTGTTAAGTCGTGCCCAAACTGTAGATGCTACGCGCGGTTTCACAGGCGGCACAACTTTGATTACACTTCCTTTTGGTCCTTGAATTTCGATCTCAGAAACGTCGGTATCATCGCTTTCCTCGTCCCGCTTTCCTTCCAATTGTTTTTCCAACTCTTCGCCCTCTTCAATCCACTCACCTTCCTCCTGTTCCGGTTGCGTTTCATCGTGGTCTCCTTCCTCCTTGAAAAAAATCACCATCGAATCGTTTCACCATATTTTTCTTTAGATATTGTGTAAACACAGACACCCACACACACCCGCATAAATGCACGCACGCACGCACGCGCGCATACACACACACACACACACACACACGCACGCACGCACGCACACACACACACACACACACACACACACACACATGAACATGTATATATATTAGGGTGTATCATTTTTAGGCTTATTTTTTAATTTTTTATCTTATGCATCAAAAGTTTACGGATTTAAGTGTAATATGATATTTCGCGCAAGGAACACGCTGGCAAAAAATATTTAGAGGTGTCTCAATCGGGTTTAAGGTCGCATTGATGAGTCACCTCTTAGGATTGACTGACCGGCTGCTCTTTCTGCGAGATTGTATATTATGTGAAATAAAACAATTTTTTCGTAACTATACTAGTTTTCGAGATATTTAAAAAATAAACTTGAAAAAATAAAAAACTTGTGAAATTTTGAATTTTGCATAACTTTTGAAAAAAAAATTCATTTTTTACCTTTGGTAAAACTTCCTTTTATGATAAAAGAAAACTTCTCACCAAATTTCATCGAAATTGAAAGGGGTCGATTCCAACTATTGGTCGATTTGACATGGAATGACCCATATACAGGCGTAAAGACCTGAATGCACGACCGTGAGTAGCGGTATTCATCGTCTGTACGGGATACATCTAGCGGTATTCAGGGCCTATTTTGGCAACGATGTATCCCAAAAGCGCGCGAAAATCAAATTTAATATGAGGTTAAGAGGGTCGAGTCAGCGTGAAATCGGAAAAAAATCGAAGTTAAAAAAAATTTTTTTTACGTTTTACAAACTCTTTTGCATCTAATAACCAAGCCATAGACCCTAATTTTGAAAAATGGCAAAGTTATAGGCAATTCTGCAATTCTTTCCACAGATTCTGGATTATAAATAAGTAATATATATCATGATTCGAAAGTGAGATGCGCGGCGGCCTCATATTTTTTTTTTGTAGTTTCTAAAATAAAATAAAAAAATTATTTAAAAAAATATGAGGCAACCGCATTCCACTTTCTAACCATGGTAGATATTATTTATTTATAACCCAGAATCTGTGGAAAAAATTGCAGAAATTTTAAAATTGTGTTTTCCAGTTATTCCTTTTTTACACACAAGCGATCGTCGCGCCACTTAGAGGAGTGACGAAATAACGCTGTAAAAAAATTAGGCTATTTTTGAAGTGGAATCAATGCGAAAAAGGATCTGATTACCTGAGAGAAATGACTCCTCGATTTTACTTGGAATGCCCCATATATCCTATATGTACCTGATATTATTAATGAAAATATTTCTTTAGCAAGTGAAGAAATTTTTTCACTAATGATAAATATGTATACACCCCCGCTCAAAAGTTTGGATACACCTGTCGATATTTTTTGCCGCACTAAAAGTTGCATAACTCCGCCAAAAAAAAAGATAATCAAATTTTTAAAAAAGCGTTTCGAAGGGGAGGAAATCAGCTTCATTTCCCCTTTTTAAAAGATTTTTTACGATTTTTTTTCGACCCGGTATCAATTTTTGAACGTGACCGTTTTTTGGCTTTTTTTCGACCATCGCGAAATGGGCGCACAGCTTAAGGGCATTTTTTTCGGCTTTTTCATCTGCGGGACATTTAAAAGGATACGCCAACACTTCATTTTTGTCCTTAAAATATTTTCGTACGATTTTTTCTTGCAAAGTTATTTCACTTTTGGCTAAAAAAGACAAATTTTGAAAGATGCAACGTAACTCGAAAACTATAGAGTTTGAAAGAAAATGTCAAGTACAAAAAAAGTAGCGTAGATATACGCGGAAACGTCTGGGATTATTTCAGAATTCTCCTATAAAAATTTTTTTTCTACTATTTTTGCTCGAAACTCGAAATCGTGTCTGATTGAAATTTCCGTACTTGGTGATACAATAAAAATCTGAAAAAATTCAGCAATATTTGGTATGCTATGGACAACAATTATTAATAATAATACTGCCCAAAAGTTATTGATAAATTGATTAAACAATTTCTTAATGACTTTTGGCCAATATTATTATATTGATGAACAATAATCAATAATTAATATTGATCATTATCGTTCATAGCATGCCAAATGTTGCTGAGTTTTTTCAGATTGTTTTCAACATGTTATTATAGGTCTTCGAGCTTTTTCTAAAAAACATGTTGAAAAAATGTTGAAAAAAATCTGAAAAAATTCAGCAACTTTTGACATGCTATGAACGATAATGATCAATATTAATTATTGATTATTGTTGATCAATATAATAATATTGGCCAAAAGTCATTAAGAAATTGTTTTAATAATTTATCAATAACTTTCGGGCAGTATTATTATTAATAATTGTTGTCTATAGCATACCAAATATTGCTGAATTTTTTCAGATTTTTATTGTATCACCAAGTACGGAAATTTCAATCGGACACGATTTCGAGTTTCGAGCAAAAATAGTAGAAAAAAAATTTTATAGGAGAATTCTGAAATAATCCCAGACGTTTCCGCGTATATCTACGCTACTTTTTTTGTACTTGACATTTTCTTTCAAACTCTATAGTTTTCGAGTTACGTTGCATCTTTCAAAATTTGTCTTTTTTAGCCAAAAGTGAAATAACTTTGCAAGAAAAAATCGTACGAAAATATTTTAAGGACAAAAATGAAGTGTTGGCGTATCCTTTTAAATGTCCCGCAGATGAAAAAGCCGAAAAAAATGCCCTTAAGCTGTGCGCCCATTTCGCGATGGTCGAAAAAAAGCCAAAAAACGGTCACGTTCAAAAATTGATACCGGGTCGAAAAAGAATCGTAAAAAATCTTTTAAAAAGGGGAAATGAAGCTGATTTCCTCCCCTTCGAAACGCTTTTTTAAAAATTTGATTATCTTTTTTTTTGGCGGAGTTATGCAACTTTTAGTGCGGCAAAAAATATCGACAGGTGTATCCAAACTTTTGAGCGGGGGTGTATATATATTCGTATACAATTGATTATTCATTCAGATTCCTGTACAGTTGGTAAACAAATAATTATTCTACTGTTGAATCGAAATTTGAATATCGCGCGATTGCGACATTGAGCTTTGCAGCTAATATGCGCGCCCTGCGCGCTCACAACTCTGCGGACCAATCAAAACGCTTGATAGAATGGCCCTTACAATTCTACGGGTCAATCAAAAAAATTGTCGCAAGTGCAGATCAGAAAGTGTTCAGAAAGTGCTTCGTAAATTTACTAGTAAATTGTACTAGTAAATTTTTGTTACTAGCAAATGCTAAACTGCTGCTGCAACAGAAAACAAACGTTCGCGCGTGGTTTATTATTATTTTTTATTGTATTCACTTATTTTTTCGAGTGTTAATTTATTTTATCAAAAGCAATATAAAATATCTAAACCAATCGAGAAATTACGTGAAAGTGCTTTTTCGATCTCGACAAACGACACGAGCAGTTTGACAGTGGTTAGTGATACGTCAGTTCATGTGTTTATTATATTCAATTATTTGTAAAAACATTGGTATTCGTTGTCTTTACTAAATAATCGAATTGATTTTCATATTTATTTACACTTTTTTTCAGTGAGTAAATTCATTTCCGTGCCTTATATGTACAATATAACCTCCAAACTGTCAACGGAAGGGTTTCCAGTTTTTTTAAAAATGTACAGCATTTTTTACGTAAAAATGTTTGTATATATCAAAAATAGAAAAATGAATCAACCGGGAAAAGCGTGTTAAAATTTTTTTTTTTTCATGCAATAACCATGAAAAATATTGTTTGTTATGCAGGTGCAGTAATCGGTGGAGCGAAGGACTGAGGAAACGTTTTTCCACACCTTCAACTTCGGAGGCTGTTTCTCGAAACCTGGATCTTCAAAAACTCTGCGCGCGATCCTGACCAAACCGTTTCATGAATCTTATCCTACGACGTGTCATTTTCTTTGTAACACTTTTACGGACCGCTTGAGCGTGGCACATTTTTATTATAGTCAATATTGTTTTGTGTGCAGTGCTCTAAAAACCAAAAATGGGTCAAAGAGTCAAAAAGTGGCCTGTAACTCCAAAATAAGGATCTAAAAAAAAAATGTGCCGCTCTCAAGCGGTCCGCAAAAGTTTTACAAAGGAAATGAGACGTCGTAGGATAAGATCCGTCAAGCGGTTTGGTCAGAACTGCGCGCAGCGTGTGAAAATCAAAAATTAATTTATGGGAGAACCGCTGCACCTTAATGGTTCTAACTAGCATCAAAAGTTGCTACATTTGATACATCAAATGGTAGACTATCGGTGAAATTTCCTCAAATGCTATAAACATTTATATCGATGTTCAAAAATCGGCATTTTGACGCTGACTGTCTCCCCTTAAGCTTGTAGGTAGAAATGATAATGTAATATTAAAAATGCACTCTTAATATATGTATCATATTAAGGGGCTATACCAGTGTAACCCATGAAAAATTAGGCGATTTTCGGGAATTTTTTTTTAAGAAAGTACTCGATGGAATTTTCCGAAGTTTTATGGACATAATAAGGTATATTATCAGCTGTATTTTAAGATTTATTCTCTACAAAAATATTGAAAAATAACGGAGTTATGTGCTGTCTTCGGAGGTGCCAAAAAAAAGTTCCCTAACTGCTGACATGATTCCGGCCGAATGATTAGCTGAAACAAAAAAGTTCAAAAAGGTCATTAAAGTTGAAGGTATTTCCTATACAATGACCTACGATTTTTGAAAAATATCAGAAATTAACAAAAGGGCGTAGTTCTGAAAAAAAGTGTCGTTTTTTGGGGTAAAAAAATGGTCGTTTTTTTAATGCCAAATTGACAATTTTCAACCAATCAAAAAGATCGTAGGTCATTGTATAGTAAATATATTCAAGAATACTCAGTTTCAATTTGAAGTCGATTGGTCAATTTCTCGTTGAGTTATGATGTCAGCAATTTTGAAAAATGTCGTTTCGAGAAAAACGCGTTTAAAGATTCAACTATTGATTTTTGCTAGATAAAATTATATTTACCATAAAAATTGCTAATCTGCTATGCCTGGCCTATACAATACACCTTCTTCTTTCTCGAAAAATGCCTGCTGAGAGGCTAATGCTTGTCTCCGGGCTGTTCATCCCTCTTTTGAGGACGTCGCGTGACGTATCTCCGCCTGCTTGATTCGGCTGTCATCTCTTTGAACTGCATATTCTTCCGCAATAGGGCCAACAACCACGTCTATTACTTCCATCATTTTTTAAATACTATAAAAACCATCATTAAATATTGAAACTACTAGGAAATTAGCGAGCTCAATCGTTTTCATCCCGCTGTGAAGGTGCTTTGGAGCAAAGTGTCATAGCAACCCATTATAACTTTCGTTGATGTTTTGTGTGTTTCCTCCTTTGCATCGCTCTAGCAATTCCCTTGAACTCAAATCAGTATAAATTGGTTTCAAAGCTTCCGTAACATCCTTATCAAGCGGTAAATAATCGTGCTTGAACTTTGATAAGTCCATTCCTTGAGCTTCCGCGCGACGATAGGAACACCAGCTATTCTCACCTACCTGCGAGCGGTCGCTCTTTAGAACGCTGCCATTCAAAAACTATTCAAGATACGACCTTGTCGCTTTTACAGGATATTTTTGAAAGTATAAATTATCGAATAAGCCGAAAAAAATCGATTTTTTGAAAGTGTCACACTGCTATAGCCCCTTAATAACTATAAGATACATCACAATACGTATGTACAGAAGGAAAACGTACATATTGATCTTATGATTCCGTATAGAGAGAAAAACATTTCATAAAACACACACGATCCGGTCGATTGAGTCATTGAGCAGTCGGCAAACTATATTTTCATTTTTTTAAAAGTTAATATGGTGCTTTGTAAACGATTTTTTTACTTATCCATTGTTTAATGAATTTACAGTCATTTTAAAAAATTTCCATGCAAAATATGATCTTGAGGTCGATTGAGTCATCTCTTAAAGTTGACTATCAGAGTCCACCTTTCGCGTAGTGCATTGTAACATAAAATTAAGGAGTTGCAGCATGAGTAAGTCTTAAAAAAAATGTTGTCCTTTCTTCTTATTTGAAAACAAAATGCTGAACTTGTTTCATATAATACACCCTGTCATACCTTTTTATTTCACATAATATACAATCTCGCGGGAGGAGCAGCCGGTCGGTCAATCCTAGGAGGTGATTCATCAATGTGACTTTACACCCGATTAAGAGACTTCTAAATATTTTTTGCCAGTGTGTTCCTTACGCGAAACATCATATTACACTTAAATCCCCAAACTTTTGATGCGTGAGACAAAAAATTAAAAATAAATCTGGTATACTGGCATCAGAGCCGCCTACCCCTGATGATGCAGACTGCAACATTTGCAAAACGTCGGCACATTGCTGAAACCGAATGCGGCATCCATCCGGAAGCCAACCAATTTTGTTATGACTCTGGCTGCGAAAGCCTTAAAACTATAACCCTAATATATATATATAGGAGTTTTAAGTATACACGTGTTTCCGTGGGATATGTTCGAATTGAACGAGCTATGTGCATGGCTAAAAAAACATTATCATTGTTAATTATTTTTAAACTGGTTAAGCCACCCGAAAATTTATGATCTTTCTTATGTAGAGCGGAAAGGGTTTGTCGTGAGCTAATTTCTATTTAGATAAACTATATTGAGGCAGTGGCGCCACCATTTATTTGAAGTCATACGTGACAGTCTGTAAAATTGAGAGTGTTCTCGAGCGAATTCAGAAATTCAGGAATTTACAAATTGAAGAAAATTTGAAAAATTCAATCTTATTCATGGCTAAAAATGGTTTAATGAAAAATTAAAAAGACGAATATGAAAATCTCGATAGATTAGAGAAATATTCTTTTGAGAATAAGGGTTAAATCCCGTAAGGGGATTAAGTACAGCCTTAGAAAAAAGGCAACCCTTGAGGGACGTTTAAGTAACCTTCCTCTTGCGCCAAGTATCTTTGTATTTAGAGATGAGATTAAAAGTAATTGAATATGTGGATGTAGGAAACGGTGCTCTAGTCTAATAGGTAGCGGGTGTCGTAATCTTCTAAGAATAAAAATAAAGGTGTGATAAGCTCCACATATATCTCCCTATCTATATATATGTGTCATTCCAGGCCAAGTGTGTGGACCCGTGACCCTGACCCTCTCGGATTTATTTGATTTTTTTCATATGATTGCATTGAGTCTAAAATACACCCTCATAATTTTTTCAGATTTTTCCAAACATCCCCCTATAAGAGGATTTGGGCACCGTGAGTAGTTGTGGAGGTGAGGATGGGTGTGAGTTGTAACATAGGTGTGTTGCTTAGCTTAGGTAAGTGTGGGTGGTTGCGGGGGTAGGGGTGGGTGTGAGTTACATAGGCGGGTGTGGGTATTGTATTACATACGATCACTGCACTATAATTTCGAATTTATATTTATGATAGTCCGGAAATTGAGCATTTTGATTATATTTCACTTCTACGTTCCACAATCAATTTTTATCGTGAGCCTAGTGTATGTGTGCCTGAAATCTTAAAGCCAATCTCGTAGTTCACGCGGACGAAGTCGTGGGGCAAAGCTAGTATTATATAAAATTATCGCCACCGCCGCAGAGTTCAAGAAGCGAGGGGTAACACCCAACCTTAACTTAAACCCCAACACACCTACCCCTAACCCAATCTGATCCCTCGCTTCTTGAACACTGCGATGGCGATGATAATTTTATACGATATAGGGAGATCTATTTATTTTTAATATGCATATTGTAACGAGAAATTTCAATCTCTCGCCACTTGGGCACGCCAACGCGAGTTCCACGATACAATAACCGAAAGGACACAAGATGAATTTTCCCGAAATATTAATCCCCTTAAATTTTTCCCCAATGACCCGAAGACCAAGCAAAGGTTAGGCCGCCAGGTGACCGACGGGCTACGACGTTCACCATCGACTCGAGAGCTGATATTTATTTTTCTCTTTCGCCGGGTAACTAATAATGCTAAAAAAACCGCGTTAGGCAAATGAGATCCCGGCTAGTCGGCCAAACTACAACTTATTTCTGGTAGAGGGGCGGGATCTTGAGTAAGTGAAAATACGACAAAGCGAGAATCAATAAAATCATTAACTTTGATCTCGAAATCCTCCGTCTAAATAGGGAACTGGTATGCAACTGAAATGTCTATTTTAGTCCATTGGACTTGAAAGTAGGATAAAAAATAAGGAATTTCCCAAGGCAGTTTTTTTAAAAGGAATATTAACGCTGCAAAAATGTGTTCTTTTACACTAATTTTTCTCGATAAATTTGAATTGGCAACCATATTGTTCTACCCAACTATCAGCACCACAAGTGTCGCGTCTGGGAAGTAAGTCCCATTGTAGACAGTTTTTGCTCGCGGAAAATCTAACCTTTAGTATACATAATCTACAGTATAATATTCTTCGATATTATTATTTTAAAGAAGTTGTGAAAGTATTGGAGACGTTACGATATCACAGAAATCACATAAATTGACAGATGGATGACAAATGGACAATAGATTCATTCACTCATTGGTTCATGTCTTATTTCAGTTTATTCGTAAATATTTTTGCTCGTTATATTTTCATTGCAGGTTGTGACTGTATTCGTTTTGGACGCTTACGCGCCTGTGACCGCCACATCCTGTAGCATTTTATACGTTGATGTATATGCTGCAAGGGCATAAGCGTCCAAGACACGAATGTAAACATAATATACATATGTATGTATATTATGGCTACATTCGTCTCTTGGACGCTTATGCGCTTTCAGCACGTATGTATTGTAACGGGAATACGAAAATAAATAAATAACACAGCCACACAAGATTTTAAAAAAATTTCGGCCTGAGGGTCTGACTTAGTATACTGTATGTTTTGGGGGTCGCTGAATCCGAATCCAAGGTTGGTTTAACCCCAGCACGTCAGGGTTTGGCTATAACCACAAAAAATAACACTCCACAATCAAGATTATTTTTTTAATATTTCGAAAACTATTATAGCTACGAAAAAATCGGTCTGAGTTCGTCTTGAAGAGTATACTTGTGGCTACGAAAAAAAAATATTCTGAATTTTTTTTTGAGAAATCATGAATTTGGAGAATTTTGAATTTTTAAAAATCGTGCAAATCTACGATCACCATTAAATTATTAGTTCTATTTTTTTAATATAATACCTTATACTGACTTTAAAAGATCCTGAAATTTTCAGAAAGGGGTTTTTGCTTTTTCGAAAGTATGAATTTTTAAATTTATAAAAATCATGTAAATCCACGATCAACATTAAATTTGTTAATTTTTTTATATAATACGTTGGAGTGATCTTTAAGGATCTTGGAATCTTCAGGATCTTTTAATTTTTGAAACAAAAAAACACCATCCCGAACATTTCAGGATCTTCTAAGATCAGTCTAAGGTATTATATAATAAAAATTTAAGCGAAAATTTAATGTTGATCGTGGATTTACACGATTTTTTAAAATTAAAAAATTGATGGTTTTGAAAAAACAAAAAACACCTTTCTGAAAACTTCAGGACCTTCTAAGATCAGTGCAAGGTAATTTATCATTTTGTGGTAACACATTTGTCATTTTTCAAAATTTTTTTTCGTAATATTTTTTTTTTTGAGTAGTCACAAGTATACTCATCAAGACGAACCCAGAACGATTTTTTCGTAACTATGTTAGTTTTCGAGATATTTAAAAGACAACTTAATTTTGAAGTGTCTTTGAGGTTATAGCTAAGCCCTGACGTGCTGGGGTTAAACTAACCTCGTATTTCGATTCAGCGACCCCAAAAACACACAGTGTACATAATCAGACCCCCAGGCCGATTTTTTTTCTTTTTGTGTGGCTGTGCAATCAAAATCACAAAATACTTCTAAGAAATAAAAAAAGGACGCTAAGTATTAAAAATCCCAAAAATTCGAATTTAAAAAAATCCTAAAGATTCAAAATTTAAAGACAATTCTAAAAATTAAAAAAAAAACCAAATCACACAAGCCAAGCAAAAAACTCGGTATGCTTAAGTTATTAATTACCAAACCAAACAAAAAAGCATGGCGTGCAGGGTTAAGAAAAATAAGCCCGGGAGGTGCTGCAGGATTTCCGCAAGAAATAAGATAGAAAATTATTACACCTACTTATCTTGACAACGGCGGGAAACTCAAGGAGGGGAGCCCGGGTCAATGCGGGGGGAGAGGTAGAAGAGAAGTAAGCAAGGAGCGGGGGGAGACCGGGAGGACGAGTCCGACTAGAGCACGGGTATAAGACTGACACACACGCTGGTGAGGGTGAGAGGATATACCGGGAGGACGAGTCCGACTCGAGCACGAGTATAGGACTGACACACGCGCTGGTGAGGGTGAGAGGATGTACCGGGAGGACGAGTCCGACTCGAGCACGAGTATAGGACTGACACACGCGCCGGTGAGGGTGAGAGGATGTACCGGGAGGACGAGTCCGACTCGAGCACGAGTATAGGACTGACACACACGCCGGTGAGGGTGAGAGGATATACCGGGAGGACGAGTCCGACTCGAGCACGAGTATGGGACTGACACACACGCCGGTGGAGGAGGAAGGAAGGGAGAGAGGAGGAGAGCAATCGTAGAGAGTTGCTTAGAGGGTTCTGAGAAGAACCGATGCTTGCGCTCTGAAGAGAGCGGTACTGACGATGCGGGAGCAGAACCCGTTGGTAGGCCGAAAATCCTTAGGCACGCCGATAACGACGCCGACGGCTGAATGTTGTCCAGGCGGAAGGCGAGAGCAGAGGTAGCTCGGGTCTTCGTGGTGGCTGGGCGACGAAGCAGCGCTGGAGGTCGAAGCGGGTGTCGTAGAAAGAACGGTATTCGAGACGTTGGTGGTTGATTTGGTATATTGTGGAGTTGTTCTTCTTGGGTGAGTCCGAGAGCGATCAGTGTTGGCAACCTGGAAGACGGCACTGATCGTACCAGGGGCGTAATATTATCGTACCTGACGAAAAATTATCGTACATTTTCAAATAACATAAAAACGCGTTATTTATCAATAAAATAATAAAATTGATTAATAAAATGGATATTATCGTGAACTTATATTGCGCCCAACACGTAATTTTTCGAATTTTATCATTTTTGACTGGGTCACGGTCGTAGGTACAGAAATTATTGCCGCGCCGCTACTATCGAATGCCAAAGTGAAATATAATATAGTAATACTCCTTAGGGATGTTGAGTCCCAAATTGCAAATGATGAGAAAATTATGAAAATTTAGTATGTTTTTGGATGAATTATTTAAGAGGTCGTTTAAAAATTTCACGACGATTAGGAAGCTCATTATCGAACAATTAACATTAACAAATTAAATTTAATTAAATGTAGTCTTATGGAAACTGATATAACTTTGCGACAAGTTTTTTTTACCTCTCAATTTTTAAATATCTACACATTATTGAAAGCAACGGGAACAAAACGAAGTTTATAGATAAATATTTTTTTAATTGTTTAAAAAATTGTTCTTTACAAAATGTTAATATTTTAATAATGAGCTTCTTAATCGTCGTGAAATTTTTACACGACCTCTTAAATACTTATACAAAAACATAACAAATTTTCAGAATTTTCTTATCATTTTTCATTTTAACTCTTAAGGTGGTTGAAGTAATAATGATAAAATTCTGAAAATGTAATATGTTTGTATATGAAGTATTCAGGAGGTCGTGTAAAAATTTCACGACGATTACGAAGCTATTTATTGAACAATTAATATCAAAAGATTTCATAGGGAGTCAACATCCTTAATTGATGACTTGGCAAGCGCTATCGTCTATCCCTCTCTCACACATGGTGGCACTAGGATGGCATGTGACGAATGCAGGGATTCGCCGCAGATTTGCCAACAGAGGGTTCCCTCGTGGCGCGGATTTTTTGAACGCTGCATTTGAAATACTTGCAGAATTGCGAATCAACCGCTAATTTCAATAGAATATTTCTTTGGAAAACTGTGAGAGGTTCAAGATTAAGGTATTGGTGACTCATTATATTTAAGAATATCATAAATAACTAAGATATATGGTATATAACGCGTAAGTTAATATTGCTTGTTATGTTTTCATATAGTTTAACGACTTAAATTTACGGCTTTTCTTATATTTTGTTTACCACGCAACAGTGCTTTTTGTGAGACTATGAATTAACAAAGAAGAGCATTATTCTTTGTTTTCCATCTCAAAAAGAGTCTTTGCATATATATATATATAGAATATAACGCATAAAATAAATACTCATATTACGTTTGGAAAATATATAGATGGAACATAAAATAGTCGTAAAACTTCGAGATGCCTTCACAACGAAAATGCAACGAGAGTAATAAATTTGCAATATGAACCTCTAAGAAAATGCGTAGGGTCCACGCACCTTCTCAAGTGGCTTGTGTACAAGCATGGATACTCTAAAACCATATGGCTGGACTGGGTGTATGTGTGTGTGAGCGAGCGCGAGGACCACGCATGATAACAAAAGTGTCACAGGCTCACGATAATAGCGCTCCTGACGGCACTGCTTTCTTATGCTATGCCATGCAATAGCGTGTGAAGCCCGCTTAAACTTCGATTTTGTTCGAAAAAAAGAAATTCTCGATATTTGAATATTATCGTACATTCGTGTACGATATTTGAATATTATCGTACATTCGCGTACGATATTTGAATATTATCGTACATTCGCGTACGATAATGAATCGCTATCGTACATCGTACATTGGTATGAAATTATCGTACATGTACAATAATTATCGTACGGTTGCCAACACTGGTCCACCAGAGGCGCGACCGAATAAGCAGCCGGTCGATAAACGCGCTGCCCCATCCAACAATGCGGGATTGACGTATTGGAACTGCCACAAGGCGGGCCACCGCCACTGTGACTGCACAGAACCCAGGCGCATATTTTGCTATCGTTGTAATTATTCGGGCGTTACAACGCAGAACTGCCCATTTTGTAACCAGGACAACGAGAATCGAGGCACGTAGAACGGGCCTTCGTGCCTCTCATAGCTACCGCGGAGCCCGACAAACGAGAGGACGATCCGCCTGCCGCTGCTAGGGAAGCCACCGACGAGATGTTACCGAACCTCATCAATGACGTGTTACCGAATCAGTTACCGAACCGTGAAGCGGCTCTTCACGCCCGTGCAAAGACCGAATCGTTATCATTCCATGTTAAGCTCGAGATTGGAGGACGCCCAGTAAAAGCCCTCGTCGATTCCGGGGCGACCCGAACCTTCACCGGTGCCGCGGGTATTAAAATCTTCTCCCTCACGGGGGTCAACCCCCACTACGTGCCCGCGAGGTGAGTGATCCTTGCAACGAAACAGATCAAGGTAGTAAACCAAGCCTCCGCATTTACGGCGGTGCTGCAGGGCCACAAAGTGGAGGCTACCGCGTACCTAATGCCGTCGCTCTCGGAAGATATCCTCCTCGGGATGGATTTTCTACAGACGACACAAATGGTCGTCGATTTCTATGGCGAATCGTGGTTTTATTGGGATGCCCCGGAGAAACGGTTTAAGTTCACCCCTGTAGAGCGTGCTTCACGTATGATCATGTGCCGCGGATTACGTACCCTAGCCGATGCCGAGAATGAACAATTACAGGGGCTCCTTGCTATCAAAATCCCTCCCGCTACCGACACGCCTGGTTTGACGTCACTCACATCGCACCACATTGATGTCGGGGATAGCCCACCAATCCGGCCAAAGCCATACCCTATGAACCCTGCGCTACGCGATATAATGTGGAAGGAGGTCGATGCAATGCTTCAAAGTGGCGTAGTAGAATCCTCCAAGAGCGACTGGAGTAGCCCGGTTGTCCTCGTGAAAAAACCAACGGGAAAGTACCGGTTTTGCATCGACTTTCGGAAAGTGAACTCCGTCACGAAAAAGGACGCCTATCCGATCTCAAACATGACAAGTATTCTAGACGAGTTAAGGCAAGCCCATTACATAACGACCCTCGATTTGAGCCAGGCATACTTCCAAATCCCGTTGACCCCGGAATCACGGGAGATTACGGCTTTCGTCGTGCCTGGCCGCGGCTTATTCCTCTTCATACGCATGCCGTACGGGCTCACCAACGCTCCCGCGACATTCCAGCGGCTGCTGGACCGACTCATTGATACCGCGATGTACCCCCATGCCTTTGTATATCTCGACGATATTATTATCGTCACGCGGACGTTTCCCGACACTTGCACTGGCTGACATGCGTGTTACGGAAAGTCCACCAGGCGGGGCTTATTATTAATCAGGACAAATGCGAGTTTTGCCGTGCCCACGTGCGGTACCCGGGGTTACTTGTGAACCACAGCGGACTCCAAGTCAACCCCGAGAAAATCGTGGCAGTCGTCGATTACCCCGCACCGCGAAACCTTAAGCAATTACGCCGCTTTCTCGGCATGGCGTCGTGGTATCGGAGATTCATACCGGAGTTCGCCATCGTTGCCGAACCACTGACATGCCTGACTAAAAAGGCTCAAGCCTAGTCTTGGGGCAAGGCCCAACAGGACGCCTTCGCCGAGTCCTTGATTCGAATGCAGCAGACCGACGACAAATGGTACACGCGACGCTATCGAACGGTTCAGCGTGTCCCCGATCGGTTTCCCGACTGGAAGATAGCCCACAGCCAACTAAACCGCGTTCTGAAAACGATGCTACGAGCATACATCGAGAGTGACCAGCGGGACTGGGATCTGCATCTACACGAGTTTCGGTTCGCATATAACAGCGCGTACCACAGATCACTGCAAAGCACCCCAGCCTTCACGAATTTCGGGCAAGAACCACTCTCAGCAGTCTCGATGAGACGTGAGCTCGAAACGAACGTCGAGGTCCTCCCTAGGGAACCGCATGAGTGGCTCGAACGCATGAAGCGCCTCGATACCCTTCGCAAAATGCTGGTCCATGCGCTTAACGAAGCACACCATCAGCAAGCCCATTATTATAATTTGCGGCGTCAGGATCGAGAATTCAAGGTCGGCGACCTTGTGCTAAGGAGGGCACACCCGCTATCGAATGCCGCGAGGCACTTCTCGGCTGCACTGGTAAAGCCTTTTGAGGGTCCCTTCTTGATATCAAAGAAGCTGTCGGCAGTACGATACGAGCTCACGGACCTTTTAGGACGAGGGCAAGGATCTATATCCGTCCGGGATCTTAAGCCGTATCGCCCTCCCGCAGACCCCGAGTAAAAGAAAACCTAGGAACATCATCAACATGAAGGAGCTACCGCAGTATAAGGGGGAGATAAGTTATCGTAAACGTGAAAAAAAAAGAAAAACTTTTGAGCTATCGAGAAACGGAACGATATCTTACGCCAGGTGTGGGACAAAGCTTCACGTGTCATGTACGCTACCGATCGGTTTATTCAAGGTAATGGAAGCCCCGGACGAACTGATTACACGCACCGCCACGCTAATCACCACTATCGAGGGTGCTATGGCCGATCTGGGAGCCCCCGTGGACGTTCCCGTCGCTCTCGAGGATGCCCCGGGGGAGAGAGCCAAGCTCTCCCGCCGCGGTCCAGCCCACAGGCGATGTGATGCCCGGCGGCAACGAAACGTCAGCTGCCACAGAAGGAATGCCGTCAGTTGAGACCCATCCACGAGAGTCGATATGAGCTTCAGTGCGCGCATACGCCGGTGTTTTGTGGCGGACGGAACGCCGTCACCCTGGCCTAATCGTCACCATCCAAAGGGTGGTGCGCAGAGCTATACAGCTCTGGGAGGAGACGGGCGAACCTCGTGTATCACCGTTCCCAGCTTGCCTAGAGGAGGACAGCACATCGAGAGCCTCTCGCTCAAACACTTCCTCTAGCTCAAGTAGCTCCGGTCGCCTCAGCGAGGCTGGTTCAAAAACGAAGGCAGGACTCCCATCGGAAGATCAGGCTCGACCAACCGACCAGGCCACCGGTCCTCCCAAGGATTTGCCCGGAGTCTGTTTACCGCTAGAACGGATGACCAGGGATTACCTCGAAGTGGAGCTTGACGAGGAGGCGATGTCGATGGGCCCCGCGGGAAGCCCTGCGATATTAGCAATCATGACCAGAAAGGGATCGGCCCTGCCGAGATACGAGGAGCCGCGGATTTTTGGAGGCAAGAACCTCGCGGCGTTGACACCGCCAAGCACCGTGACTGCGCGGCCCAATTTCGCCGTGCGCCCAGTCGAGGAAGGCCCACAACCCGATGAAAGCTGGGACTGCCGCCAAACAGGGCACTCCCGAGCTCGATGTCCGAACCCCACCGGCGACCGAATCTGTTACGGGTGTGGACGTCACCACGTGACGTTGCGAACGTGCCCGCAGTGCGCACCAAAGTGGAGGCAACGCGGTCCGTACGTCACCAGCCTTGGTCGTAATTTGCCGCGGAAGCAGATACCACGGGCCCTAAGGCAACGGAGTACACCACAACCAAGGGAGGCATGGGATGCGGAGGCAGGAGAACTTCAGGCCGCCAGCCACACCTTCATTCGAGTCGTTACTACGAATCGGAACGTTACCGCCCGGGTCCTGACGGTCCCGTTGATTGTTGGGGGTACGAGATGCCAGCCCGAGGCTCCACACCGCACAGCGAACCGCACCGTCGATACACGTACCAAGGCCTAAGCCCGGCCTACGGATGGGACTCGGACGACTATGACCAACGAGCGGAGCGCCCGCCATGGTATTAAATCCCTGGCGATAGACGCCACCGACTCGCAGGATGCTATCGTAATTGCCCTTCCGTCTTTCAACCCTCCGGGACCATTCCAAGGTGCGCTACCGACCCCGGAGGGCGACATTGTTATCGCTCACTTACCCACTTGCTCAGGCATGGGTTCTGCTATCGTCGTGTTACCGCGTACCGAGTATTATCGTAAGCCAAGGAAGGAGATGGCGTAATTGCATAGGAAATAACAGAGACTGCTCACAGTATATGAGACTTTAGTATATAAGATGAAGAAAAATTCCTAGCAGACCTTAAAGGTGTGCCGTACCGACCAGTGTTATCGCGAAAGAAAATAAAGTTACCAGAGGTGCGTTATCGATTCATCTTCTAAGTAATTTATAAGTGCTATCAGCAGGGATGTGATAATTGGAGAGTTATGTAAGCCTATGCACCCGTTACCGATGACTAATTAGCATAATAAATCTCTGTTGTCATACGAAAGTACCGAGTATTACTTGTGGCCTTCACCTCAAGCTTTTCAATGCATTGAATAGCGTTCTCGTTTGTTGATCTCAGGTGAGGGTTCGAGGTTGTTATCAGATGCAGCTACCCGCATTTGGGCCGTCGGCAAGGCGGAACCCGATACGGATCAGTCATGGAGGGGGGAGTTGTGACGTGATTTTTTCAGGGGTTGCGAGCGAAACGTTTTGCTCGATCGGGGATTTAATCCTTGAGCGAGCACACTGCAGGTATACGAAGGGTAGCTCGTATCGCGAGAGGAACTTTATGGTATACCGGGACGATCGAATCGGAGAGGGAGCGCAAAGAGACTCAGGTAGTTTCCCTCTCCTCGCGAGTCGAGGAGACATTTATTTTTGGGGATCGTATCGCGAGCGAGTAAATAGTTCTCGGACGAGGTTTCCATCCTATCGCAAGTTATTGGGTGTCTCGAGTCCGTCGGATCGATCCTATGAGGATCGAAACGTCCGAGAACTCTTTCAGTAAAACTCGCAGAGGATCAAAACCTCGAGCGACGCAAAAGGGTTTCGATCTTTACCTGGCCCGATCTCGTTGATCATAGGATGTTTCCCTCTTTGTTTTGCGTTACATTATATATGTACGATCTTGAATATTGGATAAAATATTGAAACGGCATTTTTACATGAAATAATGAAACATTGAACTTTAAAAAAATTGTTACTGCAAAAATCTCATAGATTCCATATTATGATTAATGTGATCTTTTTAATGGAAACGTATTTTTTTTTAATATTCTACTATTGAAATGACGATTGTTTTTGAACGCTTCATTTTCTTTTGTGCATGCAACCGTTAATAGTTAATTACGTTGCGACAATCTTTTTTTTTTTATTTTAAGCCGTCAATTATTCTTTCATCTTTAAATTCTTGGGAAACAGGAGTATTGAAATACAAATTTTTGTTAACATGATTAATGTTTGCGAATTGCCGTAATTTATTTAAGTTAATTTCGTTGTTTTTCTAAATGATCATTTCCTGTTATTCTTTTATTCGCATTTTTGCTTGACAATTATCACCAGCGATGAATGTAACGAAAAATTATGATACATACAGTCGATAGGTGAGCACTAACGCAAGCCGGGCTTTCGTAAACCGGATCAACAAATGATAACATATATCTATGAATATATATGTGGCATTCCACGGTATTTCTATCGAAATCTTACCTTGATGATTTCGATTTTCCTCTAAACTTTTTATATAAATAAGGACATTCAAAAAAATTTCCCAAATTTTTTCAGAATTTTTCAGCCACGCGTTTTTTGTATTTTTTTTTTTTAAACAAAAGCGACGACTTTCTGAAATCTGAAAAAATGCGGAAAAATCTAAAAAAATATAACAAATTTTTTGGGCTTTGTTCCATAACGGAGATTTCAATACTCTATGAGTCAAATTCAAAAAAAAAAAAAAAAAAAGTTGACTCATAGAGTTTTGAAATCTCCATTTTGGAGCAAAGCCCAAAAATTTTGTTATATTTTATTAGATTATTTTTTATTTTTAATGTCCTTATTTATATAAAAAATTAAGAGGAGAATCAAAATCATGAAGGTAAGATTTTAATCGAAATACCGTGGAATGCCACATATATTTATATAATATATATATATAATGCATTCCGTGCGATTTCGAACGGTCAAAAAGTTGTCCACTCTAAAGAATTGACATTTTGTCAAATTATTTAATTATATAAAAAAGGGTGGTGTACATTTTTTCAAAATTTTGGAATCGCATTTTTTTGAGTTTTTGAGAATTTCATAATTGTCTGAGTACCGTTATATCTTGAAACTCTATATCTATATGAATATATATCCATCTTATGTACACCCCGTGATAATATATATAGGTATAGACATTGTAGCGATGACCGTACGGAAAGCAAAATTCAGGTAAGGATCGAAACCGCTCGACTCTCGACGAGTTTTGCTCCTCGAGGAGTTATACTCCATCAAGCCCATGCGCATTCGATCCTCGATGATCGACCCGTTCAATGAGTTCCGACGGGAGATCCCATTGACTCAGTATACCTATATATATATCTCTCTGTATACGTATATATTAGACTGATTTGCGAAATTAGATTTTTTTTTTTTTTTCGAAATCTTCGATTAAATACTTTCGGGGAAGTAAAAAAGATGCCTGTTGAAAGCAGAGCTCTGAATATTGATATATTTAGAAGTCCCTCGTAGCAAATTTATATTTTAGATTTAAATGACATAGGAAAAAAAAATTCAAACTTTGAAATTTTTTACCTCGACTTCGTGTGAACTACTGTTGGTCGATTCTTTAAAAATTAGGTTCTTTACGATAATGCAATTCAAACTTTTTTTTAAAGAAAGATTACTGTATTATTTAAATGGAAATTCGTGATGAGAGATCTCAAAATATTAATATTAAGATCTCTGCTTATATACGTATATATACGCCCGTTCATTTCTGTGCGCCCCGTGTTAATGCATATAGGTATATGTATAGTAATGATGACCATACGGAGAGCAAAATTCAGGTAAGGATCGAAACGTCTCGCCTCGTGAGAGGTTTCGATCCTCAGGCTTAGTATACCTATATATATCTCTGCCTCGCTCCCTCGCTCTATATCTCTCTCTCTACATCCATATACATATATATCCACGCTTATTCCTGTACATCCCGTGATAATATATACTCCATCGAGCCCGTGCGCATTCGATCCTCGATGATCAACACGTTCAATGAGTTCCGACGGGGGATCCCATTGACTCAGTATATCTATATATATCTCTCTGTATACGTATATATTGGACTGATTCACGAAATTAGATTTTTTTTTTTTAAATCTCCGATTAAATACTTTCGGGGAAGTGAAGAAGATGCCTGTTGAAAGCAGAGCTCCGAATGTTGATATATTTAGAAGTCTCTCGTCGTTAATTTAAATTTCAGATTTAAATGACACAGGAAAAAAAAATTCAAACTTTGAAATTTTTTACCTCGACTTTGTGTGAACTACTGTTGGTCATTTCTTTAAAAATTAGGTTATTTACGATAATGGAATTCAAACTCTTTTTTCAAGAAAGATTTCACAATGTTTAGTAATAATTTTTAACATTTTTCCGGAAACTAAAAAAAAAGGGAAATGTCCTCTAAATTTAATTTTAACTTTGCATAACTTTCAAAGGAGTGAGTTTTTCAAAAAAATCTGGGGAGACCTTTTTTGTAAAGCGTTCCATTCCCTATAAGAATATGTATCGCAGATTTTGGTACGAGGACGTGAAGTCGAGGTATGACATTTCAAAGTATAAACATTTTTTTCCTGTATTATTTGAAAAGTTATGCAAAGTTAAAATTAAATTTAGAGGACATTTCCCTTTTTTTAGTTTCCGAAAAAATGTTAAAATTTATTACTAAACATTGTGAAATCTTTCTTGAAAAAAGAGTTTGAATTCCATTATCGTAAATAACCTAATTTTTAAAGAAATGACCAACAGTAGTTCACACAAAGTCGAGGTAAAAAATTTCAAAGTTTGAATTTTTTTTTCCTGTGTCATTTAAATCTAAAATTTAAATTAACGACGGGAGACTTCTAAATATATCAACATTCGGAGCTCTGCTTTCAACGGGCATCTTCTCCAATTTCCCGAAAGTATTTAATCGGAGATTTAAAAAAAATAAAATCTAATTTCGTGAATCAGTCTAATATATACGTATACGGAGAGATATATATAGGTATACTGATTCAATTGGATCTCCCGTCGGAACTTATTGAACGGGTCGATCGCCGAGGATCGAATGCGCATGGGCTCGATGGAGTATAACTCCTCGAGGAGCAAAACTCGTCGAGAGTCGAGCGGTTTCGATCCTTACCTGAATTTTGCTCTCCGTATGGTCATCATTACTATACCTATACCTATATACATTAACACGGGGCGTACAGGAATGAACGGGCGTATATATACATATATAAGCAGCGATCTCAATATTAATATTTTGAGATCTCTCATCCCGAATTTCCATTTAAATAATACAGAAAAAAAAATGTTTATACTTTGAAATGTCTTACCTCGACTTCACGTCCTTGTACAAAAATCTGCGATACATATTCTTATAGGGAATGGAACGCTTTACAAAAAAGGTCTCTTAAGATTTTTTTGAAAAACTCACTCCTTCGAAAGTTATGCAAAGTTAAAATTAAATTTAGAGGACATTTCCCTTTTTTTTAGTTTCCGGAAAAATGTTAAAATTCATTACTAAACATTGTGAAATCTTTCTTGAAAAAAGAGTTTGAATTCCATTATCGTAAATAACCTAATTTTTAAAGAAATGACCAATAGTAGTTCACACAAAGTCGAGGTAAAAAATTTCAAAGTTTGAATTTTTTTTTCCTGTGTCATTTAAATCTAAAATTTAAATTAACGACGAAAGACTTCTAAATATATCAACATTCGGAGCTCTGCTTTCAACAGGCATCTTCTTTACTTCCCCGAAAGTATTTAATCGGAGATTTAAAAAAAAAAATCTAATTTCGTGAATCAGTCTAATATATACGTATACAGAGAGATATATATAGATATACTGAGTCAATGGGATCTCCCGTCGGAACTCATTGAACGTGTTGATCATCGAGGATCAAATGCGCACGGGCTCGATGGAGTATAACTCTTTGAGGAGTAAAACTCGTCGAGAGCCGAGCGGTTTCGATCCTTACCTGAATTTTGCTCTCCGTACGGTCATCGCTACAATGTCTATACCTATATAAATTATCAAGGGGTGTACAGGAATAAGCGTGGATATATATGTATATGGATATAGAGAGAGAGATATAGAGCGAGGGAGCGAGACAGAGATATATATAGGTATACTAAGTCTGAGGATCAAAACCTCTCACAAGGCGAGACGTTTCGATCCTTATCAGAATTTTGCTCTCCGTATGGTTATCGATACTATGCTTTTAAAAAATGAGACTATTTTTTTAATCCGCAATCTCCAATTAATTACCTTCAGGGAAGTAAAAAAAGATTCCTGTTTAAAGCAGAGCTCTGAATATTAATATTTAGAGGTCTCTCGTCGCAAATTTATTTTTTATATTTAAATGACACAGGAAAAAAAAGTCAACCTTTGAAATTTTTCACCTCGGCTTCAAGTCAAGACACCAACACGAGCGATGCATGTTCTTGTAGGGAATTGAATGCTCTACAGAAAACGTTTCTCATGATTTTTCGATAAACACTCTCCTTCAAAAGTTATTTACGGTCTAATATATATGTATATTAGACTGTGAATATGTGTTAACTACTGTTGGCCATTTCTTAAAAAATTGGGTTATTTATGATAATGCAATTTGAACGTTTTTTTAAAGAAAGATTTCACGATATTTAGTAATAAGCTTTAACATTTTTCCGGAAACTAAAAATAAAAGGAAAATTTATTCTAAATTTAATTTTACCTTTGAACAATTTTCAAAGGAGTGAGTTTTTTCAAAAATTTCTAAACATTTTCAAACAAATTTTCCAAAAATTTTTAAATTTTATTTTATAAATTTAAACGTTGCTTGCGATAAAAATGTGAAAAAGCTCAAAAAAACATTTTCTCATTTTAATGGTGATAACGGAGTGTTTAGGGGCAATAAACATGATTCTTCAATTTTTTTCAAAAATTCGATTGCTTGAAACTTGAAACGAAAAAAAACATCCGATAGATCAAATTAAAACTTTACAGTGTCTTTGTGGGTATGTTGAGCTGTAAAAGTTACGCTTAACATTAGTCGTTTTATCAATATTCTTAATTTTGCCTTTAATTTCCAAAAAAAAAACAATGAATAGCTTTTTTTCTCCTGTTCTTTCAAATTCATGGCAAGAATGGGAAAATTGTTTTTTTCAAAAAACTATTGACAATTTTTCAGAGCATTAATTTAAGTTTGTGAGACGCTCCTTCTGATTGATGTGCGATCATTGGTTGCTGAGATATCAATGGTTGAATACAAAAGGATCTTCTTTCATTAAAAGTCCAATATCTCAGCGAAAAATGGTCACAGCGAGGACTCAACAAAAAGCAAATTGAAGTTAAATAAACAAGCTATTCGGTTCATGTAATAGTTTAGCTGGAAAAAATTTTTCCAAGTAACTGCACAAAAAAAAAAGATTGGTTTGTCTTACTATTTCAGATTTCTCAAGATTGCGTAAAACCTATAGCTTCGAATTTTTTTTAGCTGAAAGATCTTAAAACTAGAAACTTGAAGCTTCAAAATACTTTTTCAAGACCTCGATTGGACAATTTTTCACTGAGATACGGCATCGTTAAAAACCACTACAAATTGGAAAATTTGTTGATCTCTTAATTTTTTTCAGTAACGTATATATAAATACATATATATATATATATATATGTACGCCCGTTTATGCCTGTGCGCTCCGTTTTCATCTATATAGGTATATGCATAGTAGCGATGACCGTGCGGAGAGCCAAACTCAGGTAAAGATCGAAACCCTTTCGCTTGGCGAGCGGTTTTGCTCCTCGAGGAGTTATACTCCGTCGAGATCGTGGGGATCCGATCCTTGAAGAACTTTTACCTGTCGAGAGCGCCGGGATTCAATCGTTGAACGATTCAAACTGCTTGATCCTTCCGACTCGGCGCTCGTTCGAGGAAGGGATCGTCTCCCGAGTTTCGTGTGCCGTTCTTTCGAAGAGTTATATCGCGGGGGTATTAACTCGTCAACGAGTTATATAGCTACCTGCTCGGTACGAGCATACCCACTGAACGAGTAAAACTCGCAAAGATCGGAGATTTTACCTGTTCTTCGGCTCGCTCGCGATTCGCTCGCAATCTCTGGATTTTTTTGATAACCTCGTCCCAAGGGGTATCTTGAGAAAAATAGCTATCGATCAATCTTGATTTTATACATTTCACGCTATCGAATTATTAGGAAGAAAGTTATCGCAAATTACGTTTGATATCCCGTTGAGAATATTTCGGGTAAGCTGGGGGGTCGAGTAGGCGGGTCTTTTCAATTTTATAGGTTTGGGTACCAAGGCGTGTTGAGGATGTCGACAGATATAATTGTCACCCAGCAAGCCTTGGAATCTATCCATACGATGATTTGCGAGGTAAGTACAGGGGTTCGGCCGGAATACCGACGCTCCTAATGATACGGTGTAGAAGGGGAAGATTGGGCGTTTAATTCCGGTTACGTGTGAAAGGCCGTGGCGTGGAGGCGGCGATCATCCCCACGCACGGATCGCTGGATTGCCAAGTTTTCAGGTTACGGATAATGCTCTCGTTACGTTTCCCCTCCCCACCCCCGGATACGCCAGGAGAGTACTACACCGTGATAGTCGCCTCAAATGGGCGGAATATTGGGACGAACGTCTTCCCGATAACCCATGCCTACTGCGTTTCCCCGCGCTAGTTGAGTGATTAGTGGGGCAGCGTGACCAGCGCCGCCGAATTGCGGAATATCAAGGATGGGAGCTACGATGATCGAGGAGATCGGAGAGTTCTCGTTGTGCTATCGATCCGAAAGGAGCTCTCTCTCGAATTCTCGTCCTCTCCGGAGGAACATGATCTCGCCTTCCTTTAGCGCTCTCGTGCTCCCGTGTTCCTATTAGCACTATGCTACCGTTTTTGCTATTAAAATGTTCTCGCTCTACGTTCTCACTTTTTGCTCCCGTATTTCAGCAGTCTGCTCTCGATTTTGAAGCTCTCTATCATGTTACGTACCGTCGCACAGTGGTCCCAAATCCCAAAAAGCTGGCCAAAAGTCGAAAATGTATTCAATTCGGGTGAAAGTCTGTACTCCGGGGTCTTCGGGGTCGCTGACTACGAATATGAAGTCAAAATTTAGCAAAACAAAATGGCGGATCCAATATGGCGAGGAATTTCGTCAAAAACGTATTCAATTCAGGTGAAAGTCTGTACTCCGGGGTTTTCGGGGTCGCTGACTACGAATATGAAGTCAAAATTTAGCAAAACAAAATGGCGGATCCAATATCGCGAGAAATTTCGTCAAAAACGTATTCAATTCGGGTGACTTTTGAAGACTTGAAAACTTGGGAAGAAGAGGATTGGAATACAGTCATTATAATCATTATTACAATGACAATGAACATTCATAATATATTTATTTCATTCTTTTATTTCTAATCGATATAATTTCAGCTTTTTTTACAATTAATCACTGTTCTGTGAACTGTCATCATCGTCACATGTATCGCTCGTATCATCAGAAAAAATCTGCCTTGATTCTGGAACTGAAGGTGGAATCAATAGTTCAACCGCGTATGGGGATAAGAATCTTAGTTTCTTCGAAGGAAGTTTTCGCAAACTGGATATTACTGGATCTGACGTTACTAAACATCTGCAAAAAATGTCTTCCATGTTTTTGATGCGGTTACATTTTCGTGAAAAATCTTCTCGGAATCTTTTAATGTACTTATTGCATGATTCCTGAGCTTCTTCAGACATTTGTCCGATAGGAAGTAACGAATCTATCATTGTCAACAAAAGTTTGAAATTGATGTTAATTCTTTTGCCGCCAATTACAGTTTCAAAGGGCACGAGGTTTCTTTCTCTTGCGCTTGGATACAATCAACTGCTGCCCTAGTTGCTTCGGCAGTTTCATGAAAGAATTCAATTTTAATTGGGCGATAAAATCTTGGTGACGAAGGACGAGAATTTTTCCAAATAATCCCGTGTGGATTGACTTTATCAAAGATTTGCAAGGGAACAAGTGAAATAAAGAAAATGTTGGCATCTGATTTATTACCGTCTCCATCGTTAAATTTTTGTTTGTAAGTACTTTGACCAGAAGTTCCATCGCATCCCCACTTGCATATCAATTCTAAATTACAAACTTTGTTTTCAGAAAGACTTCCAATAACGTCCGATTGTACCGTTAATATTCTTTCAGCTGTATGATTTAGCAATGCTTGAAGTCCAACTGTGGCTCCACTTTCAGTTACAGAAATTTCTGACTTTGCAGGGTTACACTTTTTTTAGAATCCAATGCACATTTATAAGGCGGGTATAATTTACAATTTTTTTCAAGCTTACAGAACGTAGTAATTGGTATTGACTTTTGGTCGTTTTACCTTCTACCACAAGTGATAGTGCTTCGTTGCCTGACAGTACATCTTCTGAAACGCGTTCCATAGACTTACGGTACTGTGGTGCTTTTGATGGACTGCCTTCTGTGACATCCCTAATTACCTTTGAAGCTTATAAATTTCCAGAAGCCCGGAGACCCATTTGTGTAGCGTAGGCCAATTCGTGGACGGTATGTTCTTTTCGAACCTTTTCCGTCTTCCTACGTTTTGGCCGATCACTTAAATCGCCCCAGCTTGTGGAAGGACGCCCCATTGTGCTTTCCGTAGAAGGATGCCCCATTGTGTTTTCCGTAGAAGGACGCTTCATTGTGTTTTCCGTGGAAGTCTTCAAACGTTCCTTTTCAATCGTGAAAGACACAGGAACGTTGAGCCACTCATCGAATTTATTGAAGAATTTGGTTTCGTCCCTCCTCGCTTCTTGCCACCTCTTTTTGAAATTCGATACCAATCTACCCATGGCATCTTTCAGATTTGTCGACAAAATGTATGGATGCTTCAATTGTTTTGACACCTCCATTTCAACAATGTCAGTGACAATGTTGATATTTTCTCTTAATACCGATTTCACAAGTATGTAAATTTCCTTTCTCGTGAAAGAAATTTCGTCGGTATTATCCAGAGGATCTGTAGGAAATGCAAAATAACATTAATAGAAGAATTATCTTTATCAATTTCCTATGAACAATATTTCAGACGCGAAAATTACAAAAAACTGCAGAAAGCATTTTTGCCTCCACCATCGAATTTTTAGTGCGACAAAATTTCGACTAGTGTAGCACACTTTTGAGTGAGAGTGTATATTCAAAAAACGAGGATAAAAAATTTCATAAGCTACTACAATTATATCTTCTACTGTGGGGAATATACATATGTGCCAAGTTTTAAATTTTTATATGAGTATTGACTAAGTTGAAAAAATGTTCAAATTGTTGACCGTGTAAAATACACGTATATGCTATTCAAAACTTTTACTGCCGGGGGGGCATAAAAATTACACTCAAAACCGAAGGAGCAGCTACGAGCAGCTAATTTTTGGGTATGTTTTGAAGAAATGTCTAAGTAACAATTCCCATTTAGTTTAAGAGCGGGGGTCGATAGGGGTTTTGACTTATTGCTTTTTCTAACACGACTTTTCAGAACATAACCAAGAAAAATACCACTACTTTCATTAATGACTTACAATTTCATACATCGTTAACGATAATTTTGAGCAACACACTCAAATTGTACTTACTTTCTGGAGAAGAATCCATTTTGTAAAATCCAAATCCGTTAACTTTTCACTCTTCCAGACGCGTCAAAACTTTCGTCTTATTTCTCCGCGCGACGAGCAAACAATGCGGTCGGCTCGACGCTCACGAATAAAATGGATTCCTGAGCCAGGTATGGACTCTCCCCTTTTTTAACGGTCATAATACATACTAGAGGTACCACTACAACTATTCCAACCATTGAAAGTCCCTAGAAAAAAATATTTTTTTTTCGACTTTTGGCCAGCTTTTGGCGATTTGGGACCACTGTGCGTCGTCACGCGGAAATGTAACCGAGCTGATAGTTACCGTTCCACGGATATTGATATCGTGTTATCGTGGGTCAATTTTCTTCATAGTTTCGTTGTTACCGTAAATTAATTTACCTCATAGTTACGTCGTTATCCTGCATTAATCTACCTCATACCTTTTGTTTGCCGTTCTCGATTAATATTGTATAAGCATTTGCTAATATAATGATTGATTGAAATGTGGTCTCAATAGTGGAACGCGTAAGCAGAATGTCGAGTTATTTTCTTATTCTTTTTCCCGGTCCTTTCGCGGTCTTTCTTGACTTTGGCCGCCCACGCCCTCTCTCCACAAACCAGCATCCTGAGCGAACCAGGTATACCGTCAGAAATTCTTTCTGTCTCAGAAGCTCGTTAAGTTTTCGTTTTGGTTTAATTGTACTTTTCGAATGTGCATTTATGCGGTTTGCCGATTCCGCGAAAAATTAAAAATGGGCTGGGGCTCAACGGCTCTTAAAGCGACCAGAACAGAGAGATTGGCGCGAAGGTAACAGGATGAAAAAGGGAAAAAACAAAAAAAACAAAAAAAAATCCACGTTATAACGCATATCCTGCCATTGAAATCTATTTAATTTGTTGCGTTGTTTTAAAATTGTTCGCTAATAATCAGTAAAAGCCATGAAAAAACAAAGAAAAATATTTCTGCTTGCCCACACAGCAAAATTGATCCCGGGACCATCCCGAGATAGTCCCATTCGTGTCCTACCAAGATAGTACGTCTTATGAACGTCTATGGGAGGAACCAGTGAGATATTGTTCTACCCGGGATTAATATTAGATGTCTTGAGGATATCCTGTCGCAACCGTAATTAGACGATCCCAACGCACTCTCTTATAGACGTCTGTGGGAGGTAGTGGTAGGACATTGCTCCAGCCGAGATTAATAGAGGATGTCTTGAGGATATTCTGCTATCTCCGTATGTGGACGATCGTACCGCACTCACTTGTAGATGTCTGTGGGAGGTACTAGTAAGACATCGGTCTACTCGAGATTAATATAGGATGTCTTGAGGATATCCTGTCGCAACCGTGTTTAGACGATCCCAGTGCACTCTCTTATAGATGTATCTGGGAGGTACTGGTACGACATTGTTCTACCCGAGATTAATATGGGATGTCTTGTGGATATCCTGCCGTTACCGTGTGTAGACGATCGTACCGCACTGTCTTGTAGATGTCTATGGGAGGTACTAGTAGGACATTGGTCTACTCGAGATTAATATAGGATGTATTGAGGATATCCTGTTGCAACCGTATTTGGACGATCCCAGCGCACTCTATCAGAGATGTCTCTGAGAGGTACCGGTAGGATTCCGTTCCACCCGAGATTAATATGGGAGATCTTGAGGATATCCTGTCGCAACCGTAATTGGACGATCCCAACGCACTCTATTATACACGTCTGTGGGAGGTACTGGTAGGACATTGTTCTACCCAAGATTAATATAGGATGTCTCTAGGATATCCTGCCGTGACCGCGTGTAGACGATCGTACCGCACTATCTTGTAGATGTCTGTGGGAGGTACTAGTAGGACATTGGTCTACTGGAGATTAATATAGGATGTCTTGAGGATATCCTGTCGTAACCGTGTTTTGACGATCCCAGCGCACTCTCTTAGAGATGTCTATAGGAGGTCAGCCATTCCACGGCGTTAGTTCCAGACTCGCCACAAGATGGCAAAGGCTCTCACATACGGATCATGCAAATAGAATGCTTATATAACCGAGCGTGAACACGGACATTTGACACCGAAAGGAGTCAGACCTCATAAGAGGCCATATTACAAGGAGTACTTGCTGTCTTCCTCTGTACTGTACCCATTTTATTGAAATTTAATTAATTAATTGAAATTAATTAACATTAAATCGAAATAAAAATAATTATTCACTGCTGTGTTGGCAGTCCAAGAGACGTCCCGAAGACATCCCAAAGACATCCCGGGACGGCAGTGGGACCATCCTATTGCGGTAATCACTGCGGACATTTCAGAGCCCATGGGAATCCCATGGGACCATCCCATTACCATCACGGGACAATTGAGTCAATTGACGTGATGTCCAAAAGACGTACTTGGGACGTATCATTGCTGTGTCTGATAATTCTTGAATACCTTGGTGACGTCTTTAAGAAGTCTCGATAATATCTCATCGATATCTCCACTCTGCTGTATTTACAGTCCAAGAGACGTCCCGAAGACATCCCGGGACGACAATGGGACGATCCCGTTTCGGTAATCACTGCGGACACTTTAGAGCCCATGGGAATCCCATGGGACCATCCCATTACCATCACGGGACAATTGACGTGATGTCCGAAAGACGTACGTGGGACGTATTTTTGTTGTGTGGGTGGATATCAGAATTTTTTTCGGGAATTAATATTCAGTGATAAAAATTTGGTATAATTACAAGAACCAAAAAAAAATCGTTGTTGAGACATTTTTTATAACAAAATTGTTATTAACAAATAGTATAAATAACGGAAATAAATGAAAATCAATTTCGAGCTTGTAAAAAAATTGTTATAAACACATATTGTTATTGCAAAAACGGATTTCGACATTAACACATTTTTTGTATTTTTTTAAATGGTGAAATTTGTAAAGGGAAAAATAAAAGAAAAAATCACACTACATCAAAGTTGAAAAATGCTAATTTATTATAATTGTTAATAACAATTTTACAACAATGGCTGCCTTGAGAAAAAAATTCTGAGACACTCTTCAAATGGAATCGTTAAATTAGCAAACAAAAAAATTTGCAATAAATCAATTGTTTATTGTTAAAAACGGTCCGAAACAAAATGTCCGTTGTTTACCTGCAAATAACGGCGTTGCTGTTGCATATACGGCAACATGTCAAGAGATCGCATTTTTAGATCATCTACAGACGAAGAGATTCTCAAAACTTGTACGTTGTCCGATAATTAGGTCAAAAGTTACGCCCGTTTTACGGAAAAAATGTAAATTCTGAAAAAAATGAGCAATAAATGACCTCAAAAAATTGAAAAAAAGAGAAAAAATTTTGGTGTGGCATGAAATCTTTTGTTTCAATTCTGCTATTGCATGAAAAAAATCGGCAGATTTCTTCATACAAATTATCATGGGTAAACCGAATTTTGCAGCTCAAGTGCGTTTTTGGGGTTTCCGTGGAAATGGAGCATTTTCGAGCTCTTTTTCCGGTCGCTCGCGCCGCTAAACTATAATAGATAGATAGGTGCCATCACTGACTTTTTTATAGGAAATTCTATGCTCAACAAGATTGGTCTTATACATTTTCGTCCTAACTGGCACCATTTTGGCAGCGTAAACCGCGGAATTGTCAAAAACGGGAAAAAATGTGATTAAGTAACGGTTTCTTTTTTTTTTTTTTTTGCAAAAACGAGCGGTGTTACAATCCCAACAACTGAGGTCCTTGTTATGTAGACCGTCCCGAACTTTTTCCATATTTTTTCATACAGTAGAAAATTATCGGAATTTAAAATCGGAATTTGACTGGCCTATATAGAGAGAGAGATATAGAGCAAGAGAGCGAGACGAAGATATATATAAAGGCATACTGAGTCTGAGGATCGATACCTCTCACGAGGCGAGACGTTTCGATTCTTACCTGAATTTGGCTCTCCGTATGGTCATCGTTACTATACCTATATACATTAACACGGGGCGCACAGGAATGAACAGGCATATATATACATATATAAGCAGAGATCTTAATATTAAAACTTTGAGATCTCTCATCACGAATTTCCATTTAAATAATACAGGAAAAAAATGTTTCAACTTCGAAATGTCCATACCTCGACTTTAAGTCACTGTACCAAAATCGGCGATACATATTCTTATAGGCAATGGAAGGCTTTACAAAAAAGGACTCTTAAGATTTCTTAAAAAACTCACTCCTTCAAATGTTATGCAAAATTAGAATTGAATTTAGGGTAAATTTCCCTTTTTTTAGTTTCCGGAAAAATGTTTAAACTTATTACTAAATATCGTGAAATCTTTTTTGAAAAAAAAGTTTGAATTGCATTATCGTGAATAACCTAATTTTAAAAGAAATGACTAACAGTAGTTAACACAAAGTCGAGGTATTCAAAGTTTCAAATTTCTAAGTTTGAATTTTTTTTCCTGTGTCATTTAAATCTAAAATTTAAATTCATGACGGGAGATTTCTAAATATATCAACATTCAGAGCTCTGCTTTTAACAGGTATCTTTGTCCTTTCCCCGAATGTATTTAATCGCGGATTTCGAAAAAAAAAATTATCTCATTTTGTGAATCAGTCTAATATACATATACAGAGAGATTCATATAGGTACACTGTGAAAAAAAAGGAAATTTAATGTACCGACGAACATGAAATTTACAGAAAACGTACATTAAATAAGAATTAATGTACTATGCACTCAAAATTCATGTACCAGACATTAAAATTACTGAATTTCACTGTAAAATTACATCACTTGTTCCTTAATGGACCTTTTCATGAACAAGTACATTAAATTTAATGAATTTTAGTGAAAATTGCAATTGTGTCATGAAATTTAATGCAAAAATTCATTGAATTTACATGATGAGTGTTGTATAGTTTTCAAGCACAGATTTTGAGATATTATTGTTAAAAAGAAAAGTAAATTTAATGCTCTAAAGTACCTGAAAGTTACAGAAAGCGTACATTAAGTGAGAATTGATGTTCCCTGCACTGAAAATTCATGTACTAGACATTAAAATTACTGGATTCCACTGTAAAATTACATCACTTGTTCCTTAATGGACCATTCCATGAACAAGTACAGGGTGTATAAAAATGATGTGTCGCCACTTCGCCCAGTAAATCTCCAGCTTGAGATCGGTGGAGATCTATCAAAATTTGTAGCCACAAAATTGACCTTGACCCTGAAATTCAAGGTCAAATTTTTTATTGGCTTAAAAAATTCTACTTCTTAAGAGGAACAAAAGTCAGAAAGGAATCATAGGTCGGAGATGCGTCCTTCAACCCGAAACGACAATGTCAATTCGAAAAAAATCGAAAAAGTGCGTTCTTACAAAATATTGTTCACAGAAACACGGGATAAGAATTTTAATAATTATAAAAAAAGCTTTTCAACGCAGACACTTCAATATTTATTAATTGGAATCAAGAAATGTTGCAATTGCATGACGCTGACCACACTAAGGTGGATGAATCGGCATGAGATGGGTGACACAGATCTTTGCAATATCCCTTTGTCGCGTTACCACTACGAGCATCTAATTCCCTAGCTCATTGTTGCCGAAAATCAATTAACACATAGTTCCGCTGAATTAACCTTGACCCTAAAACTCAAAGTCAGTTTCAAAGTCAATTCATCTCGTTAAGAGGCATCTAATTCTCGTAGAAACGACGAGTCAGGAATGAACCTTTCAATATCAAGCCGTCAAAACATATAAAAAATGTGCGTTTTTCATTTAGTTCGGAGGGATAAAATTCGGAACTGAAGAATAATTATAACGGCAATCGATATAACTAGAAAGACTTTATGTCTGGCACACAGCACGCCTGCTATTCTATGAAAACAAAGCTTTAGATGGCCAGGTTTGCGATAAACGAATTTGATCTTAACAATAGTTGTTGTCACCTACACATTTCAGAGTCATATCGTGCTTGTGTGACCGTGCACGAGTTGCTTAAACATATTCATCAGCGGCAGACCATTAGCGTTACCCGGAATACACCACGTGGAGGTTATAAAAAAATCAACAAAAAAACTGTGTTCTGTCGTCGCAGTCCCATTGATCTCCATCATCGTCCAGGTCTTTATCATCGCAGTCTCGGTCATCTCTAGGATCGTCGCAGTTTAGGTCGGTTCTATCATCGTCGAAGTGTTTGTCGTTGCAATCCCGGTCATCTCTATCATAGTCAAAGTCTTTGTCGTTGCATTTTGGGTCAACTTTATCGTCGAAGTCTTTCGTCGCAGTCTCGGTCAATCCTATCATCGTCGCAGTCTTTGTCATTGCAATTTCGATCAACTTTATCGTTGTCGAAGTCTATCGTCGCAGTCTTGGACAATTATATCATTGTCGAAGTCTGTCGCCGTAGTCTCGGTCAACTGTATCATAATCGAAGTCTTTAGCGTTGCAGTCCAGGTCATTTCTATCGCAGTCAGTCTTTGTCGTAACAGTTTTGGTCATCTCTAGCATTATCGAAGTCGTTGTGGTCGCTCCATCGGTGATCGCCCTCACTACCTGAATCTTTGTTGGCCCTATCACTGTCGTCACTGTCGTAATAACATGAATCATGGTCGGCGACCACACCGTGGTCGTGGACGAGATGGACGAGATCAACGTCTTATGTTGCGCGCTATTGATCAAGCTTTCGGAAACTTTGGAAGAGCTCGCGAAATTTATCGTCAGTTACTTCTTGATCGGGCAAACGGTCATCCTCTACGGCCGGGGGCAATTCCAGATCGTCGTGAGTTTCAACGACTCGAAGAGCGGTTCAACGATCAGGAGAGGTTTGAGGTGCGGAACGCTGGATATCGAAGAGCCGGTCGTCCTCGTGTTCATTGGAACATTGAAGAGCGTGTCATTGCTCTTGCACGAGCTTTTCCCGTCATGGGTTTACGTCGAATAGCCGCTCGCGTTGGTATAGCGCACATGACGGTGCGTCGCATAATTCGTGAAGAGGGCCTACGACCTTACCGCGTCCAATCTGTTCAGGCATTATATCCTGGAGATTACCGCGCTCGTCGTAATTTTTTTCGATGGATGCTACAGAAACTGGAGGGAGATCCTCATTTTTTTGAACGCATTCTGTTTACCGATGAGGCGAGCTTCTCCAGCACCGCAATCGTGAACCGGCAGAACTTACGCATCTGGGCTGAGAGGAATCCTCGTGCGATGATGCAACGAGTTCACCAGGGACGTTTTTCAGTAAACGTTTGGGCAGGTATCATTGGGAACACCCTGATAGGTCCAGTCTACCTTCCACTGAGATTGAACAGTCGCAATTATTTGCACTTTCCGCAACGCGATTTAATGCCGCGTCTGAGGGACATGATTCCACGACATGCTCGCCATCGCATTTTTTTTATGCACGACGGAGCACCACCTCATTTCGGTCTTCAAGTCCGTGCATTCTTAAACGAAATGTTTGGATCGCGTCGGCTCGGTCGTCGGCCTGCTCCGCATCTCTGGCCACCACGTTCTCCAGACCTAAATCCCTTGGACTTTTTTTCTGGGGAGCACTCCAGGTTATCATCTACAGAGAACGTCGAGCGATTAGGACGCCGGTAGATCTGAGACGCCGAATCGATGAGGGAGTTGCCAGGTTGATGCGAAACCGAGAACTTCTTCTCAGGGTTTCGAGAAACTTGGAGGCACGGTTGCGAGCGTGCTTGCGTAATGGTGGCCGGCATGTGGAAGCTGGAGAACAAGCTAGAATGCTTCGAGCAATTGGACATGAAGGTTTGATTCTCTGGGTTCCTCGACGCCGCCGCCATCAACGACCGCGTCATAATGAAGCAGGAGACGACTAATCCAACATTGCATACGCACCCAACACACAGTCGTCATTGAAATGATTTGAAACGAATCTTTCGAAACGGACAACAAAACACAACGGCCCTTTTCAGGGCCAAGGGATACCAGGCAGACAACCTCCACGTGGTGTAGTCCGGGTAACGCTAATAGTCTGCCGCTAATGAAGATGTTTAAGCAACTCATGACAACAACTATTGTTAAGATCAAAATTGCTTATCGTAAACCTGGCCATCTAAAGCCTTGTTTTCATAGAACAGCAGGCGTGTTGTGTGCCAGACATCAAGTCTGTCTAGTTATATCGATTGCCTTTTTAATTATGTTTCAGTTCCGAATTTTATCCCTCCGAACTAAATGAAATACGCATATTTTTTATGTTTTGACGGCTTGATATTGAAAGGTTCATTCCTAACTCGTCGTTTCTACGAGAATTAGATGCCTCTTAACGAGATGAATTCACTTTGAAACTGACTTTGAGTTTTAGGGTCAAGGTTAATTCAGCGAGACTATGTGTTAATTGATTTTCGGCAACAATGAGCTAGGGAATTAGATGCTCGTAGTGGTAACGCGACAAAGGGATATCGCAAAGATCTGTGTCACCCATCTCATGCCGATTCATCCACTTTAGTGTGGTCAGCGTCATGCAATTGCAACATTTCTTGATTCCAATTAATAAATATTGAAGTGTCTGCGTTGAAAAGCTTTTTTTTATAAATATTAAAATTCTTATCCCGTGTTTCTGTGAACAATATTTTGTAAGAACGCACTTTTTCGATTTTTTTCGAATTGACATTGTCGTTTCGGGTTGAAGGACGCATCTCCGACCTATGGTTCCTTCCTGACTTTTGTTCCTCTTAAGAAGTAGAATTTTTTAAGCCAATAAAAAAATTTGACCTTGAATTTCAGGGTCAAGGTCAATTTTGCGGCTACAAATTTTGATAGATCTCCACCAATCTCAAGCTGGAGATTTACTGGGCGAAGTGGCGACACATCATTTTTTTATATTACATTTGATGAACTTTATTAAAAATTGCAAGTGTGTCATGAAATTTAATGCAGATATTCATTGAATTTACATGATGAGTGTTGTATAATTTTCAAACCCAGATTTTGAGGTATTACTGTTAAAAAGGAAAGTAAATCTAATGCTCCAAAGTACTTGAAATTTACAGAAATCGTATATTAAATGAGAATTAATGTCCTTTGCACTGAAAATTCATGTACCAGACATTAAAATTACTGAATTTTGCTGTAAAATTACAGCACATGTTCCTCAATGGACCTTTTGATGAACAAGTACATAATATTTAATAAACTTTTATTGAAAATTCCAGATGTGACATGAAATTTAATGCCGAAGTTCATTGAATTCAAATGATGGGTGTTGTATATAATTTTCAAGCATATAGATTTTGACATATTACTGTTAAAAAAGAAAGTTAAGGATTTTAACTACAGATTTGCAATCAGGAACTGCTACAACTTCAGAGTGCTAAGTTTCATCCGCATCAAGTCATTTTAGGATGTTCGGCCGCCATATTGGATGCACAATTTTTGAATTTCAGAATTTCCAGTTCAAACTTATAAACAGCGTCCCCAAGCACCCCCGAGTACTAAGGCTCATCCGGATTAAATAATTTTTACATTCTCGTCCGCCATATTGCAGGCGCCATTTTGAATTTAAGAATTATCAATTTAGATTGATGATCAACGATCCCAAAAACTCTCGATCGCCAAGTTTCATTGAAATGAAATCACTGCTGCATTTTGATCCGCCATTTTGAGTTTCAGAATTGTTCAGATTCATGATCATTAATCCACAAAACTCCCAATGACCGACTTCCATTAAAATCAGAACGTTTTTCACTTTCGATATGTCGTATGGGATCCGCCATTTTGAATGGTATGAAGTTCGCTATTTTGAATTGAAATTCGAATTGGCGAATCCGAAAATAAATTTTCACGGACTATCACGCACATTCAAAAGTATATCATTATTTTTTTGGCACTCCAGTATTCATATGTCACATAAGTAAGGGAAGTTCATAAGTAGTCAGTAGCGTAATAGGTAGCATGTTAGGTAGTTAGGTACGATAGGTAGGATGACAGGTAGGGTTGCAGGTTCGAGTCCCCGTCGAAGAGAGTGAGATTAGATCGGACAATTCGCGCAGATTTGATTTTTTTCTCTGAATCTCTTTTTGGGGCTGGTGAACTAGGCATATTGAATTATTTTCTAAAAGCTATATATTTTTTATAACATGTTTAACAATAATTTATTCCAGCAAAGTTCAGTAAATTTCATGAACCCAATTTCTGTAAAACTAATGAACTCAGCATTATTTTTAATGTAACGTTACTTGAAAACTACAGCACTATGGTGTTTGAAATTTAATGAACGGTACATGCATAAAAACTTCCAGTACTTCTTCATTAATTTTCAGATACAGACTTTCGTAAAAATACGGCACACGTTCCGTAAATTTCATGTACACGTATTCATTAAATTTCAAGTACGACATTTGTAAAAATAAAGAAACTATAGGAGAAATTTCCTAAGCAGGGTCACTGCAAAATTAATAAGCTCAGCATTATTTTTAATGTAACGCTGCTTGAAAATTACAGCATTATAGGGCTTGAAATTTCATGAACGGTACATGCATAAAAACTTCATGTACATTTACATTAAATTTCAATAAGTTTTTTTTTACAGTGTATACTAAGTCAATGGGATCTCCCGTCAGAACTCATTGAACGTGTTGATCATCGAGGATCGAATGCGCATGGGCGCGATGGAGTATAACTCCTCGAGGAGTAAAACATCTCAAGAGTCAAGCGGTTTCGATCCTTACCTGAATTTTGCTCTCCATACGGTCATCGCTACAATGTCTATACCTATATATATTATCACGAGGTGTACAGGAATAAGCGTGGATATATATGTAAAGAGATATATAGAGAGAGAGATATAGAGCAAGAGAGCGAGACAGAGATTTATGTAGGTATACTGATTCTGAGGATCGAAACCTCTTACGAGGCGGGACGTTTCGATCCTTACCTCAATTTTGCTCTCCGTATGGTCATCGTTACTATGCTTCAAAAAAATGAGACTATTTTTTTTTATTCGCCATCTCCAATTAATTACCTTCAGGGAAGTAAAAAAAGATGCCTGTTAAAAGCAGAGCTCTGAATATTAATATTTAGAGGTCTCTTGTCGCAAATTTATTTTTTATATTTAAATGGCACAGGAGAAAAAATGTCAAACTTCAAAATTTTTTACCTTGGCTTCAAGTCAACATACCAAAACGAGCGATGCATATTCTTGTAGGAAATTGAACGCTCTACAGAAAACGTTTCTCATCATTTTTCGATAAACTCTCTCCTTCAAAAGTTATTCACGGTCTAATCAACTAATATATATGTATATTAGACTGTGAATCTGTGTTAACTACTGTTGGTCATTTCTTTAAAAATTAGGTTATCTATGATAATGCAATTTCAATTTTTTTTTAAGAAAGATTTCAAGATATTTAGTAATAAGCTTAAACATTTTTCCGAAAACTAAAAAAAGAGAAATTTACTCTGAATTTAATTTTAACTTTGAATAATTTTTAAAGGAGTGAGTTTCTTCAAAAATTTCTAACAATTTTCAAACAAATTTTCGAAAATTTTTTAAATTTTATTTTCTTTCATAAATTTAAACGTTGTTTGCGATAAAAATGTGAAAAAGATCAAATGATCTTTTTTTTTCATTTTAATGATGATAATGAAGTGTTTAGGGGCAATAAACGTGATTCTTTAATTTTTTTCAAAAATTCGATTGCTTGAAACTTCAAACAAAAAAATCATTCGATAGATCAAATTGAAACTTTACAGTTTTTTGTGGGTATGTTGAGCTGTAAAAGTCACGCTCAACATTGATCGTTTTATCGATATTTTTCATTTTGCCGTTGATTTTCTAAAATAGTACATTATGACCCGAGGACAAAAAAACTTTTTCTGACGAGTGTGAGTTTGCAGCATGAGCCGAAGGCGAATGCTGCAATCACACGAGTCAGAAAAAGTTTTTTTGTCCTCGGGTCATACAATATTTTATCGCCCGACGGCGTAAAGTGCCTTTTAAGCCCACGAAGTGGGCGTAAAAAGGCACTTTTACGTCCGAAGGGAAATAAAAAACAATAAATAGCCTTTTTTCTCCTGTTTTTTCAAATTCATGGCAAGGATGGAAAATTTTTTTTTTCAAAAAACTATAGTCAATTTTTGTAGAGCATCAATTTAAGTTTGTGAGATGCTCAAGGCCGGATTAGGCTCTGTGGCGCCTTTAGGTAAGATATGTGGCGCCCCTAGGTAGCACAGCATGGTACAAATATTGAAACGTTTAATGAATAATAGAACACGGATGAAAATAATTTATTTGTAAAATTTTTCAACCAGCATAACCTTTGCGAGACTCCACCCACGTAAACTCTGCTATAAGTTGGTCAAACTGAACATTTGACGTCATTTCTGATTCAATACACAAGGTGGCAAGAGCATTGAGACGCTGTTGTGACAAGGTCGATCCTAGTGCAGCTTCGGATCCTGGAAAATTGGTCCCCGGAAAATTGGTCCCTGGAAAATTGGTCCCGGGAAAATTGGTCTCTGGAAAATTGGTCCTCCAGAACATTGGTCGAGGAAATTTGGTCCCTATTATCGGTTAAAACGTCGATTGAACTGTATCATTCGAACAACTTTTTCAACTTGTATAAGTTGTGTAAGTAAAACGCGGTCTTAGAGGCTTCAAACAGTACAAAAAAATCGAAGCATCGGGTGTGATGCGTGCGTCTATAGGGTGCGTGCGTTCTTGGGATACGTGGATTTTTGGGGTGGGTTAAAAGCATCAGGTGTGGTGCGTGCGTCCGTGAGATGCGTGCGGCCATGGGATACTTGATTTATGGGATAAGTTAGAAGCATCGGATGTGGTGCGTACATCCGTTTCGATACAGAGCCCGTACAAAGAAAAAAACCAGCATACAAAGTCTTGAAAAAAAAATTGCGAAAATTTGGTGAGGAATTCAATGCAGGTATTCGCAATGTACCAAATTTCCTTACAGCAATCAGTCATAATATCAGGCTAAAATCAAAAAGTTAAATATCATATGAAATTGTACAACCAAAGTTGTAAGTCATTAAATTGCGTCTAAAATTAAATACGAAATGCTCCATATACACTGGAGTTCGTCATTCCATTGTCCTATACATCCCGCAATTTAATAAAGTCATGTTGATTCGAATGATACAGTTCAATCGACGTTTTAACCGATAATAGGGACCCAATTTTCTAGGACCAATTTTCCGGGGGACCAATTTTCCTTGGACCAATTTCCGGGACCAATCTTCCGAGGACAAATTTTTCTGTTACCTGCAGTTTCACCACTGGGCCATCCGATGGTGCTGAGTGGCAAATCTCAAATGAAAATCGAATGTATGTAAAAAAAATATAAGTACAGTCAACGCTCGTCTATTTTACCGCCAACTATTTTACATCACCGGCTATTTTACGTAATCACGACTAGCTATTTTACCGAGGTATCCTTCCCCTATCCCCCACTCTTTGTGTTAACTTTCGCGATGTCGCGCCTTACCGTGAGATGTCGCCACTATTTCTATCAGTGGTGGGGAACCCCCACGCTATGAAATAAGTGGCGAGCGTCAATCCCGACCATGTAAAATAGGTGAGAGTTCACTGTACATTCATCACAAGATGGAAGAAAAGGAATTTGACAATAATATCTTTGACTTTTGGTCAAATTGAAAAAAAAAGTCCAGGTGTTCGGGAAAAAGAAAACATCAAAAAAAATCAGAGATCGTGACGCCCCAAAATTGTGCCGCCCTAGGCAATTGCCTAGGTTTGCCTAGGTGGTAATACGCCACTGGAGACGCTCCTTCTGATTGCTGTGCGATTATTGGTTGCTGAGATATCAATGGTCAAACACAAAAGGCTTTTTTTCATTAAAAGTCCGATATCTCCGCGAAAAATGGTCACAGCAAGGACTCAACAAAAAGCAAATTGAAATTAAATAAACAAGCTATTCGGTTCATGTAATGGTTTAGCTGGAAAAATTTTTTCTCAGTAACTGCAGCCAAAAAAAAAGTGATTAGTTTGTCTCACTATTTCTTAGGATTGCGTAAAACCTATAGCTTTGAAATTTTTTTGGCTGAAAGATCTTAAAACTAGAAACTTGAAGCGTCAAAATGATTTTTTGACTTTTTTCAAATTGCTTTTGGACAATTTTTCACTGAGATACAGCATTGTTAAAAACCACTAAAAAATTGGAAAAATTTTTGGTCTCTTAATTTTTTTCAGTAGTGTATATATAAATTCGAATTTAAAAAAAAAATTCCCAAAAATTCGAATTTAAAAAAAAATCCCAAAAATTCAAAATTTAGAGGAAATCCTAAAAATTTAAAATCTGAAATAAAAAAAAAAAAAAACACAAATCACCCAAGCCAAGCCAAAAATTTGGCGTATGTAAATTATTAAAGACCAAGCCAAACTAGAAAACTTGGCGTGCAGGGTTAAGAAAAATAAGCCCGGGAGGTGCCGTAGACTTTCCACAAGTTAAGGTAGAAAATTATTATACCTACTCATATAGTGTTAACACAGATTATTATCACTTGTATATTTTACTGTCAAGTACAGTAGACGATCAGATAACTTGACCGCTCGCATAACTTAACTCATTACCATGGGAACATATTTGCATATCTTAACTCCCCCTATGACCGTTTCTCCCCAATTCAAACCTTCGACCAACCGCGAAACATCTATGAGCATGCATATTGCCAACATGCACAGTGTACATGGGCTTAGACACGTGAGTGGGAGAATGAGGGGAAAGTTAAGTTATGCGAACTTTTCCGGTCCCGTCAAGTTAAGTTATCTGATCGTCTTGTGCTTCCACGAAAATCATCACAAATCCAGGCCTGGTCGCATTTCTGCGTACGTCGCAGATGTCATCGACATTCAATAGTTAAGATGAGTACACTGAGAAAAAAAATTGTTGAATATGCAAAATCATTTAGTTGAATACGTGCAACTAAATATTTAGTTGTACAATCCAAATTTTTGTTGCCTGAACAATATTTAGGTCAACCGAAGCGCGGAATTATTCAAGAAACTAATTATTTAGTTAGACCAAATGAATATTTAGTTGCCCGTATTCAACTAACGATTTCGCATATACAACCAAATTTTTTTCTCAGTGTATTCGATATTTAAACGATTAGCCGTTAAGAGAGGAAAATACAAAATAAATCGTTATGAAAATATAATAACGTTACATATATTACATCAAGAAAATTTATGACAAAGAAGTAGCAACGATATTTATGATTATTGCAACCATTATGCGCAGTGATGCTACTATGATTTATCAAATTCGGACATAACAAAAGGTCAATAAAAGATTATCAACTATTTCAGAAGTAATGATCATACAATTGTCCGTTTGGTTAAATATAAACCTTGTACAAGATTTTTCTCAGTGAACTTTTCTCATAGTTACTCACTAGCTTTCTCGGCCGTTACCTCTTGTGTTTTTTCTCATGGTTGCTTACTAGTGCACTTGATGAATTGTTTTTTTTCTCGTTCATTCACTCCTTCGTTAAACGGTAAGGGCAACTGGACTCCGTTTTCCTTCGCCAAGCGTATTGGTTCTTAACCCTGCACGTGAAGTTTTCTAGTTTGGCTTGGTCTTTAATAATTTACGTACAAGTGCTGATTTGGATATGCAGCTGCGATTCAGCTAGTGGTTCCAAATAAAATTGGACAATTTTGTATAACGTTTCGATCCTTATTCGGATCCTCTTCAGATTTATTATTTCTAAAAATTACATTCATCTTAGTCTTATTTTGTATAATAGATTTTGATATGTTTTGATATGTTTTACATTATAAGTTTATGTGATGTGTCATGACCGACCTGAATTCGTAGGGGTAATTTTTGATCTTTTGATGAATCTTGGATGATATTCATTATGAATTTATTATGTCAAGACAGGTCATTTTTTTTGCGATCTTTGATGTCTGCGAGAGAGAGGGTTTTGATATTTTAGTGCTTAGTTAATGTTCTTTTTGAGAAGGTGTGTAAATGTTATTTACCTATGATTTTCGTATTTGATATTTTTCAAGATTTATTTTTGATCAAAATTGTTAATTTTCATTACATGATCTTGTTAAACGGTCGAGGTGTTTCAAGAGCTTAGTAGCAACTGAGTATTAGAGACGAGTAAGGAGGTTGGGGCAGTGGGATCAAGTATTGAAGAGTGGGGGTATTTGTTACGGTTGACGAAGTTGTCGTTAATTATTTTTACATGCCAGGCGAATTGTGGTAACGAGTCTTAAACCGGTTTTTAATTGATAACTGTTAGATTTGGTAATGAGTTTTAAGCTGATGGTTGGCAATTTAAGATTTTTCAGTTATTATTTAAAGTTTTGTTAAATTATTGAATTATATATGCTGCTTAGTTTGTCAATGTCGGTTTTAAAATTAATTGCTTTGGAATGCGCTTTAATCTGTATCATTTCAAGAATTAATCGCTTTTTTAGCCATTTTTCGTTATTTAGAATTTTGACGTCGTCAAATTTAAAGTTGTGATTTAATTCGATTCCGTGTTTAGCTAACGCTGCATTCTGTGTGTTAGAGTGTTTGAGACTATTTTTATGTTCGTTGATTCTGGTTTTTAGATATCTTTTTGTTTGTCCTATGTACAATGCATCACAATCGTTACAATCGATTCGGTAAACTACGTTTGATTTATTCATCTTGTCTATTTTGTCTTTTGTGGAACCGATGATAGAGCGAATGTTGTGTTGGTTGTTGGTGACTATTGTTATATTGAGTTGTCGAAAGAGACGGATTAGTTAGTGGTGAATATTTTCAGTATATGGTAAATTTATCAGTCTAGAGGGGTCGAATGTGTTGTTTGTATTTGATTGTGCTTGAATTAATGTTAGTCTTTGTCTTATTATCTGTTCTGTGAAGGAAATCGGATAACAGTTTTGTGTCATTGTGTTTTTAATTAGTTCAATGTTTTTTTGATGGAAGGAAACGTCTGATAGTTTCATCGCTCTATCTATTAACATCGTTATAATTCCTTTTTTTTTGACTAAGAGGGTGGTGAGAAAAGAAATTTATGAATCAACTTGACCAGGTAGGTTTTCTGTACCAGTCGGTGATTATTGAGATGTTTTTTCGGATTAGTAAGATGTCTAGAAATGTCATTTTGTTGTTTGTTTCTATTCCAACTGTAAATTGTAGTTTAGTGTGATACGAGTTAAAGAGATTAAGTGTTGATTCTATTTTGTCTATGGGAAGAGCTATTATCATATCGTCTACGTATCTTTTATAGATTGGTATCGTGAATTTTAGTTTTTCAAGGCAGTTTGTTTCCAAATCGATCATTACAATGCTTGATAATATTGGGGCAAACGGTGAACCCATGGGTAAACCAAATATTTGTTGATATATTTTGTCGTTAAAGGTAAAGAAGGTTGAAAACATTATGAATTCTATTGTGTTAATTATTTCGTTTAGTGGAAATTTTTCTGAAAAAAGATTTGATCGTTTTTGGAGGCTTTGTATGACCAATTCTAAAGGCACATTAGCGTAAAGTGAGACGACATTAAAGGAAATGAGTTTGTAGTTATCAGGTATAAAGATGTTTGATACCAATTTTTTAACTGAGAAGCTGTCTTGGATGTATGAGTTTGTGGTGTCTATTAATTTTGAGAGTTTTGTTTGGATGAATGCGGCTAATTTATGTGTAAGGCTATTGATAGAGGATACTATTGGACGTAGCAGATAATTTTGTTTGTGAATTTTTGGAAGACAGTATAATCGTGCTGAGTTACAGTTTTCTGCTTTTAATTGATTTTGTGTGGTTTCATCTATTATTTTAAGGTTTTTCCATCTTGTGAGAATCTGGTTAACGCCTTTTTATAGTCTGCTAAGTGGGTTTTTATTTGTGATTTTATATGTTGTTTCGTCTGTCAGTAAATTATGAGTTTTGGTAATGTAATCTTGTTTATCTAATATAACGTTTGAGTTTCCTTTATCTACTCTTGTAATTATTAATTGAGGATTGTTTTTGAGGAAAGTAGATGTATCTTTGATAATTTTGTTGGTGTTAAAGAATGAGTTTGGAGTTTTTACTTTATCAATCAATTTGGTGAATTTCTTTCTAATTTCATCATGTATTGGTTTTTCTAGTAAATTGTCTATTTTTGATTCAAATACTGAGATGGTTTTGTAGATGTATGTTTTAATATCTGTTGGTTTTATGTATGGAAAGCAAAAATTTTCACCTGATGATAAAAAGTTTGATATATGTGTTGGAATGTCTATGTTTGTTAGATTGATTAGCCATTCTTTAACTTTGTTGTTTGAGATTGATGATTCTATGTTAGTTAATGGGTCATTAATTATGTTATTGCTTATGTTGTGCTGAGTATTGTTTGATGTTGCAGAATTAAAAAGATTAATATGTGATGTCGGTTCCTGCCTTGTATGTTGATTTTGATCGTTTGTGTTTTGGAGTTTTCGCGATTAGTTCTGTGTTTTTTTTTGAATTTTTTTGTTGAGTATTTCAATTTTATAATTCAGGTCATCAATCTCTATGTTAAGTAAAGATTTGTAAGTTTTGTGTAAGATTGCTTTGAGTTTAAATTTATTTCGGTTATTAAAAATTAGGATGTTGTCTATGTTCTGCGAATAAATGTGTTAGACCTTGTTAAATTAGACCTTGTCTGCATTTCAGTAAAAACCGTAGTTGTTGGTGGTCACGAGTTTTCGCGATGTTATTGCGTTTCCAATTCTTAAAGGCTGCAAGGATGATGCAACCAAATAATTGTAGAATCTCGTTGAAGGTCATTTTCTTCGAGTTTTAAGCCAGTTGATTCAAGTGTTGATTTGGATATGCGGCCATGTAAAGAATTAGTGAAGGGAGGAATCGGCTGCGATTCAGCCAGTGGTTCCAAATAAAATTGGACAATTTTGTATAACGTTTCGATCCTTATTCGGATCCTCTTCAGATTTATTATTTCTAAAAATTACATTCATCTTAGTCTTATTTTGTATAATAGATTTTGATATGTTTTGATATGTTTTACATTATAAGTTTATGTGATGTGTCATGACCGACCTGAATTCGTAGGGGTAATTTTTGATCTTTTGATGAATCTTGGATGATATTTGTTACGGTTAAGGAAGTTGCCGATAATTATTTTTACATGCCGGACGAATTGTGGTAACGAGTCTTAAACCGGTTTTTAATTGATAACTGTTAGATTTGGTAATGAGTTTTAAGCTGATGGTTGGGAATTTAAGATTTTTCAGTTATTATAAACAGTTTTGTTAAATTATTGAATAATATATTATTATTCAAGAGCTACTAAGCTCTTGAAACACCTTGACCGTTTAACAAGATCATGTAATGAAAATGGTCAATTTTGATCAAAAATGAATCTTGAAAAATATCAAATACTAAAATCATAGATAAATAACATATACACACCTTCTCACAAAGAACATTAACTAAGCATTAAAATATCAAAACCCTCTTTCTCGCAGCCATCAAAGATCGCAAAAAAACGACCTGTCTTGACATAATAAATTAATAATGAATATCATCCAAGATTCATCAAAAGATCAAAAATTACCCCTACGAATTCAGGTCGGTCATGACACATCACATAAACTTATAATGTAAAACATATTAAAACATCTCAAAATCTATTATACAAAATAAGACTAAGATGAATGTAATTTTTAGAAATAATAAATCTGAAGAGGATCCGAATAAGGATCGAAACGTATACAAAATTGTCCAATTTTATTTGGAACCACTGGCCGAATCGCAGCCGATTCCTCCCTTCACTAATAATTTACGTACGCCAAATTTTTGGGTTGGCTTGTGTGATTTGTGTTTTTTTTTTTAAATTTCAGATTTTAAATTTTTAGGATTTCCTCTTAATTTTGAGTTTTTGGGATTTTTTTTTCAATTCGAATTTTTGGGATTTCTTTTTTAAATTCGAATTTTCGGGATTTAATACTTGGCATCCTTTTTTTACTTCTCAGAAGTATTTTGTGATTGATTTCACTTCTTTTTGAAAGTTCTTTCGAAGTATCTTTCCTGATTCAATTTATTTAGATGAATTTTATATAAATTGGTGTTGAAATCGTCCAATATACAGAAGAACAAAAAATAAAAATGCATGGCTTGTTGTGTATACACCCATTAAACACTCATGTGCATGAAACCCATTTATAAAATCTATTGGTCAGAACTAGATCAAACTCCACAGAAATATAGATTTTTTGTCGTAAAAATTTAATATGATTTTTCCAGATTTTTTAAAAATAAGGTTTTTCAGTTATTCTTGATTTCGAAAAAACGTTGTTTCACGATTGTGGCGTCATAAATGCGACGAATGAGGTTAATTTTTGGTAATTTTTGAGGGTTTTGGATACAGTTTCGATTTCTCGAAGTGAAATTCTCGATTTCCAAAATCCGGTGGATTTATACACAAAAGCAAAAAAGTTGTTTTTCGAGTCGTTAAAAGTACCCAATTTTCGAAAAATCATAACTCGTTGTTACGTCCTGAGTTGAACTTGAGAAAGGACGAACCTGTTAATACGTTGATTTGCTCCTTTTAGATGGGAATGTGTCCGTCAGGGATTGGAGCGCGAGCGGGATTGGTGATGTGAACATAAATGATTGGTCGTTGAGGTACACCGTTTCAAACACAACAACAACCGAATTTATTTAAAATGCCATCGACTAATTTAGTCATTGGGTTTTAATGAATTATAAAATTTCATAATTTGGTCACATAATTATAATTTTAATTTTTACAAATTTTCGGAAATAAAGATTTTGAATAGTGGTCTAATTGAGTAAATCATCCACAACCGGGGCGTGACTTATTCGCGATATACATTGAGGGCTCGACCTCACTGGTCGAGCTCCCGGTTAGGATTGACTAACTTATGATTTAGAAAAATAGTGCTTTGCACTCCAGCGAATCAAAGCGCGAGCAAAAGGTAACACTACGCCTGGCGCTGCACATCCTCGAGGTGTGCAGCATCTCACCGGTCACCGTGGGATCCCATTTGTCAGCACAATGTGGAGACGATTCTACCGTGGGGTCCTCAACGGCTACTTGCTCGCACGTTGATAAGCTAGTTACGTGAGATTTTTAAATGAGAAGTGCTCTTCAGAGCGCCATTTTTATATTATTTTATGTATTGTGTTAATTTATTTATTTAAAATTTTTTGGTAAATAAGAAAAATAAAATGGTTGCCGCAAATGGCGGCTAAATAAACCCCGGACGTAATACTCGTACAAATAATTTTATTTTGGGCTAGCGATTTAACAACAATGTTTTCTCGTGGTAGAGAAAACAGGAAAATATCGAGAGTATGATCGGAGACATCGATTTTTTTGACCTGCTGGTTTAACGTCGAATATCTAGATCACTGATAAACGGAAACAGGTCATTAAAAAAATTCTGAATTTTTTTAAGAGGTGCCCAAATATATACTCTTTCAAACCCATATTTACTGAACATTAACAAATGGTTCATATATTCGAAAAAAAATCTTTGAAAATCAACATGTTAACTATTTTTCAATTTATTATATCATTAAATATTGATTTTTGTCTTCTAAAATGTTTTTGTATTTCTTCCATCTTTTTTCTCGTAAGACTAATTATCACTATTGCTTACAATACGAAAATTTATTGTCACGGTATCATACATAAAACTCCCCATACCCTTTCATTCCTTTCTCACGCCATCCATCCATACTTCATTTCTCTTATCACTTCTCACGCTCAAACCTTATTCCTCAGCATCTTCTAATCTCCTATATTGTCCTTGGTCCCACGGGCTTCGTTACGACGGCTCGTGGCCTCCCTCCACTCGCCTGGACCCCTACTTCACCCCACTTCCAACCTTACACTTCCACTCTCTCTCCTAATCCAAATTAGTTCATCTCCAACATCCACCTAATTAAGACGTGCACTCTCTCTGAACTCAACCATTCACACATTCAATAAACTTTCACTTAATAGATACAACTTCAACATTATAATCATTTATTTAACCCGCTCGTCCATCACAAATTGGCGTCAGAAGCGCGATCCTGAAAAGCCCACATTAGTGGCGGAAAACGCGTGTAAAACTATTTCATCAAGTTACAAAGTGACAAAACAACAAGAAAACAAAAACGTAAAAAGCAGTTTAACAAAAAAACGAAAAGTGAAAGTGACAATAAAAATCAAGAGAGTGAAAAAAACCAATCAATAACGACTGAATAACCTTTTAAAACATCGATAAAACAACACAAAATTTTTTTTATAACAACAATAAAAAGTGAAAGAAGCAAGCAAATATTTTGAAAACATTGAAAACGACACAAACTTTTTAAAAAAACTACGATCAAAAGTTAAAGAAAAAAGCAAACAAATATCATAAAAACATCGTAAACGACAAATTTTTGTCTCAACGAAAAACGAGAAAATCGAAAAGTCATACACACAAGTGACAAACGAAAAAGGCAAATAACGTGAATAGTGAAAGCAGAAAAAAAACGAAAACGTGCAACGACAAAGAGAAGGAACGCCCCATATAGTGCATTGCATGAAAAACGGACTTAGTGAAATTTACAATAATGAAAACACGACTTAAAATAAAAACACAAAAATATAAGAACGGAAAATCAAAACAATATTCATAAGAACGAAGTTTAGACGCTTACAAAGTCACATTAAAAGACAAAAAACACGTGCAATTCATTCGGGAGTGCCAACTACGCAGATTCACAAAATATGACATTCGAAATTATGAAAAAAGTAACATTTATTCGAAAAAGACGAAACACGTTCAATTAAAGAAAAGTAACATTCAAAAGAAAATAAACATAAACTTCAATCGAAGCAGTGCATTGTGAGCAAAAATGCAGAAACATACATTTTACAAAAGTGAACTACACCAAATTTATAAACACGAAAAATACTTATCGACAACTACTCCGGATTCCAACGCATGCCACATACAGCATCGTTAAAATCTAACCAAGTCAACCACGCGTATATACACAACAGACAATATAAGTAAGAAGGAAGGAAGAAAACGAAATACGAATGAAAATGGAATAAAACCAGTTATGTATGTACAAATTATCTCCTTGGATCGATAGGTAAGTACCTTTCAAACTTGAAATTTTTTTTTTCTAACGTTTAAAATTTTTACACATCTTTGAGTACATTTCAAAATGTTCGTCACCATTACCTTTCGCAAGAACCATTGTGACACATGAGCAGATACATTAGCTGACTCTCAAATAACGCAAATAAATGCGATAAACTGAAACATACTATAATAATAGCAACCTCGAATCCATATATTTTTCTTTTTTCCCCCTTTCCTGTAAAAAAAAAAATTACTCTTATCACCACCTCATCATCGTACACTTATAATATGCACACATAATGCAAATAAACGACATAAATTCGGACTATGTAGAACCTTTATAGGCTGCAAATAATTTTTTTTCTTCTCTCTTTCTTCGACTCCGATTTCCGTTTTGAAATATTCTTTCTTGATTTATACTTTTAAAAGTAACTCACATAAATTCAAATACCATTCGAGTTTAAATATAGAATAAAAACAAGTTAAATCAAATTTTCCTCATGGGAAAAAACCGTACAAATTTAGGCCAAAAGACAGCTTGAGCTTAAAAGTACTCGCAAAAATTTAACCTCGCATTTCCCCATTCGGAAACAAAAGTAAATACAAATATAATTAAAATGGCATATGTTAGTGTAACTTTCCACGATATATATAACGCAATCCCAACGTTTGACGGCAAAAATATGCCCGTCGAAAATTTTATCCGAGCTTGCAAAAGAGCAACTATATTAATACCAGAAAGCGAACACGCACAGTTTCTCGCCATGATACATTACAAATTATCCGGTATTGCCCTCGATTTAGTAGATACAACAACATACACGACACTCAACGAATTATTTCGAGATCTAAAAGACTATTTCTGCGGTCCAATCGAACTTTGGGACCTCGAATCAGAATTAAAATCGATTGTTCAAAATTATAACGAACCCGTGTCAGAATATGCGATCCGAACACGAGTAATTTTACGACGTATTTTCGAAACACTTGAGGAACTCCACCCGACCGAAGCCGAACGATCATACCTCAAAAACAGAATAGAAGAAGTAGAAAAATCAGCCACCAGAGCCTTCTATCGAGGCCTTCTTGATGAAATTGGAGATCTTGTAATGAATGAAAAAAATGAAAATTTGGATACCGCCATAAAAGAAGCATTCAACATCGAATATGAACTACACCGACGGCAAATTATTAATCAACATCGCGTATGTAATGAACCCATTTATAGAACGCAAACTATGGCAGCGAAAATTCAGCTTGCCAAAACACAAAACATAACGCCTCAAAGATTTTGCGAATACCATCGATCCGACACTCATTTTACCTCAGAGTGCACAGCCATAAAAAAATTAAGAGAACGAAGTCAAAGACTTAAATATCAGAAATTCCGTAATAATTCACTAAATAATCCATACAAGTGGTATCGCAACAATTCGCGCCACCAACAATCAAACAACACGTTATCCCAAAATATAAGTAATCCCAGGAGCAACAACCGTAACAACAATCGATTTCGACACATTCACTACAACGGACAATCTGGGAGATCGTCAAATGAAATTTGCAAAAGTTCCCACGACCGACAAACTAACGAAAACGAACTAGAATTACGAAGACTTAATCAACAGATTCACGACCTCACAAAAATGATAACAAACTTACAAGAGAAACTCGATTACGACTCCATGCGAAAGCACAACACAAATGAAAATGACCCCACTCGGGAGTACAAACAGGAACGTGAAAACGAACATTACTACGAAATTCATCTCAAACCAGAAAATTTTCCATCATCGGAGACGTACTATCCCGAGATCTCGTCAATATTCTCTCCGTCGAAATTATCCAACTTCGTTAATGACGAATGGTCTCATCAGGGAAAGAAACGTCCAGTCTACAATTTCAGAAAAATTCTGTGGCAATACAACCCCCAAGAACGTAAAACTTTTATCACAAGAAAAGACGTATTACAAAGCATCGATATGAAAACGGAACAAGAATCATACAATACAAATATCGAACACTATAATTACGGGAGTGCACACCCAAGAATAAACAAATCAATGAACAACAACAATTATTATCGACTCATCAAACACTGAAGAAGAGATTGAACTCACGGTAACCGACACGGCAAACTTCAAACGATAACTCTCCCGATAATAATGAACCTCACGGCAACAACCAAGGAAAGAATATGGACAACTCTACACGGAAATAAAAAATTACTTTACAATAGGAAAACCAGCCCAAAGCGTGCCTGATCAACACGTCACGGGATGGAAAGGCAAATGAACTTAGCAAAACACACGGCAAACGAAATGGAAAACGAATTAGATTTATCTACGCAAATTGAACAAACGAACAATCCGTCAACCGCCACCGGGGACGAACAAACCGCACACACGCGACTAGAAATAAGAAACCGTCACCCGCCACCGGGGACGAACAAACCGCACACACGCGATTAGAAGTAAGTAAACCGTCACCCGCCACCGGGGACGAACGAACAAACCGGACAAACACGATCACAAATGAACAATCCGTCGCTCGAAACGAGGACGAAATACAAAACAAAACAAAAAAAAACAATCGGCCCCCTGTCGGCTAGTAAACAAAAAAAATGGCCCTCTGTCGGCTAGTAAAGATTTAAAAAAAAGAGGCAATCGACCCATGTTGACTAGAATAAGAATATAGAATAAGAATAACAAAACTATGATAAAACATACGATGACAAGGCAAACGAAACAGGAAATGAGAAGGCAATCGATAAAGGAAACAAAACGGTTAACAGGAAAATATAATCGATCGAAAAGAAACAACACTAATAATCAAACGTGGACTCGAAGAACCACAGGAATATTATCATCAACATCAATAGACGAATAAGATAGCGATAATTTTTTTTTTTTAATTCTTCAAGAACAATTAAAACATGATAAGCAAAAAAAATTAACATGCAGCAAAAGAAGTAGAGCGATTAGAGCACCCAAGTTTTCTCCTCCATTTGCTTCGACCAAATGACAAGAGACGAACATGCTCTTAAACACAGTTCTACACATTTGGAATACTTGTTTTCTCAATTATATCATACAAAAAATAATACACATGTACACACAAAACAAATAATGGACTAATAGTAAAAGCATATAGATGTAAGAACATACACAGCTGAAATTTAACAATCAGTTACTTAAATAGACGATTAGTTTTAGAACGCTACGATAATTAATTAAGGAAAAAGACCCGTGATACGACACGAATTTGGATCACAGAAACTTAAATCGATCTACAATCAATACAATCAATACAATCAATAGGAAATATACATTCATACCATACATACCAAACACAATATGCAAACATACCAATCGACCAATACTAACGAAAAACAATCCTTTTTTTTCGTATACCTTTAATAACAATAATAATAACAACAATAATATACTAATCATTACACTAATTGTACTTAGTATTACCGTAGTATTACTTAGTATTTTCATAGTATTATAAGTAATTATACTTAGGGTTACATTACTTTACTTTTATAATCAAGCGTATAAACATTCAAAGGAAGAGAAAAGAAAAATAGCCAAAACAGTTATATACTTTTGCACATCTTAACGTACGTATTATCATTTTAACCCTCGATCACCGCATATCTTATCCTGTATCCCCTAATCACAAAAATAGTTAAACATTGACCAACAGATAATAATATTCAATTCAAAGAGATTCGCGTATCGCTCATTCGTCGCCCTGGCCAAGTGACGATCGAACATTTACCGATCCAAGCTAACACACCTTTTCCCACTAACAAAACGCTATCCAGAATTTTAGACTGTTTCAGGAAAACCACAAATTAAACAATGAAATAAGAAATTTGGAACCAATATGGAATAAATAAATAAACAATATTGTAAGCTCGCGAAACAATAATTAACAGGATTGGAAGAATGGTCGAAAAACCAATAACAGGAACAAAAGTACACAAGGAAAAACCAACGACAACTGAAATTCAACAGGGAAAAATACGAATCATATTACTTTATACTAAATTTAAGCATCCTTTAACCATCCCTATCCCGAATGGCAAACCAATTCCACTAACACAAACACTAATCCAGGCATTCAGTTTCAGATTTCATAGCATTTTCAGAATCCATAGATGAGGAGTATCAAAAGAATATCAAAAGGAAATTCAATAGAACTTGAAGAATGACTATACAACAACTAAAAATAACGACCATCCAACCATTTTTCGACAAAGGAAACAACAAATATAACAAAATAAAAATTACCAGGCTACACACCTTTTTTTCAATAAATAAACACACATTTCATTATATCGAGTCACACAAAAACAAACCAATTGTAAAAACATTTTCATTATATAGAAGCAAATTTTGAACCAAATTATTGTAACTTACGATGGGGACCATCGTTTCTTTCAAGAGGGGGAGTGTCACGGTATCATACATAAAACTCCCCATACCCTTTCATTCCTTTCTCACGCCATCCATCCATACTTCATTTCTCTTATCACTTCTCACGCTCAAACCTTATTCCTCAGCATCTTCTAATCTCCTATATTGTCCTTGGTCCCACGGGCTTCGTTACGACGGCTCGTGGCCTCCCTCCACTCGCCTGGACCCCTACTTCACCCCACTTCCAACCTTACACTTCCACTCTCTCTCCTAATCCAAATTAGTTCATCTCCAACATCCACCTAATTAAGACGTGCACTCTCTCTGAACTCAACCATTCACACATTCAATAAACTTTCACTTAATAGATACAACTTCAACATTATAATCATTTATTTAACCCGCTCGTCCATCACATTATAAAAGATAAATTTTTTTTAAAATGAAAATTTCCAAAATAAATATTTATTTTTTAGCCATTTTCGCATTGTAAGCAATACTGATACCGAGTTTTACAAGAAAAAATATGGTAGAAATACAAAAACGTGTTAGAAGAAAAATCAATCTGTAATGATATAATTAATTGAAAAATAGTGATAATATTGATTTCAGAGATTTTTTTTCGAATATATGAACCATTTGTTAATGTTCAGTAAATATCGGTTTGAAAGAGTACATATCCGGGCACCAAATATAAAAAAATTCCGAATTTTTTAAATGATCTGTTTTCGTTTATCAGTGATATAGTAAAATGAACGCTAAAAATGGCGATTTTAAAGGTCCCGCACGCCCTCTAAAAAAATTCAAAAAATCGAACCGTTGCATAAAAACCTTTATTTCAACGATATCTTTGATTTATTAGGGTAGCCAACAATTTTTAATTTTTTCGATTCATACTAATATATATATGTCATTAAAAATAATTTTTTTTGCAACGCCCCCTAAAAAGCTTCCGTTTGATGAAAAAACGCGAAGTAAATTTTTTTTAATCAAAAATACCGCGTGCCGCAAGACGATCTATGTTCATTTTCATCGGAGAAAAATTTTTTCTTACAAACAGCTAGACCGATTTAAATGAAATTTGGACACGTTACAAAGGTATGTTGTGGCTATTTTTAGAAAAAATAAGAGCTCATAATCTCCATAATAACTAATGAAAACAGTTAATCTTTTCGGTAATTATTTGTTTTTTTCTAGGATAACGTTTTGGCACAATTATGGAAACAATTTTTTTAATTATGTTTTACTATTCCATACAATGTCTCCAAATTTCAAATTGATCGTAGATACTTCAAAAATAATAAAAAAATTACATTAAAAAATGGTTTTTTTCAAATATAAAGTACCTCTTCGATGAATTTGAAATTTGGGGACATTATATGGAATAGTAAAACACAGAAAAAAAATTATTTTCATAGTTGTGCCAGAACGTTATCCTGGAGAAAAAAAAATCATTACTGAAAAAATGAACAGTTTTCATTAGTTATTGTGAAGATTATCGGCTGTCATTTTTTTCTGTAAATAGCGTTTTTATATCTTTGTAACGTGTTCGAATTTCATTCAAATCAGTCTAGCCGTTTGTAAAAAAAATTGTTCTTCGATGAAAAACAACTCAGTTCATCTTGCAGCACCTGTTATTTTTAATTTAAAAAAAAAGTACCTCGCGTTTTTTCATTAAGCGGAAGCTTTTTAGGGGGCGTCGCAAAAAATTTAATTTTTAACGACCAGTCTAATACTTATCTATGAATATAAAGCATAAAATTTAAGTTAGATTTTGGTTTGGCCTAAAATTAAAGTCAGATTTTGATTTAGCGTCAAATTAAAGTTGGATTTCGGTTTAACCTAAAATTAAAGTTAGATTTTGGCTTAGCTTCAAATTTAAGTTCGATTTTGATTTAGCCTAAAATTTAAGTTAGATTTTGGTTTAGCCGAAAATTTGAGTCAGATTTGGTTTAGCCTAAAATTTAAGTTAGATTTTGGTTTAGCGTCAAATTAAAGTTGGATTTCGGTTTAGCCTAAAATTTAAGTTAGATTATGGTTTAGCTTAAAATTGAAGTTAGATTTTGGTTTAGCCTAAATTTTAAGTTAGATTTGGTTTAGCGTCAAATTAAAGTTGGATTTCGGTTTAACCTAAAATTAAAGTTAGATTATGGTTTAGCTTAAAATTGAAGTTAGATTTTGGTTTAGCTTAAAATTTTAGTTAGGTTTTGGGTTAGTCTAAAATTAAAGTTTCATTTTGACTTATTAGCTATGTATAATGCTATATATTCATAGATATGTTATACATATAGATAAGGATATATATATTGTTATGATTATAGATTTAGGCACACTTCATTCGATTCCATAGCTGACTATGACTTCGGAACACTGACAGATACGTGACAGAAGACGTACATAGCAACGGTTGATGTAAATGGGAGTCTTGCTTGAGACACGAAAGAAAGCACAGCTGTGACAGATTGATAATAAAACCTTCGCCCATTTCGATCCTTTTTATAAATATTTGTGTTGATTATTCCAACGATTGTAACATTGGTGTCAGAAGTGGGATATATCGTTTTAATTCCCGCGAAAATTCGGAAATTTCGCGAGTGACGATTGGTTGGAATAATAAAAAAAAAAAAATCGATCGAAAGTGATTAAAAAATACGCTTCACCATGGATACACGTAATGTGACACGTCGAAGCCTTCGGACAACGACATCGAACTTGCCATCGACTTCTCGCATCTACTCTGATGTCGGTGAACCCAATTTTCTTGATCAATTTCGGGATGAATTTCGTCAAGCCATTGAAATATCGCGTGTTACAACACTCGAGTCTGCAAGGGAGATTGCGTTCATTGCTGCCTGAGATGCTGCTAGAGAGGCTGCCAGAGAAGCTGCCAAGGAAGCTGCCAGGGAAGCTGCGCAAGAAGTCGCTCGACTTGTCATGGCAGAGTTCAACGCGGGAAGGACGGCACCCATCAGATCAGATAACGTTCCTTCCATTCCTATCGCTTCCTCTCTCTGTGCTAACACCTCCGGTGCTTCTGTTGCTTTTCCGCAAATTAATTCCGTAGAAATCGAAGCATCTCTTTGTCCTAACCTATCCGTCGAAAATTCGGCTGCAAATGTAGCGGGTGTCCAAATTAGACTTCCTGCTACTGCGCCTACCGCGCCTACTGCGCTTACTGCGCCTCCTGCTCCTCTTGCGATATCTCGCATGAATCATGATCGCCTGAAAACTGACACCTTCGATGGTTTAACCTCTTGGGATTAGTTTTTCAGACTATTCCAACTGATCGCTGATTTCAACGAATATTCGTCGGAGGAAAAAGCAATCGTGCTGGCATCTTCGCTCCGCGGATCAGCAAGGGCTGTTCTCAACAGCCTTGATTTGGAGGAAACGAAAAATTTCTCCAAATTAAAAGAGGCTCTCGAATTTAGTTTCGACACCGGAGATCTTACGAGTAACGCAGCCAATGCGCTGAATAGTCGGAGATTGAAGTTCGGCGAAGACCCAGCTGTTTTCGCCAATGAATTGAAACGGCTAGCTCGACGTGCTTACCCGGAAGCATCTGACGAAACTAAGGACAAACTTGCCCTTTCACAGTCCATCTCGGGTCTTAACGATCAAGGGATCAGGAGAACCCTTCGGATAGAGAAGGTTTCTTCTCTCCGAACAGCTCTCATCAGGGCAAAAGAACTTCGATGCGTGGATCTCCTAGAGAAAACCTCGTATCCAAGAGGTCCGCGAGACTACCCTCGAGAAAATCACAACTTTCGACAAAAACAGAACGCCTCTCGCTCCCAGCACGATCACCAAGAATCTCGACAGGATTCAAACCAACACGACCGCCCAAATTGTTGGAATTGTGGCCAAGCTGGTCACATCCAACGGTTCTGTCGTCAGCCCCAAAAATCGCAAGCTTCAACATCAAAACCTTTAAACTAGGTTCAGTCGATCCGAAGGGGGACGAATCTACTGTTTCAATGAAGATCGCTAGTGTGAGCGCCTTTGGGTCAAACAAACTTAATTTAAAGTTGAATTTGACTCTCGCAGGCAGCATATCGGGAAAAGCAGTTGTGATGGTATTAGATACCGCATCGGAGGTCACAATTGCAAATTCTTGCGTGTTCGCAGGGACAATGAGGACTTTAAAGAAAGTTCCTACTCGCATGAGAATTGTCACTGCTTCACGAGAGAATTTTCCTTTCGAATCCATTCGTAAAGCGGTTATTTCGATTGGAGATTTTTCTGTCGAATTAGATATCGTGTTTGCTAAAATTTCAGAGGACTGTCTCCTCGGTTTAGATTTTCTAGGAAAATCGGGTCTCTTAAAAGATTTTGAAACATTAATTAATAAAAAATTCAACCTTCGAAATAACATCAAAACTGTATCTGTACGTTGAGTTACCTCAATTAAAAATCACGAACTTGAAACAATTCCGGAATATTTAACACACCTTTTTGAAATTGCAATACAACAATTAAATAAAAAACAGATCATTGCATTCAAACGTCTTCTTTTAGATTTTCAGAATATTTTCGCAAAAAATAACAACGATTTAGGACTTTGTAATTACATCAAACACAAAATTGATACTGGAGATTCCGAACCCTTTAAACTCACACCGAGGCGGATTCCAATCCAATATCATGATGAGGCTCTCAACCTTTTAGAAGATATGAAAAAGCAAGGAGTCATTGAGCCCAGCTCTGGATCCTATGCGTCTCCCTCGGTTTTTATCAAAAAAAGATGGTTCAATTAGATTTTGCATTGATTATAGACATTTGAATAGTTTAACTAAAAAAGATTCGTACCCTATGCCTCGGATTGATGAAATTTTAGATGCAGCCTCAGGTGCGCAATGGTTTTCAGTTATCGATTTAAAAAGCGGTTACTGGCAAGTTGAACTTGATCCAGCGGATAAAGAGAAGACCGCCTTTCCCCTAGCCAATGAATTATGGCAATTTCGCGTCCTTCCATTCGGTCTTTGTAACGCTCCCGCTAATTTCATTCGACTGATGAATATAGTTCTGAAAGGCCTAACCTGGAAGATCTGCTTGGTTTATTTAGATGATATAATAATTTTTAGCAAAACTTTCGAAGAACACCTTAAAAATTCGGAACAAATTTTTCTTCGGCTTCAAGAAGCCAACCTCAAAGTCAATACAAAGAAATGTTCATTAAATCAAAAAGAAGTCAATTATTTAGGTCACATCGTCTCCGGTTCAGGAATCAAAACTTGTCCAGAAAAAACATCTTCGATTAAAAAATGGCCCATCCCAAAAAATAAAAAAGAAATGAGAAGTTTTCTTGGCGTTTGCTCGTACTATAGAAAATTCGAAAAAAAATTTGCCACCATTGGGAGACCCCTTCATCGTTGAACTGAGGAAAAACAAAATTTTAAATGGAACACTGACGCGAACATTGCCTTCGAAAATTTAAAAACTGCATTAATCACACCACCTATTTTGGCGTACCCCTTATTAAACGAACCTTTCATTCTTGATACAGACGCATCAAATTCTGGTCTTGAAGCAGTCCTTTCTCAGATTTAATCCAACGAAGAAAAAGTTATAGCATACTTTAGCAAGGTATTTAATAAATCAGAAAGAAATTATTGTGTAACTCGAAGAGAGCTCCTTGCTGTGGTTCGATCGGTTGAACATTTTCGCCACTTTCTTCTTGGCCGGAAGTTCATGATCAGAACTGACCACTCCTCTCTTCAATGGTTGTTATCCTTTAAGAATCCTGAAGGACAAGTAGCTAGATGGCTGGAAATCCTTTTTCAATACGATTTCGAAATTCATCACAGAGCTGGACGGAGCCACGGCAATGCGGATGGTTTGTCAAGAAGACCGTGCGCAGAAAATTATTGTAAATCTTGTGAGAAATTGGATTTAAAGGACTTGGACACAGAAAGAATGGTCTGTCAAAACATTTGCATCGTCGATGAAGATTTTGATTGGATTACCCTCCAGAACCAAGATTCTACCATTAGAACTATCATCGAATTTAAAAAGGATAACCGTCGCCCAGATTGGTCTACTGTTTCGAATCTCGACTCTTCAATAAAAATTTATCTTCTGCATTGGGATTCCTTAGTCCTGAAAAACGATCTTCTCTTCAGACGATGGGAATCTCTCAATTTTAACAAAACTATTTGGCAATTAATCGTCCCTAGAGAAATGATGCATCGAATTCTTTCTGAGGCACACAGCTCGCCTACTGGTGGTCACTTCGGAGCCAACAAATCTTTGGCAAAAGTTCGTCAACAATACTTTTGGTCGTCTTGTAAATTAGACGTAGAACAATGGTGCAAGAAATGCACTATTTGTTTCGCCAAAAAGGGTCTGAAGTCGAAAACCAAGGGAGAGCTCCAAATTTACAACGTTGGATGTCCTTTTAAAAGAATCGCGGTCGATATCCTTGGTCCCCTTCCCAAATCCTCTTCAGGGAATAAATACATACTCGTCGTTACAGATTACTTCACACGTTGGCCTGAAGCTTTTCCACTTCCGGATTCTCAAGCCAAAACAGTTGCAGAAACACTCGTTACACAAGTTATCACTCGTTTTGGGGCTCCTCTCGAAAACCATTCAGATCAAGGTCGAAACTTCGAATCAAAACTTTTCAAGGAGACCATGACCCTTTTAGGAATCAAAAAAACCCGAACGACACCTTTGCATCCTCAGTCCAATGGTCTTGTCGAAAGGTTAAATCGCACTATTCTCGGATATCTTTCAAAATTTGTTTCTGATAATCAAAAAGATTGGGATAAATGGATCCCTCTTTTTCTCCTAGCATATCGTTCGTCCAAACACACTACCACCGAATATTCTCCAGCAATGATGCTAATGGGAAGAGAACTCAGGCTTCCATTAGATCTTCTTCGAGGAAATCCTCCTTACAACTCCGAACCTGACACAACTCAAACTCTTCCACTTTACGTTGAACAATTAAAAGAAAATCTTAATGTTGTCCACGAACAAGTCAGAAATCGACAGATCATCAAAAGTGACAAAATGAAATCTGATTTCGATTTAAAGTCACACATGCTTTCCTTTAAAAACGGACAGAAGGTCTGGCTTTATCTCCCCCATAAAGTTAAAGGAAAGTGCCTCAAACTACAAAATAATTGGGTTGGACCCTATATTATTAAGTCCAAAATTAACGACGTTGTTTATAGAATTCAGAAGATTCCTCGCGGAAAATTCAAAGTCGTTCATTTAGATCGTCTCGTTCTTTATAACGATTAGGTCACTAGATTAGGGGAGTCTAACAATTAAGAGATTAGATCATTAGAGGTGTCAGATCAGTGAGGATCAAGCTGAAAGTGTTTAATTACTCGTCTGGAGCTTTGGACGCATATTCACGATACACCCGGAAAAGTGTGGAATTTCGTCCTGTAAGAGTTTCCGGAGAATTGGTTCGTGCAAAGCCTTTACTGAGCTTGGTACTGGTTTTGCTGCGAACATGGCAAGATTCTACCTGGGCTGTGGCCCAAGACATTGGTTATCATGAGATAACACACTACGAATATTGCCGTACACAATATTCGTCGTAAAAAATGTACTTGGTGTCCCGCAGGCGTGTCTTGCGTTATCGAATGGTACCCCATACGCCGAATGAAATGACGATTCCATTTGCTAGAAGCGGTGGCGAGATGTTTATTGTGTATGAAAATCTTTCAAATAGAGCTTGATTACGGATCATTCGGGTTGCAAACTTTACTTCGCATTTGTATGCTATTTTTACGTAAACAAATCACACGATGTGTTTGAATCGGTGATTAACTAATATTTCAGGTTTTTATTATTACAGAAATTTATTATTACAGGTATTCAAATTGTTTTCGGAAATCTACGCTTTTGAATTTTTGTGTGTCACAGGTTCCTTCGTGGTCCCGAAAGTCCTGTTTCCTTCCGTCACTTGTCATGATTCCGGAATTTAACATCTAATCTGACATCAGAGCAAACGACAAACCAACGTCAAAGACTGTTCAACCGCGGATGAAGCATGACAACAGATATTGATTTCACGAAGAAAATAAAATGTGCGGTTAACATAAACTATCACACCACACAACTGACTAAAACTTAGGGAATTTTAAACCAAACAAAAATAATTGTAAATTTTTGCGCAGTTACTATTCTTCCCAGGTTTTTGAATCTTGGTTTCCCTGTGGGCTTTGGTGCAAATGTCAGAACAGACTGAGAGAGGTCCAAGATTAAAAAAAATGATTCCCTCCTCAAAGATAAAGTTTATTTTAATTGCCGGGGCGGCAATTAGTGGAAGAGGGGGGTAATGTTATGATTATAGATTTAGGCACACTCCATTCGATTCCATAGCTGACTATGACTTCGGAACACTGACAGATACGTGACAGAAGACGTACATAGCAACGGTTGATGTGAATGGGAGTCTTGCTTGGGACACGAAAGAAAGCACAGCTGTGACAGATTGATAATAAAACCTTCGCCCATTTCGATCCTTTTTATAAATATTTGTGTTGATTATTCCAACGATTGTAACAATATATATATATATATATATTTATATATATATATATGTACATGGATGATCTATATATATATATAGAAAATCGTATATATAATGCTATTTATACATAGATATGCTGCATATATGCAGATAATGCTATATTTAAAGAAATAAAATCTCGAAGGACCACCTTAATATTAGTGGAGACCTGAAACAACGACCACTTTAATCTAAATTGTAGAAATACATATATGTAAATAATAAAGAAAATTTAATCTCGAATGACCACCCTAATATAAATTCAGACCCGAAATAACGACCACCCTAATGTATATCTTAATAAATATGCATATAATAATGTAAAACATCAAATCTCGAATGACCACCCAAATGTAAGTTGATACCTGAGATAACGACCACCCTAATTTTCATCGTATATATAAAAAAATACTCGACACACACTGGCACATACACACATATACTTTTTTTTATATATAGAGATAGAATATACATGCGAACCTGTGTATAAGCCCGAGACTACGGTTGGCGGGGTGGGGGAACGCCGTGTTCTCGCACACACTCATATTTTCCCACAGTAATGCAAGGCCTCTGTAAAAGTCGTATTACACCGTTTATACACGGGCTCTATATCTATAGAGACGTGACTTGAACATTTTCGCAATGATGAATATTCGGAATAATTCGCCCAATATTATGATATCTCTGTATCACGTTGGCGGAAAAAAATAACAATGGTATCAATGGAAAGCTAAGATCACCATAGTTCGTAAGTGTTGAAAAAGTTGTCATGTTTTTTAGTAATATCGAATTGAAATGTAAAAAGGTCGTGGGCCGATGCATATTTGCGTATATAAAAGTGCGCGGCAATCTCGACTGAGACTCTCAGTTTTTTTAATACTTGGCGTCGAGTCGCTGCCGCGATTCTTGATTCGTGCTATATAAATATAGATATGCTATAAATATATATATATATATATATATATATATATATATATATATATATGTATAGATAATGCTGTATGTAATACGATATTATATTCATAAATATGCTTTATATATATATATATATAAGGATAATCTATATATAATGCTATATATTCATTGATAATGCTATTTTACAATAAAATCTATTGTGTTATTAATTTTAAAATAAAAATTCTACCACATACAAACTCTTCTCTATATAAAATCGTATTACACCGCTTAAGCACGGGCTCTATATCTATAGAGACTACGGATGGTGGAGCGAGAGACAGCGCGACTCGCACACACTCATATTTTCCAACTACCACATACAAGCCCCTCTCTATAAAATCGTATTACATCGCTTATGTACGGGCTTGTATTAAGGATGTGCACAAGCGCGCTCGAGCAAGCTCGAGCACAATGGTCTCCGCTCGAGCAAGCTCGAGCCGAGGAATGAGCGCTCATTCGATTCGAGTACTCAGGCGGCTCGAGCGCTCGAGCGGTTCCAGTGGTTCGAGCGCTCGAGCGGTTCGAGGGCTCGAGCGGTCCGAGCGGTTCGAGCGCTCGAGCAGTTCTAACGCTCGGTCGACGCTATATAATCGGTATAACTAAAGAATTCTGTTTATATGCAAAAAATTATTTTGCTCAACTATGTAATGCATTTTTTACTGTCCTTGCACATAAATATGCGAGGATAACCAATAAATTGCATTTCTCCACCAAAATCATAAATGATCGGCTATGGGACTCACATTCATAAATTGTTCATCGTAATTAATTAAATATATTCAAAGAATTTATTCAATTAATCAATTAATTTCATTTTATTTCATTGATAAGTTTAATTTAAGGCGGTCGAGTCAGCCTCAAAACGGCGATTTTTAATGATCATTTATAATTTTTGTAGAATGCCTATAAATATGATCTATCGTCCACCATTTGAGGTACCAAATGAACAGTTTTTTGGGATGAGTTAGAACCCTTAAGGTGCACCGGTTTCCCGAGAAACCTAGTTTTGAGAGTTAACGCTCTGCGCATGATTCAGGAAGAACCGCTGGACGGATTTTGATCTACAACGTCTCATTTTTTCATAACGCTTTTTCCCACGGGATGAGCGCGGCACATTTTTATTAAAGTCAAAGATGCGACCAGGATAATGCCTGGAAAGTTCAAAATAGGCTAAAAAATGTAAAACAGGCCTGCAACTCTGAAATAAAGGACTAATAAAAAATGTGCCATTTTCATCCTATGGGGAGGAGTGCCATGAAGAAAATAAGACGTTGTACAGTTAAATCCGTTGAGCGGTTTATTCTGAATCACGTGCAGAGTGTAACAACTAAAAACTAAGTTTTTCAGGAATCCGGTGCACCGTAAGGGTTCTAACTAGTCCCAAAAAACTGTTCATTTGGTACCTCAAATGGTGGATGATACATCATATTTGTAGGCATTCTACAAAAATTATGAATTATAATTAAAAATCGCCGTTTTGACGATCACTCGACCCCTTTGATTTAATTTAATTTCATTAATAATTTAATTTATCATCAATTAGTTAGAAAAAAATAATTCAAGCTATTCATGGTTTTAATTGACATTTCTTGATTCGATTAATTAATCCAATAATTAAATAAATAAATAAATAAATACATGAATAAACTATTTAAAGTATTATTGTTAATTTCATGAAAAAAAATCACTCTCATCCCTGAGTGCCCGCGTTGAATATATGTTCGAGCCGACCGAGCGCTCGGGCGGACCGAGCGCTCGAGTGGACCGAGCGCTCGAGCGGTTCGAGCGCTCGAGCGGACTGGGTGCTCGAGCGGACCGAGCGCTAGAGCGAGATGGGCGCTCAAGTCAAATGAGCGCTGATATTACGCTCGAGCTTACTCGAGCGGCATCTTTTCAAGCTGAGCGTGCGAGCGCTCGAGCATACAACGCTCATGCACATCCCTAGCTTGTATATATCTATTCCCACAAAACTGTTGAAGAATGTTTCTGATGATGAATATTCGGAATAATTCGCTCAATACTATGATATCTCAGCATCGCGTGGGCGGAAGGAAAAAATAATAGTAATATTCATAAATGTTAAAAAAGTTGTCTCGTTTTTTAGTAATATCGAATTAAAGTGTAATAGCGGCGTGGATTGAAGCATATTCGCGTACATAAGAGTGCGCGGCGTCTCGACTGAGATTCTCTCAGTTTTTTTAATACTTGGCGTCAAGTCGCTGCCGCGACTCTTGATAAAAGTGTTGGAAGCGGTGAAAGCGTACATGTATATGCCTTTATATACCTGTATATATCTGTATATACTTGAATTTACCAGTATATACTTGTATAAACCTATAAATACTTGTATATAGCAGTATATACTTGTATATATTTGCATATACCTGTATATACCTGTATATACCTTAGACTGATTCAAAAAAAGCGACTATTTTTTGTCGCGACTCTTGATAAAAGTGTTGGAAGCGGTGAAAGCGTACATGTATATGCCTTTATATACCTGTATATATCTGTATATACTTGCATTTACCAGTATATGCATGTATAAACCTATATATACTTGTATATAGCAGTATATACTTGTATATATTTGCATATACCTGTATATACCAGTATATACCTGTATATACCTGTATATACCTTAGACTGATTCAAAAAAAGCGACTATTTTTTGTTTTTCGAAGAAACGCATTAAATACTTTCGGGAAGGTGAAAAAAATGCCGGTTAAAATTAGAGCTCTTATCAAAAATATTTAGAGGTCCCTCTTTGCATATTTTTATTTCCCATTTAAATAACACGGCTAAAAAAATTTTGAACTTTGACATTTTATATCTCAGCGTCAAGTTAATGCACCAAAGTGAACGACACATACTCTTGTAGAGAATTGACTGCTCTACAAAAAAGATTTCTTGTGATTTTCGATAAACTCACTCCTTCAAAAGTTATTCACGTTCTAATATATATGTATATTAGACTGGGAATATGGGTGAACTTATGTTGGTAATTTCTATCAAAAATTCTTTTAAAAAAACTTGTATAGACCAGTATATACCTATATAAACCAGTATATAATTGTATAAACCTATATTTACTTGTATATAGCGGTATATACTTGTATATACCTAAAGTACAAAAAGGACGCCAAGTATTAAATCCCAAAAATTCGAATTCAAAAAAATCCCAAAAATCCAAAATTTAAAGGAAATCCGAAAAATTTGAAATCTGAAATTTAAAAAAACAAACACAAATCACACAAGCCAAGCCTATTAGCTGGGCTAATAATGTTGAATTCGAATAATTTGGCGTGTGTAAATTATTAAAGGCCATGCCAAACTAAAAAACTCGGCGTGCAGGGTCAAGAAAAATAAGCCCGGGAGGTGCTGTAGGATTAACACGAGATAAGATAAAAAATTATTATACCTACTCATATAGTGATAACACAGATTATTATCACTTGTGTATTTTATTAATAACTCAACTCATTACCATGGCAACAAATTTGCGTATCTTACCTCCGCCTATGACCGTTTCTCCCCACTTCAAACCTTCAACCGGGCGCGAAATATCTATGACATGCGTATACCAACATGCGTAGTGCGCATGCGCTTAGACACGTGAGTGAGAGAATGAGGGGAAAGTTAAGGAGGTTCATCTGGTACACGATTTACAATACAGATATTTATAAAGAAATTAGAATATAGTTATTAATATCTAAAAAGTCATCTGTTGAAATTTCAAGACCTGAGGGTACGTTGTTGGTGAGAAATAAATAAAAATGTAAATCCTAAATAACATGGGCTCTTGTGGGATACCGTCTATAAATAAATATGAAAAAGTATCTGAGGAACATTTTTAGAGCTTCATGAAATCGATTAGGTACTTGTGAGATTCATAATAAATTAATTAGTCTCGAAAATGCTGATTATTTTGAGGTTAAGCATTGTCAATGACTACGCTAGTCACCGCTTATTTTGAGGTTAAGCATTGACATTTATTTTTTACTCACTCGGTACCAGATGAACCTGCTTAAGTTATGTGAACGGTTCCTGCCCCATCGAGTTGAATTATCTAATAGTCTACTGTAGTTTGCTCACGATTACTGACGCATTAGGAGCAATGATCATTATGCGATTTTTGATTTTAACCACAATTGGAGCATCGCTCTTTATATGGTCAATTAGAATCTTAAATATTCTAATACACTCGCTCAATCGTCACGTGCATCTACGGCAATCATCGTAAATCCAGGCCCGGTCGCATTTCTGCGTACGTCATGGATGTAATCGACGTTCAATAGTTAAGATGAGTATTCGATATTTAAACGATTGGCCGTTAGAAGAGGAAATAAAAAATAATTCGATATCAAAATAAAATAACGTTACATATATTACACCAAGAAAATGTATGGCAAAGAAGTAGCAACGATGTTTATGATTATTGCAACCAATAATTGCAGTGATGCTACTATAATTTATCAAATTCGGACATAACAAAAGGTCAATAAAAGATTCTCAACTATTGCAGAAATAATTATAATATCATTAAACGTTCATTTAAATATAAACCGTCTACAAGCTTTTTCTCAGTGAACTTTTCTCATAGTTACTCATTAGTTTACTCGGCCGTCACCTTTCGTGTTATTCTCAAGGTCACTGCCTAGTGCACTTGATCATTGTTTTCTTTTTTATTTTCTCGTTCATTCACTCCTTCATTAAACGGTAGGGCAGCTGGACTCGGTTTTTCCTCGCCGAGCGTATTGGTTCTTAACCCTGCACGCCAAGTTTTTTAGTTTGGCATGGTCTTTAATAATTTACGCACGCCAAATTATTCGAATTCAACAATATTGGCCAAGCTAATAGGCTTGGCTTGTGTGATTTGTGTTTGTTTTTTAAAATTTTAGATTTCAAATTTTTCGGATTTTCTTTAAATTTTGGATTTTCGGGATTTTCTTGAATTCGAATTTTTTGATTTAATACCTGGCGTCCTTTTTGTACTTCTCAGAAGTATTTTGTGATTGATTTCGCTCCTTTTTGAATCTTTATTAATGCTATGTATACCCAGATATATATATAGCATTATCCATATATACATACATATTGTTTTTTTTTTTTTTTAATTGCCCCTTTGGGTGGCTCCGGGAACTAGCCCATGTAGCCGCTTTTTCCACACTTCTAGGTCGGTCTGCAGTCCCGCACCTTTTTTGATTTATTCGAAACTCAAAGCTGTATCGCAATTTTGCCGTGGGTGGAGGGAAACTGCAGAAGACCTCCACCGATACAGCCGGTAACTTACCTAATTCCCTCGATAGTAGCGCGAGAGGACTCTCGCACGATTATCAACGGATGGTTAGGCAGTTACCTCCTCCATTGCGATTCAGTGAGTCGTTCACTCGGTTAAGAGATACACATTCGCGCGATAAGGACCGCGCGGATGCCACCTCCGAAACCGTGCGACGACTTCCACCCATCGCAATGAGGTATTGGGACAAACTTATTTAAGGTGATGTCCATACCACCGGGATTACAGCCGAAAACACTTGAAAAAACCTAACACATTTTTTCAGCGGTGTTGCCTGGGATCGAACCCGGGTCCGCGAATTGCGAACCCGCGCTCGATACATACATATTGGGATCTGACAAAATTCGTGAGCCATCTAGTGTTACATATTGAAGTTAAAACCGGGGTGCATCGCTCGTCACAACGTAATAATTAACATTAGTGGTTTTGAAAAATGGAACAAAAATGTCAGAAGTAGGTGTGTTTACATCTTACAAACCATCTAAAAAAAGAATTGTATGTTCCGTACATAAATGTGAGAGTTCTTTTAAAAAAAACCGTGAATCAACGTTCTATAATTTTCCCAAAAAAATACACGTTGCATATACGTAAAATTTTTTTTTGGTAACATGGAAAAAGTCGAGCAACTCCAAGCATGGAAAAACGCTTTAAGGATTTATATCTTGTAGAATATGCTACTTGACTCATACTTAACCTCAAAAAACGCATTTCACCAGGTGAGTAAAATTCGTTTTTTGACGAGGTTAAGTATGAGTCAAGTAGCATATTCTACAAGATATAAATATTACACTAAGAAAAGAACGAAATTTCGCTGACTAGGAGTTGAACCAGACCATTGGTTGCAGTCATGAATCGGTAAAAGTACCATTATCGGCCATTAATATTTATAACTTATATTATATTTACACGGTAAGCCCACTATTACACAGCTTAGACGGTCGACTGCACCCCAGTCTGCGCCACATTGAATTTGGCCACGCCTCCATGTCAGATCCCAATAGCACAACAATGAATATATAGTATAAATTTCAAGTAAGATTTTGGTTTAGCCTGAAATTTAAGTTAGATTTTAGTTTAGCCTGAAATTTAAGTTCATTTTTGATATAACCTAAAGCTTGAGTGAGATTTTGATTTATTAGCTAATATGATGCTATATATTCATAGATATGCTATATTTATATAGATAATGCTTTACATATACATAGATGATCTACATGTATAAAAATCCTATATATAACGCTATATATGCAGATATGCTGCATATATGTAGATAATGCTATATTTAAAGGAATCGAATCTCGAAGGACCACCCTAATATTAATTGAGACCTGAAATAACGACCACTCAAATATACATCTTATAAATAAAGAACATTCGAAGCTTCAATGACCACTTTCATATAAATTACGACCTGAAATAGCGGCCACTCTAATATGCGTCGTATAAATACATATATAAATATAAACAAATTTCGAATCTCGAATAATCACCAACATAATAAATGTCATATAATACGTATACATATAAATATTCAAAGAAATCGAATCTCGAAGGAGCACCCTAATATATATCATAATATACGTATATAAAATGTTTAAGGAAATCGAATCTCAAATTACCACCACAATATAAGTTGAGACCTGAAATAGCGGCCACCCTAGTGTATATCGCTAAATATGATTCGCATAGCCATAGATAAACACCCCGTGTATAAGCGTTTCACAAATTTGGCCAATCAGGTGACGAAAAAATGTTGAAGAATTTTCACGATGATAGAATTGTTGACAAAATTCACTCGATATCATCATATCTCAGCATTACGTGGACGGATCAACATAAAGGTATCAATGGAAAGCTAATTCTTTTTAAGATCACTATTGTTCGTATATCTTAAAAAAGTAGTCGTGTTTATTTTTAATATTGGATTGAAATTCGAATCAGGTTCAGCGGGAGGCATAATCACGGATATAAGAGTGCGCGGCGATCTCGACCGGGATTCTCTCAGTTTTTTTAAATACTTGGCGTCGAGACGCTACCGCGTCTTTTGATAAATATGTAAATGAATATTTGAAGACATCAAATCGCAAATGACCACTCAAATGTAAGTTGATACCCGAAATCACGATCACCTTAATATACATCGTATAAGTACATATTTAAATTTCAAGAAAATTCGAAAATCGTCCAATGACCACTTTAATGTAAATTCAGACCTGAAATAACGACCACTTTAATCTATGTCGTATAAATACGTACGTGAATATTTAAAGAAATCGAATCTCAAATAATCACCCTAATTGAAATTGAGAGCTGAAATAACGGCCACTCCAATATACATCTTATAAATACATATATATGTATATAAATAATAAACTGAATTCGAATCTGGAAGGACCACCCAAATGGCAGTTGATACCTGAAATAACGACTACTTCAATGTATATTATTTAAATACGTATATAAATATTGAAAGAAATCGAATCTCAAATGATCTCCCTAATATAAATTGTGACCTCAAATAGCGGCCACCCTTATAGATACATACATATAAATAATAAACAAAATTCGAATCTCGAAAATTCGATCCTAATATAAATTCGAACCCAAAATAACGACCACCCTAATGTGTACCTGAAATAACGGCCACCCTAATATACATCGTATAAATGATCGCGAACACTTGCACACTCTCGCACACACTTGCACACAGTCGCACATACACTCTTTTATCTATAAATATAGATAAAATATAGATAAAATATATATTCACCGTGCACGACGCTCATAGCTAACTAGATATATTTTCGCCGTGCATGACGTCATCAGCGGCCGAAATATGATTCTCATAGCTATAGATATACATCCCGTGTATGAGCGTTTCAAAAATCTGGCCAATCAGGTGACGAAGAAATGTCGAAGAATTTCCATGATGATAGAATTCGAGAAAAATTCGACCGATATCATATCTCAGCATTATGTGGGCGGATCAACATAAAAATGGTATCGATGGAAGCTAATTTTTTTTTAAGATGACTATAGTTTGTAAATGTTAAAAAAGTTGTCGTGTTTTTTTACTAATATCGAATGAAAATGTAAAAGGGGCGTGGTCCGAGGAATATTCGCGTATATAAAGTGCGCGGCAGTCTCGACTGGGATTCTCTCAGTTTTTTTGAATACTTGGCTACGAGACACTGCTGCGTCTCTTGATATATACCTGTATATATCTGTATATGCCTGTATATACATGTACATATCTGTATATACCTGTATATACCAGTATATACGTATGTAAACTATATATATATATATATATATATATATATATATATATATTTATATAGATAATGCCATATATAACGCTATATATACATAAATAGGCTTTATATATGGGGCATTCCATGTCAAATCGACCACTTTTGAACCCGACCCCTTTCGATTTGGCTGAAAATTTTTGTTTCTTTTCAACCCTATAAAAAACATTTTTCGTGAAATTTTTAAATTTTTTTACCAAACCCAAAAAAAGTTATGAATTTTTCAACACAAAACTTTTTTTTTCAAATAGCTATAACTTCTTTAAGAATTGACCAATCGGGACGATTTTTTTTCGAAAATGTTTGTTTTTAAATGTACTTTTTGAAGAAAAATACAAAAACAAATTAAGATATTAAAATCTGTGGAATTTTTCAATTTTTCGAGAAAAATCACCTTTTTCTCGAAACCGCATTAAAAAAAATTTTTTTTTTACTAAAAAGAAACTTCGTTCAATTCGAGAAAGAATGCCGCCCAAACTGGAGTGGGTGGAATTTTCACAAAACACAACACTTTGTAAATTTTTGAAGATTCATAAAGGACCTCAGAGTTTGAATAATTGGGAAGAAAAAGAAATCGAAAGAGGTAATCGTCTAAAAAATTTTGTTTTTTTTTTCAAAGAAGTGAAAGGAAAAATAAAAAACACCTGTAAACAATTTTTTTGTACTTTTTTTCAAAAAATTACATAAAAAATTTAAAATAATGAAAAAAAAGCCATTTGGTCCATTTTTGACCAAGCCACAGGCATTTCAAAAATTATTACAACGTACAATTTTGATTCGACCGCGGTCAATTTGACATAAGAAGTATTTAATTTTGCCACGAGAATAACATCGGTAAGCTAGGGTATGATAGTCGTTGACTTACCAACCGTCGATTCACTCATTCTTAGCGCCATCTATATTAAGAATCTCGGTACTACGGAGACTACACACGGTCTGCGCTCTCGATACTTTTCGATACTAACCTCGTTTCAGTCAGTTCCAGTGTTTACGAAAAGTTTTGAGTGACATTTTTGTTGGAAATTAGCAATCGCCTTTTTATTATTCGACCCACAATTGCGATTCAAACGTTCATTGTTTCGATTATTACACTTCAGAATTTATGTAATAATTTATAATCATATTTTTTATAACATGGCATCGAAAGAATATTTTGATCGATGTTGCAATCCTTTTGGGTTAGAAAATCTCACGAAAAAAACTGGCTTACGTCGGGCCACTGCCGATATAAAAATGATATGAAATCTTCGTGAAAATGATTTACTGTGCACTGAGTGCCGAAAAAGAGCATCATTGTTACGTAATCAACAACCTGATAGTGACAGTGACACGGATGAAACAGATCTTCATCAAGTCTTACGTAAGATCATTAATTTATTTAACAGTTTGCGACTATCTAAAGTAAACAAGTTTTTGACGATTATACTGACCAGAACATTCTTGTTTTTTCAAGGTTCCTTATCGTTTGATAGTAAACCAATAAATTCGCAGTCAAGTTGTGCATCGCAAGTCAGCATTGCCACACAATTGCCAATAATCAATAAAGCATTACAATTATTGCATCAATCACCAATTCCATCAAAAAAATTGAATGACAATCAGTTTTTAAATAACAAGATAAATCAGATTTCTGATAGTTTGAAAAAGCTTCTTCTTTCTCCTACTGATGAGGAGTCAAATTTTGATGATGACGGTGACAATTTTCGTTCTTTGATTGAAATGTTGCACGCTAAATTTAATGACAAGACAACAGAAAAATCAGTAAAGATACAGATTTTAACTTTATTACCGGCAAAGTGGAGTGAAAGACGTATTTGTGAAACCATGAATAGTTCGAGGCATATGGTAAGAGTGGCGAAGCAATTGACTGAAGAAAAAGGCATACTTTCAACACCGGAATCAAAAATGAGTACATATAATGTGAAATCCATATTTCAAATAATATTAAAACATAAATTTCTAAAAAGTTTTTTCTTCAACAGGTAAAAAACTTTCAGATCAACTGAAATAAAAAATTTTGAATTTTTACAACGATGATGAGTATAGCGCTCCAATGCCAGGCAAAAAAGATTTTGTTTCGATCCGAAATGATGATGGTGATCGTGTACATGTGCAAAAAAGACTTATCCTTTGCAACTTGAAAGAATTGTACCAATGTTTCCGTGAAATATGCCCTAGCGAGAAAGTTGGGTTTTCAAAATTTGCCTCTTTGCGCCCAAAACACTGCGTCTTAGCAGAAGCTAGTGGAACGCATACCATTTGTGTTTGTACGATCTGATGATGCTTGGTAATTATCGAATTGATAGTTCATGAACATTCATATTCATAAATAAATTTTCTATTCATTAAAATACTTTCATTTCAGGTGGCAACTTTCATTCATTAACAAAAAATGATGAAGTAGCTATGAATCATTACAACGATTGTTTGAACGTAATTATATGTGATCCTCCGTCACCTAAATGCTACATGAGTGCGTGTGAAAATTGTCCAGGCATAGATGACTTGAGTAACACTTTGATGACAGTTTTTGATGACAATGAGATAGAGGATATAACTTACAAGCATTGGATTTCAACACCAAGAATGAGCTTAGAAACTGTCATTAAGCCAGTAGGTGAATTTGTGGAAGAATTTTGTCGTGAACTGAAGACTTTATTACCGCATTCATTCATCTCAAAAGAGCAAGCCAAGTTTTTAAAAACATTGAAAGAATCGTTGAAAACAGATGAATTTGTCATTATTTGTGATTTTGCAGAGAACTATGCGTTCGTAGTGCAAAATGCGGCATCTGGTTTTCACTGGAATAATGACGCGGCGACCATTTTTCCTGTTGTTATTCATTTTAAAGTGAATAACGAACTTCAACACAGAAGTCTTGTAATTGTATCAGACTGCAATAACCATGATGCGGTTGCTGTACATGTTTTTATCAAAATTATTACGGATTTTGTAAAAAGCATTTCTGAAACTGTAAACAAAATTTATTATTTTTCGGACGGGGCTCCCCAACAATTCAAAAATTTCAAAAATTTTGTCAACTTATATTACCACGAGAATGATTTTGGTATACCTGCCGAATGGCATTTTTTCGCAACTGCCCATGGAAAAAGGCCGTGTGACGGTATTGGTGGGACAGTCAAACGACTAGCAGCAAGAGCTAGTCTTCAACTAGCGGTTGACAAGCAAATTACCACACCTCGAGAATTATTTGCCTGGGCTTCCCAATATGACGGTCAAGTTTGCGTCAGAAGAAGATTACAATAAAGCTGTAAATGATTTGACTGAACGATTCGCAAAAACCAAACCAATTACAGGAGCTCAGAAATTACATAGTATAATTCCTGACAAAGATGGATCCCTTTACGTCCGAAATTATTCAAATTCTGAAGAATATAGAACATGTAAAATATTTAAACGCCAAAGGAAAATAAAATAGTTTTTGAATTGGTATTAAATGAATGTTTACTAATCGTATTATATAACCAGAAAGTCCCTAGTAGAAATCATTAAGCTAGACCATAAGTTCCGTCGTAAACACCGTTAAAATATTTTCTCACATTCAATTTATAATTTTTTAAAAAATCGTTAAAAGCGTCAAAAATATAGAATAAATGATAAGATTTTTTTTTCAATCAAAGAAGAAATATAAAAAGCAAAGACGGGCCAAAATTTAAAAAGAACAAATAATAGAACAGAATAGAATAAGGGAGTTTTCAATCAAGGAAGAAATATAAAAAGCAAAGACGGGCCAAAATTAAAAAATAGCGGATTCAAGATGCTATGCGTTGGAAATTTTTTTGAAAAGCTAGTGGCTTGGTCAAAAATCGACCAAATGGCTATTTTTATACATTATTTTTGTTTTTTGATGTAATTTTTTGAAAAAAATACAAAAAGATTGTTTATAGGTGTTTTATATTTTTTATTTCACTTTTTTGGAAAAAATCAAAATTTTTTCGGCGATTACCACTTTCGATTTCTTTTCCTTCCCAATTATTCAAACTCTGAGGTCTTTTATAAATCCTCAAAAATTTACAGAGCGTTGTGTTTTGTGAAATAAGGCCACTTGCAAAAAAAAAAAAATTTCAATGAATAAAATAAAATATAAGAAAAATTCCACCCACTTCAGTTTTGGCGGCATTCTTCCTGGAATTGAACGAAGTTTCTTTTTAGTAAAAAAAAAATTTTTTTTTTTTGAAAAATTCATGACTTTTTATGGGTTTGGTAAAAAAATTTGAAAATTTCACGAAAAATGTTTTTAATGGGGTAGAAAAGAAACAAAAATTTTCAGCCAAATCAAAAGGGGTCGGGTTCAAAAGTAGTCGATTTGACATGGAATGACCCATATACAGAAATGTCATATATAACGCTATATATATATATATTTATATATATATTTATATATATATTTATATATTTATATATATATATATATATATATATAGCTGATGCTATATATAAAACTGCATACATATTCGTACATATGCTATTATATGTATAGATAAATGCATCGATAATGCATATAAGATCGCCTACGCATAGCGGGGTGAAAGAGAGCGGCGCTGGCCGTGATCACCGCACAATCATATTTTCCCACTAGTCCACATAGTAAATTGAAAAGTGGAACTTTTCTGGTGGAGGAAGGTGGAAACTTGATGTAAGACTAATTCGATGCCGCTGAATTCAATGGTGCTAATCATTTTGCTGTGCGGTCCGGGATTTGTTGTAAATAAACAATTAAGAATTTCAAATCCGTTTATTTCAGAACGTATGCATTTTATCAAAGAAATGTATAGAACAAAAGTTTTAGAGAATTAAAAAATGCATAAGAAAGTCTGAGGACTTCATCTTCGTATCTTTAAAAATAAACGAGTATTATTGGAAATAATATGCAAGCCTTAGACACGCCCGTTCGGGCTAGTGTGAATACAGCAAGCCGTCAATCAGCGTGCGGCGCACTAATACACAGCGCGGCGGCTCACAAAATACACGGGCTCGGGCTGCTAGTGTGAGTGCGGCCGCGCGTTCCCGTCCGTGTGCACTACCACACGGAAACGATGGGTCTCTCGGCTAAAAATAGAACGTGCAAGTAAAACGACACCGTTTTCTCTCTCCGTCTATTTCTTTCTCGCGCTTGGCAGCATTTTTCATATTTTCAGGCTCGAGCGTCCTGTATATATATTTCGGCGTCTAAGCGCGGGATTTTCAAATCAGACCTCGATGTTGGCGTTTTTCTCTTTATTAAAATCTCTATAAGCAACAATTATCAATAATAATATTGCCTAAAAGTCATTAACAAATTGTTTAAACAAATTATTAAACAATGATGAACATTGATCAATAATTATTATTCATCATTGTTGTTTATAGCATGCTAAATATTGCTGAATTTTTTCAGATTTTTATTTCATCACGAAGTACGGAAATTTCAAGCAGATGAAATTTTTCGCTGGAGCGAAAATAGAAAAAAAATTGATGGGAAAACGCTGAAATAATTCCAGGCGATTTCGTATATACCTGTGCTACTTTTTTCATACTTGACATTTTCTCTTAAACTGAATAGTCTTTGAGTTACGTTGCATCTTTTAAAATTTGTCTTTTTTACCCCAAAGTAAAATAACTTAGCGAGAAAAAATCGTACGGAAATGTTTAAAGAATGAAAATGAAGCAGCTTCTAACCCTTTTAAATGTACTGTAGATAAAAAAGACAAAAAAAATGTCCCTGAGTTATGCGCTCGATTTGCGATGGTCGAAAAAATGCCGAAAAACGGTCACTGTAAAAAATGCATGCCAAGTCGAAAAAAAATCATAACAAGAATTAAAAATAGGGGGAACAAAGCTGAATTCCTTTCCGTCAAAACGCTTCTTTAAAAATTCGAATATCATTTTTTTTGACGGAGTTATGCAACTTTTAGTGCGGCAAGAAATATCGGCGGGTGTATCCAAACTTTTGAGCGGGGGTGTATATATGGAGATATAATTTTTTTTTCTCAACAAATTTTAATGAAGTCGCAATTCTTTTCTTTTACTATTTTTTTTATCGTTCCTTTTTTACTATATTTTCCGATTCTCCAATATTTTCGCTTCCTCATAGAAGAAGCTTTCCAATTATGAAATTATGATTTGAGGTCTTATGCCACTGATGTAGAAACCCGAAAACCGACTACTTCCTTGGTTTTTTTTTCTTGGACGGGAAGCAAAAATATTGTAGATTTTTGCAAAAAAAATTTTGCAAAATATTTTTTTTTGAATGAGGAAGCAAAAATATTGGAGAATCGGAAAATATAGTAAAAAAGAAACAATAAAAAAAAATAGTAAAAGAAAAAAATTGCGTCCTCGTTAAAATTTGTATTTCAAAATGATGACCTTAAAAATATTGTTATAAGCTTAATGTTAAATAAAATAGGCAAGATCTTATGAGTATCAGAAATATTTTAATATAGAGAAAAACGCCAGCATCGAGGTCTGATTTGAAAATCCCGCGCTTGGACGCCGAAATATATATACGCGACGCTCGAGCCTAAAAATATGAAAAATGCTGCCCAGCGCGAGAAAGAAATAGACGGAGAGAGAAGACGGTGTCGTGTCACTCGCACGTTCTATTTTTAGCCGAGGGACCCATCGTTTCCGTGTGGTAGTGCACACGGACGGGAACGCGCGGCCGCACTCACACTACCAGTGCGAGCCCATGTGTTTTGTGAGCCACCGCGCTGTGTATTAGTGCGCCGCACGGTGATTGGCGGCTTGCCGTATTCACACTAGCCCGAACGGGCGTGTCTGAGGCTTGCATATTATTTTCAATAATACTTGTTTATTTTTAAAGATACGATGTTACGGATTCGTCAGGTCTCGAGAGTTCACATGAGAGGCCAGCACTTCGTGGCCAGTTGCTCGCTTGAACTCCGAGTTCATCGATAAATTCCCCCCACTCTTTTATTCACCGTTTCTTTGATTTCCGGCTTCTTCTTCGTCACTTCGCGTCAACCGCATGGAGAATTAACCCGTTCACGTGCCATTAGTTTTCGTTACTTTCATTCCGGGCCTCTTCATACTTTCTTACGGCTTCTGATCAACGTATTTAACGCGATTTACGCCCGCGTTGACTACCGCGATCGTGGAACAGTTATCGGACACTTCGAACGGTTAAAACAGAGTTACTTCGTGAGATATCTTCGAACGACATTTTCGGGTCTCTTCGAGCACGTGTCGGCGTGCACGCCATTGTTCGCGCGTGTGAAAATTCCTACAGTTTTTATTTCGACCACGGCTTATACCAATTCAACGATTTGTGATAATAGATATTAAGCTTTGTTGCGTTGTTAAATTGGTGACTTTCTTTTCGCATTCTTTCCGGCCTCTTCATTTTACGTTACACAACGTTACACAACATTCACGTTTGACGTATGTGTACGCGTATTTCGTGTTTTTTCCGGTCTCTTCGAGTGCGCGCTACACGAACATTCACGTTTGACGTGAGTGTACGCGTATTTCGTGTTTTTTCCGGTCTCTTCGAGTGCGCGTTACATGAAAATTCGCCATTGTTCGCGCGTGTGAAAATTCCTACAGTTTTTATTTCGACCACGGCTTATACCAATTCAACGATTTGTGATAATAGATATTAAGCTTTGTTACGTTGTTAAATTGGTGACTTTCTTTTCGCATTCTTTCCGGCCTCTTCATTTTACGTTACACAACGTTACACAACATTCACGTTTGACGTGTGTGTACGCGTATTTCGTGTTTTTTCCGGTCTCTTCGAGTGCGCGCTACACGAACATTCACGTTTGACGTGTGTGCACGTACTTCGAGGGCTTTTGGATTCTCTTCGACTTTTTGGGTTACGCGTCACACGAACATTTTCGTGCATCGAGTGTGTGCGCGTACTTTGTTACGTCCTGACGTAACGTCCATAAATTTAATTGTTTAACGAAATCATCACCAAAAACATGATTAAAAATCTGAAGATTTGCGACAGGAAGGTTCGTCGTTTTCGATGGTATTCCGTTCAATTTGATGATAGAAAATAGAAATTCATATTACCAACTGAAAATCTCAAGAAAATGGCCGTCGGTAAAATTGGGTAGTATGGAAGGAAAAACCAGGAACAAAGATTCCTACAAAAGCCATAAAGTCAAACACTCTAACGTCGCCTTCCTAACTGATGTACCCTCCACCGGCCTATCGATCCAAGAGATAGATCCTTGGATTCGAAAATGCTCTTATCATTAGAAAAAAATAATAATAATAAGGCAAAAAGTATTTTGCTCTGTCGTGGAAACGACGAGAGGCACTGGATTCACCCTCTCGGGAAACAAGCTCAAACAAGAGAATGATCCTCCTTTCTCTTTTCTCAAACCGATATATATATATATATATGTATATATGTACGTACATATGCATATACCTACAATAAACTCAGAACAAGAACGAACGGAATGGCTCTAAATAACGATGAATTTTCCAATCTCATGGTAATACAGAATTTGGAAATAAATAATTAATTTAATTAGATAACCAACTTTCGGGATAAATTCGCAATAAGGCTGAGTTACAAAATGGACAAATGAAATTAGACAATAATTAAATAAACAATGAAATAGAACAATAATTAAACAAATAATGAATAAATAATGAATTAGTAATAAAATAAGCAAATGTAATGGTTGAAAATATATTTATATCTCCTTTAATAAAAATAGATAATAAAAAATAGAATTGAGAACAAGATCCAAATTAAATAATAACGTAGACGGATTCAAATGCAATAAGCATTTAAATACAATCTACCTATTCAGTAATTATTTCCTTCAAATCAAAAAACATCAAACGAATATAAATCATATCTCGAGGAACTAATCAATAAAAATATATAACTGCAAAACGAAATCTTGCACTATACTCAGAATTACGAACCTATCCGATAAATAATTTAATCTTCAATCCAATAATAAAACCCAAGGAGAAAAAAGTTAAAACTTATATTGTTAAGTGGAAATAATTCAAAACTCGAAATAATATTTTCCTGTGTTAAAATCTAGAGGAAAGAAAGAAGCCAAACGCTCAGAGGCAAGACCCAGTTACATAGGGCCCCCACCCCTCTTTCGACGTTCCACGGGGCTTGCGCGGTGAAACGAGAGACTTGGCTCTAGTCGCTCCCCGGAGATCGCTCGAATGCCTCCCCACTCCAACCCCTCGTCCCAGCCACCCTCCTTTATCACCCACCCTGATATTTCCCCTGTCTCTTTCTCGGAGGAAAAGAGGGCACGAAGGGGACTTGAGATTTCTTTAGTCATGCGCCGTAGTCATCCACCTTCCCCTCTTTTCTAGTCGACTCATATGAAAAGGCCTGTGCGACCACACCCTAGAAAAAATGCAATATGAAAAACCAAGGAAAAAACGACTCAGGTTCAATTTTACCAAGAATGTTTAAACATTGTCACTTTAGAAATGATTAAATCATCTAACCATTTATTTATAATAATGTAAATTATAATTTTAATTTTTTAATACACAAAAATATTGCATAAAATACTTACAAATAATTTAAGATCGCTATTTCATACATTTTATTTTTAAATAAATAATGGCATAGTTAAAAATAGCCCACAATTAATAGAACAAAAAGAAAGAACAACCAATTTAATAAAACGCACAAAATATTAATTACAAAGGAAAAGAGACTTTATCAATGATGGAATAACCGCGTAGAAATATTTATAATGTTAAAATTATTATTACTTATAAGGAATTAACATTGTCTACGAAGTAGGAATGTAAAAAGCGTGGAGCACACGCATATGCCTGTATACGTGTTCAGGGATACTGACACACGCATAGGACCCTCTCAGCGATCTACGCTGGCGCCCTCACCGCGCCCCAATTTCGAAGGGAAGCTCGCGAAAGCGGGGAATAGATTTCATAAGGGAAAATGCATCTTCTATCTTTCTCACACCATCCGCACCAAATCGATCGAGGTGGCATGGATCGCTGGGTATATAAAGCGCGGAAAAAACGCTCTCGAGACTTCTTCGATTTTTTCCGACCTGGAAACTTCTAAATTCATCGTCCACTCCAAAACCATTCTTCAGTTGAACTTGTGAAATTTTCGACAAAGACGTTTTTGGTTCGGTATTTTTTCGAAACAATTCGCTTTTGGACTTAGAATTTTTCACTCGATTTTTCGAAGGAAGTTGGTTTTTTTTTCTGTTTGGAATTTCAAGTCCTGAATTTCTGAATCGAAATAGAATCGACTTTTCATTTTATTCTCGAATTTTTGAATCGACTCTTTGAATGTCGAAAAAGACTTTCGATCTCGTTTTATTTTATTTTATTTTATTTTGTCTAGTTATTATTTTCTATTTAATAATTTTCATTTATTTTACTTTAACGACCGCAATCCACGAATTGTTGGAAAAAGTACAAATCGCGCTTATTGTTAAATAAATCGCGGAATTTAAGACTGATCTTATTGTGCAAACTATTCTTTTATCCTTTTAATAATTTTAAAATCAAAATTGGATCTCGGAAGATAAAATCTGTGCATCAACATTTTCTTCGATTTCGTCATTCACCTGCCACGCCCTTGAGCACTCGCCGATTTCTTCACCGGTTCACGTCCGGATCATCACCGGTTACCAATGGTATCACCCTTCCCATCGGGAGAGCATCTGACCTTGTAAGTAAAATTCTATTTATTTTATAAAATCATTTTCCTGATTGTGCAACGTTTTATCTCCGGAAAGTTACAATTCAGTGAACCGCATCAATTCGGACGGAAATTAATTAATTGGAATAAACCATTTAGTAGTTTATTGGGGAAAGTCCAATTTTTTTTCAAGTGAATCTTAACCATCGATTATTCTCGCGGCGTTGGCGACATAATTCTTTCAAAGTTTGATTTTTAGTTTATTGTTAATAACGTGGATCAGGGAAATTTATTTGTGAATATTGGCAAAGTTAAACGTCTCGTGTTTTCCCTCCTTTTATTTTATTAATGCAACCCACTATCTAATATTCACCGGTATCCATTCGCACTTACTATCGATTCAGTGCGAAAATCGTGAAAAAGAATAAAAAAATCAATATCGTCGGAAAATAAAGTTCAGGAAAAGGTTAAATCACAAATTGACCAATTTGAGATTCTCGCAGCTAGTGATTCGTTCGAAACCGCGAATAAATTACATTAAACGTGACGTGAAGTTCTCCCAGCCCCGCAAGCGATAGTTTTTCCAGTGATTTTTTTTTTTGCAATTGTGACGGACGGGTGCGTCTCAGGACTACCGTAGCCCTACACCAAAAAGGCATAATTTCCTCCCAATTGTGACAAACGGGTGCGTCTCAGGGCTACCGTAGCCCTACACCAGGGAATCATTATTTTTGCAATTGTGACGGGTGAGTGCGTCTCAGGGCTGTTGTAGCCCTACACCAAGAAGTCATAATTTCCTCCCAATTGTGACGGAGGGGTGCGTCTCAGGGCTACCGTAGCCCTACACCAAGAAGTCATAATTACCCCCCTCTTGCGGAGGATCGGTGCGTCTCAGGGCTACCGTAGCCCTACACCAAGAATTCACATTTGGGTAATCAATCCAATGAACAACAATTTTTCTCTACCTCGCAAAAAGAAACGATCGCACAGGGCTGGAAGAAGGTATCAAATAAATAAACTTCACGCAATAGCAACAAATCCTTGGCCGAGTAGATTGAAGGGGCGTGCGGAGTCTCAAACGTCAATTCTCGGGCTTGAAACATTTTTCAAACAAATAGAATCAGCGAAGAAACCTCAAAAGCCTAAAATCATTGCTGGCGAAACCATTAAACATCCGGTAATTATTTACAAACTAAGGCCGATCGATCTTCCCCCAATCACCCCATCATTCAATAAAAGTAACGATCAAGATCCTCGTGGTAAGGTTAACAGCAAATTATATCGTAGCGAAAGTTCCGAAAATTCAATAGACATCAACGCGACCCAGAATTAAACAGTGATTCCAAGCCCATTTCCCGAGTAATTTTCCGAAAGGTTAGACTCAAAAACAGGGGCAGACGTGTTCGAGATTGATTCCAGGAATAGTCCTGAAATTTATTTCCACGACTAGAGAGTCTCAATCAAATTCAGCACGTCATACGTCGAAAATTATTAATAGTTCGTGAAAACTCCCATTTTTGACGTAACAACTTCAAGGGTTTTGTTTCTTTTTCGGAATTTTCGTTGTGCGTATTACACGAGCATTCTCGCGAGTCGAGTGTGTGCGCGCATTTCGTGAATTTTCGACCCCTTCATTTTACGTGCATCGCCAACATTCTCGTCTCCATGAGTGTGTGCGCGTAATTCAAACTTCTTCGTGAACTTTCCGGACCCTTCGAGTGTGCGCGCATCACAAACATTCTCGTTTCTCGAGTGTGTGTGCGTGTCACGTGACTTCGCGCGCTTGCGATCTCTTCGCGCGCATTGGCTCTTCGTTGCTTCAATTGAAAGTTTTCCGCAACTCTTTGGACTCTTCGAGCGAACGCGTTACACGAACATTCTCGTGCATCGTGTGTATGCGCGTATTTCGAGTTTTCTCCCAGACCCTTCGGTGTGCGCAGTGCACGAACATTCTCGACGATCGAGTGTGCTTGCGGGCTTCGGGATTTATCGCGGGTTTTCGGGCTCTTCGAGTGTGCGCATCACGTGACACTTCGCGCGCTTGGCATTCCTTCACGCGTCTACGCGTGTTGAAGTGAATTTTTCGTTCTCTTCGAGTTTCTTCGGCATGCTTCGACAATGGTAAGCAACGTCGCCAAGATGGAGCGTCGCATCGCCGGGCTCATAAGCACGATTTCGTGCATTGAGGCCCTCGCCGAAAACACTGCTTCGGCCACTCCGCAAAACACCAACAAGGCACTGGCCACAACGCGCCTCTCTTTGTTGGAGACAAATTGGAAACGTTTTCGACGGGGAATTCGCAGCACTTCTCTAACGAGAAAGAAAGGTAACCGATTCACGCCCGGTTACTCTTCAATCTAAAATATTAAAGATTAAATTTAGTGCGATTTTCTTTGATGAACACAGTCACTTCAATTTCTCGAATCCTACGATTCACTCCAAATGAACGGAAATTTAACATTCATTCGCGGTCTTCTTTCTTGAGAAAGATGTTGAACGATTTACAACCGGTCAATATTCGATCTTGTGGTTGTCTTCGGGATTAGCTTCAGTGAAATACTTCGATACTAGCCAGGAAAGTCAACAATGCGACGATTTATTTGGCGCATCGGACACTCCGGTGCAACTTCTTGCTTCGGCAACTTCGGACTTCTTCGAGCCTTCTGCCACTTCACGGAGCGCTTTGGCGAACGTGGCTATTCGGCTGTCAGTTTTACTGGCAACGAGCCAGGAAATTTTGCCTGGCTCGTCAATCATGGATTGCTGCAACCAATCCATGATTCAGCGTCAAACTTCGAGGTCACGGCGTTCATTCTGAACGTGATGACGTCTACACTTCCATCGTTTACAACTTCGGCGCAGTGGGAACATCTTCAAGGTCTTCTTCTGGCCGACCCCCACTTTCGAAGACTCGGACCAATCGACATCATCATCGGAGCAGATTCTTACGGTCTTTTAGTCGAGTCAGAGGTCATCAAGGGTCGAGCCCACGAGCCTATCGCTCAGCGGACTCTTCTGGGATGGATCGTGCTTGGTCCAGTCAACGATTCCACTTCAAATTCGGTTCGTATCCAGCACACTTCCATCAATGATGAGATTTCTTCTTTGCTTTCGAAGTTTTGGGAACAGGAGGAAGTTCCATCGGATTCGGCCCCTACAACCGAGCCGGACGAGTCCGCCTGCGAGCAACACTTCAGAGAAACACATTCGAGAGACAAAAATGGCTGCTACGTGGTTCGGCTTCCCTTCAAGTCATCACCTTCGTCTCTCGGAGATTCCTTCTCGGGAGCTAGACGCTGTCTGCTTCACCTTTCCGACGACTCACTACGAACGAATCGTACCGCGAGCTCTACAACGAATTTCTTCAAGCGTACGAGACCATGTCGCACATGGCTCGTGCAGTTATCACGGACTGTTGCAACCAATCCATGGGTCTTCTTTGGGTCAGACGACACCGGTACATCTTCGCGACGGACGTAACAAAGATGTTCCGTCAGATTTCCGTCCATCCAGTCGACTGGGATCTTCAGCAAATTTTATGGGTCGAACCAGACAATCAAGTCGTCCCATATCATTTGACAACGGTCACGTACGGGCTAAGCTGCGCTCCCTTTCTCGCCTTCAGAGTCATGCTACAACTTGTCGAGGACGAGGGGCATGGTTTCCGTTGGCCACTTCACCATTGACGAATGGAAGGTACTTCGATGACATCTTCGGAGGCGCTGACACACTTTAATAACTTCAGGAAATCGCCAGGCAACTTCAGGGTATCTGTCAGCGCGGTTGCTTCCCACTTCAAAAGTGGACAGCGAATATCAAGGAAGCTCTTCACCATGTCACTTCAGAATCTCGACCGGACGCGGTCGCGATCAAATCGGAAGATCTCAACGTAAGACTTCTCGGACTTGTATGGAATTCGAACGAGGATAACTTCAAGTTCACACTTCAGCTCAACTTCAATTCGGAGATTTCAAAAAGGACGGTTCTGTCGGAGACCGCTTCACTTTTCGATCCAGTGGGCTTCATTTCACCAATTATAATCACAGCGAAAGTCTTCTTGCAAGAACTGTGGTTGGCAAAACTTCATTTGGATGACAAATTGCCAAGCCCACTCCACGATAAATGGCTGAACTTCAGAGAGAATTTGAGCGATCTCTCGCTCATCTCCCTTCCATGGTGGCTTCATCTTTCGCCTTCATCTTCTGTGGAACTTCATGGATTTTCGGACGCTTCGCAGCTAGCAATGTCAGCCGTGGTCTACCTTCGATCCAGCCACCGTCAACCACCGTCACTCTCGTCTGCTCGAAGACGTCTCAAGCTAACGGCAGCTCTTCTTCTCTCAAGGTTAATTTCGCATGTCCAGACGACTCTGGACTTATCGGAGGTTCCAGTGTCTCTCTGGACGGACTCTTCAGTAACCGTGACGTGGATCACTTCGCACCCGGCACGATGGAAGGACTTCGTACTTCAACCGGTTTTCAACTGACTCCCGGAGATTTAGAGGAGGCCAAATTCTTCTGGATACGTCTCGTTCAACGAACGTACTTCTCGGCTGAGATAAGAACAATTTCTAGCGGGGCAACGCTTCAAACTAGCAACCCCCTCTCAGCCCTCACGCCCTTCATTGATCAACTTGGGACTCTTCGTGTCGGCGGACGGCTGAGAAATTCGCCCCTGTCATCCGAAGCAAAACATCCACCGATTTTCCCTAGGAAATCATACTTCACGACATTAGTCATTTCAGATGCGCACTTCCGGACGCTTCACGGTGGCACACAGTCCACCTTGAGCTTTCTTCGCCAATCGTATTGGATTTTGGGCGGTCGAGCACCGATTCGAGCGCATATTCTTCGGTGCACGACGTGTGCGCGACTTCGTAGACTTCAGGCGCAACAGCTGATGGGACAACTTCCGCCTGCCCCCGTCACGCCTTCACGAGCCTTCCTTCATTCCGGTCTTGATTACGCGGGGCCCTTCACGATCAAGACGTTGCGCGGACGAAGCACGAAAACATATAAGGCTTACCTCGCCGTTTTCGTGTGCTTCGCCACTTCTGCCGTTCACTTCGAGCTCGTCACCGACTACACGTCAGAGGCCTTCATCGCCACGTATCGGCGATTTTCGGGACGACGAGGCATGTGTCACACACTGTACAGTGACTGTGGCATGAACTTCATCGGCGCGGATGCGACACTTCGAGCCCTCTTCAAGGCTGGCGCAGCAGAAATGAACTCTACAATTATTTCTCTGACCAGCCTGGGAACTTCGTGGTCATTCAACCCACCGGCAGCACCGCACATGGGTGGAAAATGGGAGGCCGCGGTCAAGTCGGCCAAATTTCATCTTCGGCGGATCATCGGAGATACCTCGCTCACGTATGAAGAATTTACGACACTTCTTACGCAAGTCGAGGCAATCTTGAATTCAAGGCCTCTTTGTCCGTTGTCGGACGATCTGGAGGACACTTCGCCGCTTACACCGGGCCACTTCCTCATCGGAGAGGCGTTAACCACATTGCCTGAGCCATCGCTGACTTCACTTCTGGAGAACCGTCTTTCAAGATGGCAATTTCTTCAAGCCAAACTTCAACACTTCTGGCAGCGATGGTCATCGGAATATCTTCAACGAAGCCTATCTATCTCGAAATGGAGACACCCTTCGAACGAGATAAAAGTCGGCTCGCTCGTGCTAATCACAGACGAGCGACTTCCACCTTCGAGATGGCCATTGGCTCGAGTAGTCGAACTTCATCCTAGTTCAGACGGCCTTACTCGAGTCGTAACACTTCGCACGGCTACATCAACCTTCAAGAGACCTACTTCAAAGCTGGCGATACTTCCTGTGGATTCTTTGACGACATCGGTCGCCGAAGGCGGGGAGAATGTTACGGATTCGTCAGGTCTCGAGAGTTCACACGAGAGGTCAGCACCTCGTGGCCAGTTGCTCGCTTGAACTCCAAGATCATCGATAAATTTCCCCCACTCTTTTATTCACCGTTTCTTCGATTTCCGACTTCTTCTTCGTCACTTCGCGTCAACCGCATGGAGAATTAACACGTTCACGTGCCATTAGTTTTCGTTACTTTTATTCCGGGCCTCTTCATACTTCTTACGGCTTCTGATCAACGCATTTAACGCGATTTACGCCCGCGTTGATTACCGCGATCGCGGGACAGTTTCCAGACACTTCGAACGCTTAAAACAGAGTTACTTTGTGAGATATCTTCGAACGACATTTTCGGGTCTCTTCGAGCACGCATCGGCGAGCACGCCATGGTTCACGCGTGTGAAAATTCCTACAGTTTTTATTTCAACCACGGCTTATACCAATTCAACGATTTGTGATAATAAATATCAAGCTTTGTTACGTCGTTAAATTGGTGACTTTCTTTTCGCATTCTTTCCCGCCTCTTCATTTTCACGAACCTCCTCAAATGTTCCCTCACGGTCACCTCACCCCAGAATAACGGTCTCTTCCATACATATGAAGATGAAGCCCTAAGACTTTTCTTATGCATTTTTTAATTCTCTAAAACTTTTGTTCTATACATTTCTTTGATAAAATGCATACGTTCTAAAATAAACGCATTTGAAATTTTCAATTGTTCATTTACAACCAATCCCGGACCGCACAGTAAAATGATTAGCACCATTGAATTCAGCGGCATCGAATTAGTCTTACATCAAGTTTCCACCTTCCTTCACCAGAAAAGTTTTACTTTTCAATTTACTATGTGGACTACACTACCGCATATACAAGCCCTTCTCTATAAAATCGTATCACATCGCTTATACACGGGCTTGTATCTCTAAAAGCGTTCACACAAAACTGTTAAAGAATTTTTCTGATGATAAATATTCGGAATAATTCGCCCAATATTATGATATCTCAACATCGCATGGGCGAAAAAAAATAATGGTATCAATGGAAAGCTAATTTTTTTTTTAAGAAAAGTATAATCGTAAAATATTAAAAAAGTTGTCTCGTTTTTGAGTAATATCGAATTGAAGTGTAAAAGCGACGTGGATTGAGGTATATTCGCGTATATAACAATGCGCGGCATCTCGACTGAGACTCTCAGTTTTTTTAATACTTGACGTCGAGTCGCTGCCGCAACTCTTGATACATATATATATATATATATATATATATATATATATATATCCTGTGCGCTCTGTTTCCATTTATATAGGTATATGCATAGTAGCGATGACCGTGCGGAGAGCCAAACTCAGGTAAAGATCTAAACCCTTTCGCTTGGCGAGCGGTCTTGCTCCTCGAGGAGTTATACTCCGTCGAGATCGTGGGGATCCGATCCTCGAAGAGTTTTTACCTGTTCGAGAGCACCGGGTTCCAATCGTTGAACGATTCAAACTGCCCGATGCTTTCGACTCGGCGCTCGTTCGAGGAGGGGATCGTCTCCCGAGTTTCATTTGCCGTTCTTTCGAAGTTATATTGCGAGGGTATTAACTCGCCAACGAGTTATATAGCTATCCGCTCGGTACGAGCATGCTCACTGAACGAGTAAGACTCGCAAGGATCGGAGATTTTACCTGTTCTTCGGCTCGCTCGCGATTCGCTCGCAATCCCTGATGTTATTTGAATGAAATCTTTCCAATACTATTGAATACAGAAGCTAAATAGAAATTAATACTCTTTTTTAATCAGAGATGTGCAGATAGCGATAAATTATTCTCATTTTATTTATCAACCAGGAGATAATTATTGAGAATAATAAAAATGTCGGTATGATCTTAAATAAGGAAAAAAGATTTTTAAGTAAAATTTCAAAATATATTTTACAAGATATACAAAATTTCTCATTTTTATGGATCGCCCTCTGAATTACTTGCTCGAGTGCGAGACTATTTCCTATGCGACTACTCCATATGCGGGACGGCCAAGAATACCCTCTGAACCATAGACATAAACTATGGACTACCCGATCCATACTTGAAGCCACTGCCTAAATGTCCACCAGTTTAGACAAAATGAGAATGAGGTGGCGGCTAATAGCTATCTCTTTCTAAACTGCTCATTAGCTACTGTTAGAAAGAGACCAGACTTGGCCGCCACCAGCCGCTATCTCTTTCTCTTGAGTGACGTTCTATGCGTAGTCCATACTTTAGGTCCATGCTCTACACTCACACTCTCGGCTGGTTTTTATTTGGGTCATCTCGGCGAGTGTACCGCTAGCGTTACAAAGCTAGCATGTTACGAATATTCCTGCCCTCTCTTCCACCGCGCCCTATTCCCTAACCGCTGCCGTGCCATTCACTGCTCGATATACCTACGCCTCTCCCTCCGAATCCTACCCGCTGCCGTGCCTTTTACTACTAGTGTAATCGTTGGAGGGGAGATGCCGAGGCATGCTTCAGCACGCTTCTTTATTGCCAGTTCCTCATCATATATCTCACTATTCTCCTCACTCTCTCGAGCATTTCGTGGCGCTCGAAAATTTGTTTCCCCGTCAGCAAAGAAGTTTCACTTCAAAAAATTTTGAAAATTCGAGGACGTGGGTCGCTCGGGTATTTCAAAGTCATTCACCTATGCAGCTTCTTCAAACTTTTATCCGTTTTCGCGTATCTCCAACCGTTCTCGGCATGTCGTTATTTTTTTTATTTTTTCGTAAAAAAAAGTTTCCAAAAATGATCGTTTTTAAAAAACCCGTGGGTGTGGGTCGCTCAAGCTTTCCGAAGACCTCCTCCTCCTTAAAGGGACACGAAATTCCTTTCGATTTCGCGTATCTTCAACCGTTATCAAGATATCGTCATTTTTTCAATGTCTCGTAAGAAAGGCGTAATTAAGCATGCGTTTAGCACGTTCGATACGCTTTTCTCATTCTAGAACGGACATGGTAGCGAGGTAACATTTAAGGAGGTTGATCCCATACAGTCTCAACCAAAAGTTAGTGACATCAAAATTTTTATAATTCAGAATCAGCAGGAAATTGGACAAATAATAGTCTCAAACATTAAGTTTGTGCATAAATTCACCTGAAAGAAACGATTATTTATTAAATAGTGTCGAATATATATTTAAAAAAAGTATTTATTATGCTGCGTCACAAACTTTTGTACGTCGGCTGCTAACTTTGGAAAGGAAAAAAAATGCACTTTAAAAAAAATAAATAGATGTTCATCAAAAAGATTTAGGAAAAAAATGCACTTTTTCCGATGACTTATACTTAAAAAAAGATGAAAATAATGTTTACAAACAGATTATTTATTATTGCTGTTTGAGGACGATAAATCGGGGAGCACTGTGAAAATTTTATGTTGGAACTCATGGGAGTCAGCTGTTCATTAAAATTACGAGTAAAATAATCGAGTGAATGAAAACATTACGCGATGAGTAACAATAAACTCCGTATATGGAAAAGGAAGAAAATGACGGAAAAGGCGTATCAAAATCGACTGAGATTGGTCGAAGTCGGGAAAAAATTAGGAAAATACAAAAAAAAACCATCATGAGCCACCTAACCTCCAAATTGACGGGCGCCGTATTGTGCACATCGAAACATTGGCGAAGAAACTTTTGTGTCAGACTTGCATACTGTTATTTTTGTTTTTCAATTTTATGTATCTATAATATATACAGGATGAAAGACAGAAATGAAAAGTTTACCATTTTGAGTTGCAAGAGTTTTTTTCACTATATCTGAATAAAATACTTTTGAATTTTCTCGTCCTAACCTCCGTGAGCGACGTTGCCACGTTGTCAATTCATATTCATCCTGTTATGATGAACTTTAGCTATTTTATAAACTTTATCATTTAATTGTGCAAAAACGAGGCGCCTAATCTCTTAAAAATGTTGTGAGTACTTTGCATAATATTTCGAGAATAGATACCTCCAATTTTTATCTAAATCCGTCTTTTGTAAGCATCGGAAAACGTGCATTGTCCAACTTTTTTTTATTGAAAAATGTACGAACCCCATAAGAATGCGTGTTAACTTCTTTATTAAATATCTCGAAAAATATTCTTTTAACATTCGCCGAATTTGGCAAGCATTTTATTACAGCCTTTATCTACGTGCATGTACAATTTCATGAAAATCTCTCTTTTTTAAGGTAAGGAGTCAACATCCTTAAGCAAGCGGGCTCGTATACTCGCTCGTATACTCGCTGTATATCATGTTATATTTATATATGAGGCATTCCACGTCAAGTCGGCCACCCCATTTTTCTAAATCGCCAAAAATCGCATATAAATTTTTAGAAAGTAGTTCTAACTATCGAGAAATTTCGCGATTTTTTTCAAATTTTTGAATTACGTATTTTAGCCGGAAAAAACCAAAAATTTGTTCGTCCCATTTTGTAACTCGAGAGTTATTCATCGTACGAAAATTCAATAGTATTTTCAACGTACTTTTCATTGAAATTTTTTACAAACTTCTCCGAAATTCCATTTTTGGAGCAAATTTTGTTTTGATATTTTTTTCTCAGAATTAACATCTTCGATTCGTCTATAGTTTTAATAGTTTATCGCGACAGTCGAGAAGGGGTGTACGCTGAGCAGCACTGAGCAGCACTTTTAATCCATAGGAATTTTTCTTTCCTTTACAGTACAAAAAATAATTCATTTACCCTCTTTTAATGCACCGACGTTTCTACAGAGATTGAGAGGAATACGTTTGCCTCCTTTCGGGATTGAATACTCGAGCATTTCGTGGCGCTCGAAAATTTGTTTCCCCGTCAGCAAAGAAGTTTCACTTCAAAAAATTTTGAAAATTCGAGGACGTGGGTCGCTCGGGTATTTCAAAGTCATTCACCTATGCAGCTTCTTCAAACATTTATCCGTTTTCGCGTATCTCCAACCGTTCTCGACATGTCGTTATTTTTTTATTTTTTCGTAAAAAAAAATTTCCAAAAATGATCGATTTTAAAAAACCCGTGGGTGTGGGTCGCTCAAGCTTTCCGAAGACCTCCTCCTCCTAAAAGGGACACGAAATTCCTTTCGATTTCGCGTATCTTCAACCGTTATCAAGATATCGTCATTTTTTCAATGTCTCGTAAGAAAGGCGTAATTAAGCATGCGTTTAGCACGTTCGATACGCTTTTCTCATTCTAGAACGGACATGGTAGCGAGGTAACATTTAAGGAGGTTGATCCCATACAGTCTCAACCAAAAGTTAGTGACATCAAAATTTTTATAATTCAGAATCAGCAGGAAATTGGACAAATAATAGTCTCAAACATTAAGTTTGTGCATAAATTCACCTGAAAGAAACGATTATTTATTAAATAGTGTCGAATATATATTTAAAAAAAGTATTTATTATGCTGCGTCACCAACTTTTGTACGTCGGCTGCCAACTTTGGAAAGGAAAAAAAATGCACTTTAAAAAAAATAAATAGATGTTCATCAAAAAGATTTAGGAAAAAAATGCACTTTTTCCGATGACTTATACTTAAAAAAAGATGAAAATAATGTTTACAAACAGATTATTTATTATTGCTGTTTGAGGACGATAAATCGGGGAGCACTGTGAAAATTTTATGTTGGAACTCATGGGAGTCAGCTGTTCATTAAAATTACGAGTAAAATAATCGAGTGAATGAAAACATTACGCGATGAGTAACAATAAACTCCGTATATGGAAAAGGAAGAAAATGACGGAAAAGGCGTATCAAAATCGACTGAGATTGGTCGAAGTCGGGAAAAAATTAGGAAAATACAAAAAAAAACCATCATGAGCCACCTAACCTCCAAATTGACGGGCGCCGTATTGTGCACATCGAAACATTGGCGAAGAAACTTTTGTGTCAGACTTGCATACTGTTATTTTTGTTTTTCAATTTTATGTATCTATAATATATACAGGATGAAAGACAGAAATGAAAAGTTTACCATTTTGAGTTGCAAGAGTTTTTTTCACTATATCTGAATAAAATACTTTTGAATTTTCTCGTCCTAACCTCCGTGAGCGACGTTGCCACGTTGTCAATTCATATTCATCCTGTTATGATGAACTTTAGCTATTTTATAAACTTTATCATTTAATTGTGCAAAAACGAGGCGCCTAATCTCTTAAAAATGTTGTGAGTACTTTGCATAATATTTCGAGAATAGATACCTCCAATTTTTATCTAAATCCGTCTTTTGTAAGCATCGGAAAACGTGCATTGTCCAACTTTTTTTTATTGAAAAATGTACGAACCCCATAAGAATGCGTGTTAACTTCTTTATTAAATATCTCGAAAAATATTCTTTTAACATTCGCCGAATTTGGCAAGCATTTTATTACAGCCATTATCTACGTGCATGTACAGTTTCATGAAAATCTCTCTTTTTTAAGGTAAGGAGTCAACATCCTTAAGCAAGCGGGCTCGTATACTCGCTCATATACTCGCTGTATATCATGTTATATTTATATATGAGGCATTCCACGTCAAGTCGGCCACCCCATTTTTCTAAATCGCCAAAAATCGCATATAAATTTTTAGAAAGTAGTTGTAACTATCGAGAATTTTCGCGATTTTTTTCAAATTTTTAAATTACGTATTTTAGCCGGAAAAAACCAAAAATTTGTTCGTCCCATTTTGTAACTCGAGAGTTATTCATCGTACGAAAATTCAATAGTATTTTCAACGTACTTTTCATTAAAATTTTTTACAAACTCCTCCGAAATTCCATTTTTGGAGCAAATTTTGTTTTGATATTTTTTTCTCAGAATTAACATCTTCGATTCGTCTATAGTTTTAATAGTTTATCGCGACAGTCGAGAAGGGGTGTACGCTGAGCAGCACTGAGCAGCACTTTTAATCCCTAGGAATTTTTCTTTCCTTTACAGTACAAAAAAGAATTAATTTACCCTCTTTTAATGCACCGACGTTTCTACAGAGATTGAGAGGAATACGTTTGCCTCCTTTCGGGATTGAATACTCGAGCGAGCGGGCCGCAGGTAAACGACGATAGTTCGCCTCACGAGGAGAGCAATGAGGTATTGCCGGACGATGGAATCGGAGAGTGAGAAAAAGGGGACGCAGGTAGTTTCGCTCTGCTCGGGAGTCGAACAGGGATTCATATTATTCGGGTAGGGATTAAATCCTTTCGAGAGTTACTACTTTCTCAGAGTCCGTCTCATCGATCCTATGAGGATCGGAACGTTCGTGAATTTTTTCGAATATAACTCCTCGAGGAGCAAAACGTCAAACGAGGCGAGGGAGTATTACTCCTCGAGGAGTAAAACGTCACGAAAAGCGGAGAGGGCTCCATCCTTACCTGAGTTTTGTTCTCCGTACTCTCAATAAGTTACGACGGGAGATCTCACCGACTCTGTATAGCTATATGTATATCTATATATCATTATCCAGAGAGCACACACACACACACACACACACATATATATATATATATATATATATATATATATATATATATATATATATATATAGGTATACAGAGTACAGACATATGTCATTCCCTTATAAATTCAACGACGTTTTGTCGGTGACCCACTTCGATTTTTTATATTTTTTAATATGTTATTATTCATGCAATAATAAGTATCCATGTGAATTTTTAGCTCTCTATTACAGAGTTATTGATCTTTAAAAAAATATTCTGAAAATAACCATAACTTATTCAATAGCCAAGATATTCTAATTGGTTAGGAGGTCATTTTTTTTCAATGTACTTTTGGAATAAAATATTGAAAAATATTCTTTCTTAATTTTTTTTTTTTTTAATTTTGTTTAAAAAAATATAAAATTCTACGTAAAAATCAAAATGTTTGAGATTTTACTGAAGATAGCGTTCAAATAACTTCTGATTAAAAAAAATTGTTTTCGACTTTTTGTTTTTCGTAAAGTCCATAGCCGGCTAAGTAGGGGTGGGCGGCTCCCACGCGCATTCGTTCCAAATTTTGGCCAAAAGTTGCGTTTGCTTGATTACAAACTCACCGCAAATTTCAACCATGTAGCTGTACTAGGAACAAACATAAAAATACAACTAGTATTTTTGGAGAAGATTTTTTTTCTTAGGATCTATTGAACCGATTTTCATGAAAAAAATAAATGTTGTTAATATATTCAAGGCCATTTACAGAAAAAATCAAGAACCCAACCCCACGAATGTAACTACCCGAAAAAAATTATTTTAGTTTTCGTGATTTTTTTCGGTTACTCGCTTACGAAATACAATTACCAGTTTTTTTGCATTAAACAATCGGACCTATTTCTATAACATATAATTTTTCCAAGTCGATCGAAGAGGTAGTTGTCATGACATGCAAAAAAAGTGTATTATATATTTTTTAACTATGCTCCACCTCTTCGATGGACCTGGAAAAATTATATGTTATAGAAAGAGGTCCGATTATTTAATACAAAAAAACTGGTAATTGTATTTCGTGAGTGAATAACCGAAAAAAAATCACGAAATCTAAAATTATTTTTTTCGGGTAGTTCCGTTCGTGGGATTGGGTTCTTGATTTTTTCTGTAAATGGCCTTGAATATATTAAAAACATATATTTTTTTCATGAAAATCGGTTTAATAGATCCTAAGAAAAAAAATCTCCAAAAATACTAGTTGTATTTTTATGTTCGTTCCTAGTGCAGCTACATGGTTGAAATTTGGGGTGAGTTTGTAATCCATCAAACGCTACTTTTGGCCAAAATTTGGAACGAATGCGCGTGGGGGCCGCTCACCCCTACTTAGCCGGCTATGGCCTTTGATTTTTTTTCTTCTATGACTACAATAGTTAATTTCAATTATGTTGAAATAAACAATTAACAAACAAATAAAAAAAATTAACATTAAGAATTACAATTCAAGTACGTTTTGCACTTTATTCAATTGAAAAAATAAAATTGTAATTCTTAATGTTAATTATTATAATCTACAAAGGGAATATTTATATGTGACAGAAGTTTAATTATTTATTTTTGATGAAAATGGTCATTTTTGAACTCGAAAAATTGGAAAAAAAAATTTCACAAAGTTTATGGAAAACTGCAACTTTTTGGTCTGAAACATTTTTCTGTTTAATCGTATGCTTTCAAAATATAACGGTACTTAAGAAATTTTGAAAAAAATGAACACTACTCTTTTTTATATAATTAAAGTATTTGACAGAATTTCAATTTCTTTGAGAGTAGACAACTTTTTGACTGATCGAAACCGAATAAAATGCCTTAAATATATACATATATATATATATATATATATATATATATATATATATATATATATATATATATCTATATTGTATACATATTTCGCCGCCACCGCCACCGCCACCGACGTGTACAAGAATCGAGGGGTCAGGTTTGGGTTTGGGGTTTGGGTTTGGGGCGACACGCGGGCGCGTAGCACCCAAGCCGAAAGAAGGCCTAATATATATTAGACTGATTCAAAAGAAGCGACCATTTTTTGTTTTTCGCAGTAATATATTAAATACTTGCAGGAAGGTGAAATAAGATGCCTGTTAAAATTGGAGCTCTTAATGAAAATATTTAGCGGCGGCACATCGCATATTTTGATTTCCCATTTAAATAACACAGAAAAAGAAAATTTCATACTTCGCAATTTTGTATCTCGGCTTCAAGTCAATTTACCACAATAAACGATACATATTCTTGTAGAGAATTGAACGCTCTACAAAAAAAATCTCCTGTGATTTTTCGATAAACTCACTCCTTCGAAAGTTATTTAGGGGTAAATTTAAATTTAGAGTAAGTTTCACTTTTTCTTTTATTTTCCGGCAAAATCCGACTTGAGCCGAAGTAAGACTCTTCGAAGTTTAAACATTTTTGTTCCTGTATTATTTAAATGGAAATTCGTGATGAGAGATCTGAAAATATTAATGTTCAGAGCTTTGCTTATATATGTATATATACGCCCGTTTATTCCTGTGCATCCCGTGTTCATGGATATAGGTATAGGTATAGTAACGATGAACATACGGAGAGCAAAATTCAGGTAAAGATGGAAACGTCTCGCCTTGTAAAAGATTCCATCCTCAGACTCAGTATATCTCTGTCTCACTCTTTTTCTCTATTTCTCTCTCTCTCGCTCCATACATATACATATATATCCACGTTTATTCCTGTGCACCCTATGATAATATATATATATAGATATAGGCATTGGAACCATGACCGTACGGAGATCGAAATTCACGGGGGGATCGAAACCGCCCGACTCGTGAGGAGTTATACTCCTCGAGTTTTACCCCTCAAGTTTTACTCCTCGAGTTTTACTCCTCGAGACCATGCGCGTTCAATCCTCGATGATCAACACTTTCGATGAGTTCCGACAGGACATTCCATCGACTCAGTATACCTATATACATCTCACTGTATATGTATATTAGACTGATTTACAAAATGAGGCTATTTTTTTTCGAAAATCTCAATTAGCAGAGCCCCGAATGTTAACATTTAAAAGTCTCTCGTTGCGAATTTATATTTTAGATTTGAATGACACAGGAAAAAAAATTTCAAACTTTGAAATTTTTTACCTCGACTTTGTGTGAACTACTGTTGGTCATTTCTTTAAAAATCAGGTTATTCATAATAAAGGAATTCAAACTTTTGTTTCAAGAAAGACTTTTTTTCACGATATTTAGTAATAAGTTTTAACATTTTTCCGGAAATTAAAAAAAAGGGAAATATACTTTAAATTTAATTTCGACTTTACATAACTTTTGGAGGAGTGAGTTTTTCGAAAAATATTAAGAGACCTCTTTTGTAGAGCGTTCTATTCCCTACAAGAATACGTATCGCAGATTTTTGTACATTGACTTGAAGCCGAGGTATGACATTTCGAAGTTTAAACATTTTTTTTCCTTGTATTATTTAAATGGAAATTTGTGATAAGAGATCTCAAAACCTTAATATTGAGAGCTCTGCATATTTATGTATATATACGCCCGTTTATTCGTGTGCGCCCCGTGTTCATGTATATAGGTATAGGTATAGTAACGATGACCATACGCAGAGCAAAATTCGGTTAAAGATGGAAACCTCTCGCCTCGTGAAAGGTTTCGATCCTCAGACTCAGTATACCTAAATACCGGGTGTCCCATTTTAATCTTACAGTTGATTTATTTTGGGAAATATTGCTCTGATCAAAAATTGATTGCAATGAAACTTTTAGGGTTCAAAAGGGGACGTTCAAAAAAATTTTTTGTTTTGGTCCAAAATTCAAAATGGCGGCGTTGAGATGGCTAACATGTTTTTTTTAATGGAAACATGATTTTTTTTCCACCAAAATTTTTTTCAGATTAAATCTAACATCTTTTAAAGGAACATTTTTTTTATATAGCCTATAATAGAGGGTGTCCCATTTTAATATAATAGCTGAATTATCTTGAAAAATACTGCTCCGATAAAAAATTAAGTGCGATGAAACTTTTAGGGTTCAGAAGAGGACAGTCAAAAAAATTTTTTGTTTTGGTCCAAAATTTAAGATGGTGGCGTTAAGATGGCTGATATGTTTTTTTTAAATGGAAACATGATTTTTTTTTTCAAAAAATTTTTCAGATCAAATCTAACATCTTTTGTAGGAATATTTTTTTTATAGCCCGGATATTTTAGACTAGATCACCATTTTTGACTATTTTAGCGTTATGCAGCATAATGACGAAGCCGAGGAGGTCTTCTAAATCCTCCTCGTGAAAATTTTCTGAAATCTTCTTAAAGGTGTTCAAAGATTCCACCATTCATGTTTAAACATGCCTTTACTCATCTCTTAAAACCATCAACTGTTTGTCGTAAGAGCTTAGTATTAATTTAAAAACATAAGTTTGAAAGGGCTTGTCAGTGTTCAGATTTGTTTTCTTGAATGTATCGCTGTTGAAATTTTGCTGTTAACTGGATACGGATAGGACAATACAAATTCTCATGGTTCTCCAAATCAAATTTTGCGATATGTAACTTTTTATAATTTCGCTCGAGGAACCGAATTTTTCAAGTTTCAAGCTCGCTTTGCTTCTGATAGAAATTTTTTAAAAAACGGAATCTCAAGAAGGATGTTTCAATAGACGCGTTTTTTATCGCAAATTTGTTAACACTTCATTGACGGCAATTCAACAATGGCTGATTTCAGTGCCAACGAAATCGTTGACATGCTCATTATTTTAGGGAGATGTCGGGGCAATTATTCACAAGCCGAAAATTTTTATCGATGCGAATATCCTTATCGTCGTCACCCATCGCGACAGACAATCCGAACCCTCGAATTGAGAGCGAGAGCAGGTCAGATAACCCGTCACCGCCAACGTGTCCAAAACGTCAACAATGATTTTAACGGTCCACATGAGGCTCGAAACATGGCTATTTTAGCCATGATAGCAAACGATCCTCATTTGAGTGTTAGAGTGATCTCGGAACGACTGGGCGTTCCCAGATCTACGGTGCACAGAGTATTGAGAGATGCGAGATTCCATCCGTACCGCATACAATTCCATCAAGACACGCCTAATCCTAATCCATTGCGAAGAGTGGAATTTTGTCGGTGGGCATTGAGACGCATCGAGCGATTCCCAGACTTTTTGAGGTTCGTTATGTTCAGCGATGAATCAACATTTAACAACCGAGGTCAGGTGAATCGGCGGAATTTTAGATATTGGTCTGATCAGAATCCACATTGGGTGAGACAAATCGATCACCAGCATCAGTGGAGTTTGAATGTTTGGTGTGGAATAATTAACGGGCAAATAATAGGTCCCTATTTCTCCGAGGGAACGGTGACGGGTGCCCGTTATCTAGATTTTCTGCAAAATGAATTGCCTATTTTGCTAGAAGACCTTGATTTAGATACACGTCAACAGATGTGGTTTCAGCAAGACGGTGCACCTGCTCACTGGGCTCGTATTGTTCGGAATCAACTAGACGCAACATTCGGTCGAAGGTGGATTGGTCGAGATGGACCTGTCCATTGGCCTCCAAGGTCACCTAATCTTACCTCTCCCGATTTTTCCTTGTGGGCTTATCTTAAAGACGTTGTCTACCGTCAACCTCCAACAACACAAGAGAATATGCGGGAGCGGATAATAGCTGCCTGCCGTGCAATCTCGAGAGAAGTTCTCTTAAGAACAGTTGATGGTTTTGAGAGGAGAGTTCAGATGTGTTTAAACATGAATGGTGGAATCTTTGAACACCTTTAGGAAGAATTCAGAGAACACTCACAAGAAGGGTTTGGAGTCTAAAAATACTGCGGAAGTGACGAGCCGTAGAGACCTAATCTTTGGGAGTGTTCCACACACACACACACGTACAAAATCACACACACTCTGAGAAGGAGGGTTTGGAGTCGAAAAATACTGCGGAAGTGATGAGCCGTGGAGACCTAATCTTTATGAGTGTTCCACACACTCAACTTACAACATTGCACACTCACACACTCATACAGTCAGATACACTAACAAGGAGAGTTTGGGGTGGAAAAAACACTGCGAAAGTGACGAAACTCTACCTCCTTGTCCTCGTGGTTATCCCGGATAATACCAAAATAGTAAAAAATGGACTCTTATGGACTGAATAAAAAAAAAGTTCCAACAAAAGTTGTTAGTTTTGACTTGACACATTTTTTGGTGAAAAAATCATGTTTTCATTGTTTAAAGAACCTTTCGGCCATCTTAACACCGCCCCTTTAAATTTTAAACCAAAAAACATTTTTTTAACGGCTTTTTTTGAACCCTAAAAGTTTTATTCCACTCGATTTTTTATCGGAGCAGTATTTTTCAAGATAATTCAGCTGTTAGATTAAAATGGAACACCCTCTATTGTAGGCTGTATCAAAAAAATGTTTCTACAAAAGATGTTGGATTTAATCTGAAAAAATTTTTGGTGAAAAAAAAATCATGTTTCTATTAAAAAAAAAACATGTTAGCCATCTTAACACCGCTATTTTGAATTTTGGACCAAAACAAAACATTTTTTTGAACGTCCCCCTCTGAACCCTAAAAGTTTCATCGCACTCAATTTTTGATCAGAGCAATATTTTTCAAAATAAATCAACCGTGAGATTAAAATGGGACACCCGGTATATCTCTGTCTCGCTCTCTTTCTTCATTTTTCTCTCTTTCTCTTCATACATATAGATATATATCAGGGGTTGCGAGCGAAACGTTTTGCTCGATCGGGGATTTAATCCTTGAGCGAGCACATTGCCGGTATACGAAGGGTAGCTCGTATCGCGAGAGGAACTTTATGGTATACCGGGACGATCGAATCGGAGAGGGAGCGCAAAGAGACTCAGGTAGTTTCCCTCTCCTCCCGAGTCGAGGAGACATTTATTTTTGGGGATCGTATCGCGAGCGAGTAAATAGTTCTCGGACGAGGTTTCCATCCTATCGCGAGTTATTGGGTGTCTCGAGTCCGTCGGATCGATCCTATGAGGATCGAAACGTCCGAGAACTCTTCCAGTAAAACTCGCCGAGGATCAAAACCTCGAGCGACGCAAAAGGGTTTCGATCTTTCCCTGGCCCGATCTCGTTGAGCATGGGATGTTTCCCTCTTTGTTTTGCGTTACATTATATATGTACGATCTTGAATATTGAAACGGCATTTTTACATGAAATAATAAAACATTGAACTTTAAAAAAATTGTTACTGCAAAAATCTCGTAGATTCCATATTATGATTAATGTAATCTTTTCAATGGAAACGTATTTTTTTTAAATATTCTACTATTGAAATGACGATTGTTTTTGAACACTTCATTTTCTTTTGTGCATGCAACCGTTAATAGTTAATTACGTTGCGACAATCTTTTTTTTTTTATTTTAAGCCGACAATTATTTTTTCATCTTTAAATTCTTGGGAAACAGGAGTATTGAAATACAAATTTTTGTTAACATGATTAATGTTTGCGAATTGCCATAATTTATTTCCGTTAATTTCGTTGTTTTTCTAAATGATCATTTCCTGTTATTCTTCTATTCGCATTTTTGCTTGACAATTATCACCAGCGATAAATGTAACGAAAAATTATGATACATACAGTCGATAGGTAAGCACTAACGCAAACCGGGCTTCCGTCAACCGGATGAACAAATAATAACATATATCTATGAATATATATGTGGCATTCCACGGTATTTCGATCAAAATCTTACCTTGATGATTTCGATTTTCCTCTAAACTTTTTATATAAATAAGGACATTCAAAAAAATTTCCCAAATTTTTTCAGAATTTTTCAACCACGCGTTTTTTGGATTTATTTATTTATTTTTTTTAAACAAAAGCGACGACTTTGTGAAATCTGAAAAAATGCGGAAAAATCTAAAAAAATATAACAAATTTTTTGGGCTTTGTTCCATAACGGAGATTTCAATACTCTATGAGTCAAATTCAGAAAAAAAAAAAGTTGACTCATAGAGTTTTGAAATCTCCATTTTGGAGCAAAGCCCAAAAATTATGTTATATTTTATAAGATTATTTTTTATTTTTAATGTCCTTATTTATATAAAAAATAAAAAGGAAAATCAAAATCATGAAGGTAAGATTTTGATCGAAATACCGTGGAATGCCACATATATTTATATAATATATATATATAATGCATTCCGTGCGATTTGAACGATCAAAAAGTTGTCCACTCTAAAAAATTGACATTTCGTCAAATTATTTAATTATATGAAAAAGGGTAGTGTACATTTTTTCAAAATTTCGAATCGCATTTTTTTGAGTTTTTGAGAATTTCATAATTGTCTGAGTACCGTTATATCTTGAAACTCTATATCTATATACATATATATCCATCTTATGTACACCCCGTGATAATATATGTAGGTATAGACATTGTAGCGATGACCGTACGGAGAGCAAAATTCAGGTAAGGATCGAAACCGCTCGACTCTCGACGAGTTTTGCTCCTCGAGGAGTTATACTCCATCAAGCCCATGCGCATTCGATCCTCGGCGATCGACCCGTTCAATGAGTTCCAACGGGAGATCCCATTGACTCAGTATACCTATATATATCTCTCTGTATACGTATATGATAGACTGATTCGCGAAATTGGATTTTTTTTTTTTTGAAATCTTTGATTAAATACTTTCGGGGAAGTGAAAAAGATGCCTGTTGAAAGCAGAGCTCTGAATATTGATATATTTAGAAGTCCCTCGTAGCGAATTTATATTTTAGATTTAAATAACACAGGAAAAAAAATTCAAACTTTGAAATTTTTTACCTCGACTTCGTGTGAACTACTGTTGGTCGTTTCTTTAAAAATTAGGTTCTTTACGATAATGCAATTTAAACTTTTTTTTCAAGAAAGATTTCACAATATTTAGTAATAAGTTTTAACATTTTTCCGGAAACTAAAAAAAGGGAAATTTACTCAAAATTTAATTTTAACTTTGCATAACTTTCGAAAGAGTGAGTTTTTCAAAAAATCTTGTGATACCTTTTTTGTAAAGCGTTCCATTCCCTATAAGAATATGTATCGCAGATTTCGGTACAGGGAATTGAAGTCGAGGTATGACATTTCAAAGTATAAACATTTTTTTTCCTGTATTATTTAAATGGAAATTCGTGATGAGAGATCTCAAAATATTAATATTAAGATCTCTGCTTATATACGTATATATACGCCCGTTCATTCCTGTGCGCCCCGTGTTAATGCATATAGGTATATGTATAGTAATGATGACCATACGGAGAGCAAAATTCAGGTAAGGATCGAAACGTCTCGCCTCGTGAGAGGTTTCGATCCTCAGGCTTAGTATACCTATATATATCTCTGCCTCGCTCTCTCGCTCTATATCTCTCTCTCTACATCCATATACATAGATATCCACGCTTATTGCTGTACACCTCGTGATAATATATATAGGTATAGACATTGTAGCGATAACCGTACGGAGAGCAAAATTCAGGTAAGGATCGAAACCGCTCGACTCTCGACGAGTTTTACTCCTCGAGGAGTTATACGCCATCGAGCCCGTGCGCATTCGATCCTCGATGATCAACACGTTCAATGAGTTCCGACGGGGGATCCCATTGACTCAGTATATCTATATATATCTCTCTGTATACGTATATATTAGACTGATTCACGAAATTAGATTTTTTTTTTTAAATCTCCGATTAAATACTTTCGGGGAAGTGAAGAAGATGCCTGTTGAAAGCAGAGCTCCGAATGTTGATATATTTAGAAGTCTCTCGTCGTTAATTTAAATTTCAGATTTAAATGACACAGGAAAAAAAATTCAAACTTTGAAATTTTTTACCTCGACTTTGTGTGAACTACTTTTGGTCATTTCTTTAAAAATTAGGTTATTTACGATAATGGAATTGAAACTCTTTTTTCAAGAAAGATTTGACAATGTTTAGTAATAATTTTTAACATTTTTCCGGAAACTAAAAAAAAAGGGAAATGTCCTCTAAATTTAATTTTAACTTTGCATAACTTTCGAAGGAGTGAGTTTTTCAAAACAATCTTGGGAGACCTTTTTTGTAAAGCGTTCCATTCCCTATAAGAATATGTATCGCAGATTTTGGTACAAGGACGTAAAGTCGAGGTATGACATTTCAAAGTATAAACATTTTTTTTCCTGTATTATTTAAAAAGTTATGCAAAGTTAAAATTAAATTTAGAGGACATTTCCCTTTTTTTTTAGTTTCCGAAAAAATGTTAAAATTTATTACTAAACATTGTGAAATCTTTCTTGAAAAAAGAGTTTGAATTCCATTATCGTAAATAACCTAATTTTTAAAGAAATGACCAACCGTAGTTCACACAAAGTCGAGGTAAAAAATTTCAAAGTTTGAATTTTTTTTTCCTGTGTCATTTAAATCTAAAATTTAAATTAACGACGGGAGACTTCTAAATATATCAACATTCGGAGCTCTGCTTTCAACGGGCATCTTCTTCACTTTCCCGAAAGTATTTAATCGGAGATTTAAAAAAAAAAATCTAATTTCGTGAATCAGTCTAATATATACGTATACAGAGAGATATATATAGGTATACTGATTCAATTGGATCTCCCGTCGGAACTCATTGAACGGGTCGATCGCCGAGGATCGAATGCGCATCGGCTTGATGGAGTATAACTCCTCGAGGAGCAAAACTCGTCGAGAGTCGAGCGGTTTCGATCCTTACCTGAATTTTGCTCTCCGTATGGTCATCATTACTATACCTATACCTATATACATTAACACGGGGCGTACAGGAATGAACGGGCGTATATATACATATATAAGCAGCGATCTCAATATTAATATTTTGAGATCTCTCATCCCGAATTTCCATTTAAATAATACAGGAAAAAAAAAGTTTATACTTTGAAATGTCTTACCTCGACTTCACGTCCTTGTACAAAAATCTGCGATACATATTCTTATAGGGAATGGAACGCTTTACAAAAAAGGTCTCCTAAGATTTTTTTGAAAAACTCACTCCTTCGAAAGTTATGCAAAGTTAAAATTAAATTTAGAGGACATTTCCCTTTTTTTTAGTTTCCGGAAAAATGTTAAAATTTATTACTAAACATTGTGAAATCTTCCTTGAAAAAAGAGTTTGAATTCCATTATCGTAAATAACCTAATTTTTAGAGAAATGACCAATAGTAGTTCACACAAAGTCGAGGTAAAAAATTTCAAAGTTCGAATTTTTTTTTTCTGTGTCATTTAAATCTTAAATTTAAATTAACGACGAGAGACTTCTAAATATATCAACATTCGGAGCTCTGCTTTCAACAGGCATCTTCTTCACTTCCCCGAAAGTATTTAATCGGAGATTAAAAAAAAAAAATCTAATTTCGTGAATTAGTCTAATATATACGTATACAGAGAGATATATATAGATATACTGAGTCAATGGGATCCCCCGTCGGAACTCATTGAACGTGTTGATCTTCGAGGATCGAATGCGCACGGGCTCGATGGAGTATAACTTTTCGAGGAGTAAAACTCGTCGAGAGTCGAGCGGTTTCGATCCTTACCTGAATTTTGCTCTCCGTACGGTCATCGCTACAATGTCTATACCTATATATATTATCACGGGGTGTACAGGAATAAGCGTGGATATATATGTATATGGATTCAGAGAGAGAGATATAGAGCGAGGGAGCGAGACAGAGATATATATAGGTATACTAAGTCTGAGGATCAAAACCTCTCACGAGGCGAGACGTTTCGATCCTTATCAGAATTTTGCTCTCCGTATGGTCATCGTTACTATGCTTTTAAAAAATGAGACTATTTTTTTAATTCGCAATCTCCAATTAATTACCTTCAGGGAAGTAAAAAAAGATTCCTGTTTAAAGCAGAGCTCTGAATATTAATATTTAGAGGTCTCTCGTCGCAAATTTATTTTTTATATTTAAATGACACAGGAAAAAAAAGTCAACCTTTGAAATTGTTCACCTCGGCTTCAAGTCAAGACACCAACACGAGCGATGCATGTTCTTGTAGGGAATTGAATGCTCTACAGAAAACGTTTCTCATGATTTTTCGATAAACACTCTCCTTCAAAAGTTATTTACGGTCTAATATATATGTATATTAGACTGTGAAAATGTGTTAACTACTGTTGGCCATTTCTTTAAAAATTGGGTTTTTTTCGATAATGCAATTTGAACGTTTTTTTAAAGAAAGATTTCACGATATTTCGTAATAAGCTTTAACATTTTTCCGAAAACTAAAAATAAAAGGAAAATTTATTCTAAATTTAATTTTACCTCTGAACAATTTTCAAAGGAGTGAGTTTTTTCAAAAATTTCTAAACATTTTCAAACAAATTTTCCAAAAAATTTTAAATTTTATTTTCTTTCATAAATTTAAACGTTGTTTGTGATAAAAATGTGAAAAAGCTCAAAAAAACATTTTCTCATTTTAATGATGATAACGAAGTGTTTAGGGGCAATAAACATGATTCTTCAATTTTTTTCAAAAATTCGATTGCTTGAAACTTGAAACAAAAAAAAAACATCCGATAGATCAAATTGAAACTTTACAGTGTCTTTGTGGGTATGTTGAGCTGTAAAAGTTACGCTTAACATTAGTCGTTTTATCAATATTCTTAATTTTGCCTTTAATTTAAAAAAAAAAACAATAAATAGCTTTTTTTCTCCTGTTCTTTCAAATTCATGGCAAGAATGGGAAAATTGTTTTTTTCAAAAAACCATTGACAATTTTTCAGAGCATTAATTTAAGTTTGTGAGACGCTCCTTCTGATTGATGTGCGATCATTGGTTGCTGAGATATCAATGGTTGAATACAAAAGGATCTTCTTTCATTAAAAGTCCAATATCTCAGCGAAAAATGGTCACAGCGAGGACTCAACAAGAAGCAAATTGAAGTTAAATAAACAAGCTATTCGGTTCATGTAATAGTTTAGCTGGAAAAAAAAATTCCAAGTAACTGCACAAAAAAAAAAAGATTGCTTTGTCTTACTATTTCAGATTTCTCAAGATTGCGTGAAACCTATAGCTTCGAATTTTTTTTGGCTGAAAGATCTCAAAACTAGAAACTTGAAGCTTCAAAATACTTTTTCAAGACCTCGATTGGACAATTTTTCACTGAGATACGGCATTGTTAAAAACCACTAAAAATTGGAAAATTTGTTGATCTCTTAATTTTTTTCAGTAACGTATATATATATATATACGCCCGTTTATGCCTGTGCGCTCCGTTTTCATCTATATAGGTATATGCATAGTAGCGATGACCGTGCGGAGAGCCAAACTCAGGTAAAGATCGAACCCTTTCGCTTGGCGAGCGGTTTTGCTCCTCGAGGAGTTATACTCCGTCGAGATCGTGGGAGTCCGATCCTTGAAGAACTTTTACCTGTCGAGAGCGCCGGGATTCAATCGCTGAACGATTTAAACTGCCCGATCCTTCCGACTCGGCGCTCGTTCGAGGAGGGGATCGTCTCCCGAGTTTCGTGTGCCGTTCTTTCGAAGAGTTATATCGCGGGGGTATTAACTCGCCAACGAGTTATATAGCTACCTGCTCGGTACGAGCATGCTCACTGAACGAGTAAAACTCGCAAAGATCGGAGATTTTACCTGTTCTTCGGCTCGCTCGCGATTCGCTCGCAATCCCTGATATATATCAACGTTTATTCCTGTGCGCCCCATGCTAATATATATATATATATTGGCATGGGGCGCACAGGAATAAACGTTGATATATATGTATATGTATGAAGAGAGATATATATGTAAATGTATGAAGAGATGTATATGTGTCATTCCATATCAATGCAACGACGTTTTGTCGGTGACCCCTTCGATTTTGTTTATTTTTTAATATGTTATTATACCTGCAAAAAGATGTATCCATGCCAATTTTGAGCTCTCTATCTTAAACCATACCGAAGTTATAGATTTTTCAAGAATATACTTAAAATAATCATAACTTCTACATTAACCAAGATATTGTAATTTGTCAAAAAGTCATTTTTTTTGTTTTTCAAGGTACTTTTTGAAAAAAATATTAAACATTAAGAGAAACAAATTTTTAATGTGTTTTCAACTGTTTTAAGCTAAAAAATTGGATTTTCTCTCAATGGGACCCCTTCGATTTTTTTCAAAAAAAATTATAAAATTCTACGTAAAAAAACAAAATTTTTGAGATTTTACCGAAGAGGGGATTCAAACAACTTCTTATCGAAAAAAAATTTCTACATTCTGCAAACTTCTATATTAACCAAGATATTGTAATTTGTCAAGAGGTCATCTTATTTTGTTTTTCAATGTACTTTCTGAAAAAAAGATCAAAAATTAATAAAAACAAATTTTTAATGTCTTTTGAACTGTTTTAAGCTAAAAAATTGGATTTTCTCCTAATGGGATCCCTTCGATTTTTTTCTAAAAAAATTATAAAATTCTACGTAAAAAAATAAATTTTTTGAGATTTTACCGAAGAGGGATTCACATAACTTCTTATTGAAAAGAAAAATTGCGATTTTTTTTTTCGTCATTCTGATCTTTTTTCCTTCTATGACTACATTAGTTGATTTCAATGATGTTAAAATAAATAATCTAACTTGCCTCACATATTTTCATTGTAAATTATAATAGATAACATCAAGAATTACAATTTAAGTACGTTTTGCACTTTAGTTTGCAAAACGTACTTGAATTGTAATTCTTCATGTTAATTATAGTAATTTACAATGGAAATATGTGAGGCAAGTTAGATTATTTATTTAAACATCATTGAAATCAACTATTAGAGTCATAGAAGGAAAAAAGTTCAAAATCAAAAAAAAAAAATCGAATAAAAAAATTTCGTTAAGAAGTTATTTGAATTCCCTCTTCGGTAAGATCTCAAAAATTTTGTTTTTTCACGTAGAATTTTATAATTTTTTTTTAAAGAAATCAAAGGGGTTCCATTAGAAGAAAATCCAATTTTTTAGCTTAAAATAGTTGAAAAGACATTAAAAATTTGTTTTTCTTGATTCTTCGTCTTTTTTTCAAAAAGTACATTGAAAACTAAAAAAAGATGACCTCTTGACAAATTACAATATCTTGGTTAATGTAGAAGTTATGATTATTTTAAGTATATTCTTGAAAAATCAATAACTTCGGTAAGGTTTAAGATAGAGAGCTAAAAATTGGCATGGATACTTTTTTTTGCATGTTTAATAACATATTGAAAAATAAAAAAAATCGAAGGGGTCACCGTCAAAACGTCGTTGAATTGATATGGAATGACACATATGTATGTATATAGAGAGATATATAGGCTAATATACATACATATATATATATATATTAGCATGGGGCGCACAGGAATAAACGTGGATATATATGTATATGTATGGAGAGAGAGAGAGAGAGAGAAAGAGAGAGAGAGTAAGGATGTGCACAAGCGCGCTCGAGCAAGCTCGAGCGCAATGGTCTTCGCTCGAGCAAGCTCGAGCCGAGGAATGAGCGCTCATTCGATTCGAGCACTCGGGCGGCTCGAGCGCTCGAGCGGTGCGAGCGCTCGAGCGGTTCGAGCAGTGCAAGCGCTCGAGCGGTTCGAGTGGTTCGAGCGCTTGAGCGGTTCGAGCGGTTCGAGGGCTCGAGTGGTCCGAGCGGTTCGAGCGGTTCGAACCACTCGGTCGACGCTATATAATTGGTATAACTAAAGAATTCTGTTTATATGCGAAAAATGGTTTTGCTAAACTATGCAATGCATTTTTTACTGTCCTTGCACATAAATATGCGAGGATAACCAATAAATTGCATTTCTCCACCAAAATCATAAATGATCGGCTATGGGGCTCACATTAATAAATTGTTCATCGTAATTAATTAAATATATTCAAAGAATTTATTTAATTAATTAATTGATTTTATTTTATTTTATTTATAAATTTGATTTAAGGCGGTCGAGTCAGCCTCAAAACGGCGATTTTTAATGATCATTTATAATTTTTGTAGAATGCCTATAAATATGATCTATCGTCCACCATTTGAGGTACGAAATGAACAGTTTTTTGGGACGAGTTAGAACCCTTAAGGTGCACCGGTTTCCCGAGAAACCTAGTTTTGAGAGTTAACGCTCTGTGCATGATTCAGGAAGAACCGCTGGACGGATTTTGATCTACAACGTCTCATTTTCTTCATAACGCTTTTTCCCACGGGATGAGCGCGTCACATTTTTATTAAAGTCAAAGATGCGACCAGGATAATGCCTGGAAAGTTCAAAAAAGGCTAAAAAATGTAAAACAGGCCTGCAACTTTGAAATAAAGGACTAACAAAAAATGTGCCATTTTCATCCTATGGGGAGGAGTGTCATGAACGACGTTGTTTGACGTGTTTGACGATCACTCGACTCCTTTCATTTAATTTAATTTCATTAATAATTTAATTTATTATTAATTAGTTAGAAACAAATAATTCAAGCTATCCATGGTTGTAATTATCATTTCTTGATTCGATTAATTAATTCAATAATTAAATAAATAAATGAACTATTTAAAGTATTATTGTTAATTTCATGAAAAAAATCACTCTCATCCCTGAGTGCCCGCGTTGAATAAATGTTCGAGCCGACCGAGCGCTTGGGCGGACCAAGCGCTCGAGCGGACCGAGCGCTCGAACGAACTGGGCGCTCGAGCGGACCAAGCGCTCGAGGGGTCCGAGCGCTCGAGCGAGATGGGCGCTCGAGTCAAATGAGCGCTCATATTACACTCGAGCTTACTCGAGCGGCATCTTTTCAAGCTGAGCGTGCGAGCGCTCGAGCATACAACGCTCATGCACATCCCTAAGAGAGAGAGTGAGAGAGAAATAGAGAAAGAGAGCGAGACAGAGATATATATATAGGTAAACTGAGTCTGAAGATAACCGAATTTTTCTCTACATATGGTCATCGTGACTATACCTATACCTATATCCATGAACACGGGGCGCACACGAATGAACGGGCGTATATATACATATATATGCAGAACTCTTAATATTAAGGTTTTGAGATCTCTCATCACGAATTTCCATTTAAATAATACAGGAAAATAAATGTCATACCTCGGCTTCAAGTCAATGTACAAAAATCTGCGATATGTATTCTTGTAGGAAATAGAACGCTCTACAAAAGAGGTCTCTTAATATTTTTCGAAAGACTCACTACTTCAAAAGTTATGCAAAGTTAAAATTAAATTAAACTAAATTTCCCTTTTTTTTTGTTTCCGGAAAAATGTTGAAACTTATTACTAAATATCGTGAAAAAAAGTCTTTCTCGTAAAAAAAATTTGAATTGTTTATTATAAATAACCTGATTTTTGAAGAAATGACCAACAGTAGTTCACACAAAGTCGAGGTAAAAAATTTCAAAGTTTGAAATTTTTTTTCCTGTGCCATTTAAATCTAAAATATAAATTCGCGACGAGAGACTTTTAAATGTTGACATTTGGAGCTCTGCTAATTGAGGAGTTCGAAAAAAAATAGCCTTATTTTGTGAATCAGTCTAATATACATATACAGAGAGATGTATATAGGTATACTGAGTCGATGGGATGTCCCGTCGGAACTCATAGAACGTGTTCATCATCGAGGATCGAATGCGCATGGTCTCGAGGAGTAAAACTCGAGGAGTGAAACTCGAGGAGTAAAACTCGAAGAGTAAAACTCGAGGAGTAAAACTCGAGGAGTAAAACTCGAGGAGTAAGACTCGAGGAGTAAAACTCGAGGAGTAAAACTCGAGGAGTAAAACTCGAGGAGTAAAACTCGAGGAGTAAAACTCGAGGAGTAAAACTCGAGGAGTAAAACTCGAGGAGTAAAACTCGAGGAGTGAAACTCGAGGAGTATAACTCCTCACGAGTCGGGCGGTTTCGATCCTTACGTGAATTTCGATCTCCGTACGCTCATCGTTACAATGCCTATACCGATATATATTGTGACGTGACTTTTCTTACACAACGGACAAGCCGACTCTTACGGTCACAAAACGCTCACGAGATCACTCAAGGATTGGGCGCCAGCTATCGCAATAAATTACGATAACAAAATTTATATTTGCTTGAGCTTTCTCGCGAGTTCTTTCTTTGCCTCGCTAGCTGCCCTTGAGGATGGTAGAGGAGCGCGGTTAGGGGACGTTGGAACTTCCAAATAATTACTCTGTGGCGACGGAGTTCGGGAAACACAAATTTCTTTATTTAAATTAATTATTATTTCGACTCGCGGAAGGCGAGACGAAATCAAAGGCAAATAAAAGTCAAAATTCCCTTTTTCAATAAACAATCCTTATTCAACTATTAACAAGCTCGCGTCTCTTGCTTCTATACAATTTAAATTGCGGTTCACTTTTCTCGTGATCTCGTTTCTCGTTGTTTAATTTTAGCGCTAATAACGATACCGAATGGTAATATTCTATACAATACTTTTATTTTACTTTGCTCTCAGCCTCGTGGTCTTTACGCGTCGTACCCAAAATGGCCGATATCTTAACGGTTTTCTCCGCTTCCACGCACTGGTACAAAATGGCCGTTAATTCTCCTTTCAGACCGAGAGTTCTAAATAAATTATTCTAATTATTCCATGGACTCTCGCTTTCGTGAATTATGAAAATTGAATCCCTCTCGGCGATTCTACGAAATTGATAAACTGAACGGTAATTCGCAAAAGATATTGATCGCGGAAAAGGACTGAAATTGTGACGGCGCGCGTTAACTTGCTGTCCCGACAATATCGCTTCAAATTGGTCTAATACTCTCGAAATTGCCCCTACTCGCGAATTTCCCAAAAACCAATACCAAAATGAGCAAAACGACAGTCTCGCCGGTTTGTTTCCTTCGGATGAGTCCTGGACAATTCAGGCTCTCGATCCTTGACTTATTCGGTGGATGCGCGTTCTTGGGTGAAGCTCGATACCCGCACGGAGACGACGTCCTTCCTCGTTCTTCACGTCGGCTTGAGTCCTCGAGAGAACTTTCGTAATCGCCCTCGTAAGCTCGGTTTCTTACCCCCACCCTAATGTAATTCAAGTCGAATGTTAGCGCGATTTGATAATCGATTGCGCGATTGATTCGAGGCGGCGGGTAGATCGATGGCGTGAGCGATAGAACGAGAGCGCGATCGATTCTCTCCCAAATTACGGACGAGTGACAGTAATAATAATCATCTCCGAACGATGATAATTCTCCGGCGATGAGAAGCCGTGCGACGGCGTTGGATTTTGGCGCTCTCTCAGCGATGATGCCGAGAGCGACAACGAAGAATGATGTTGGTGTGCGTGGCCCTCGTCGATGGTGGTGAGAGAGGCTCACGTATATGAGCTGCGAGACTCGGTGGTCTTGGTGACGAGAGCGTTGAATATTGCTCTCGTTAGCCTCGATGCTCTCCCATTTGATTTCCTTGACGGTGAGAATATCCTCGATGACGTCATGTCGGTAACGACGGGAACCGTCGTTCGCTCAAGAGAATTTTCGGAAATACAAAATAAATTAGAGACTATCGACAAGTTAACGAATTTGCCCTGTTGGTTGCGTTCGAGAGGGACTCAGCCGTGGAGCGAGGCCGTTCCACGCGCGTTATCGAGTTCCTTTGTGACTCGCAAAAATACGACGTCACAATATATATATTAGCATAGGGCGCACAGGAATAAATGTGATATGTATATGTATGGAGAGAGAGAGAGAGAAAGAGAGAAAGAGAATGAGAGAAAGAGAGCGAGACAGAGATATATATAGGGATACTGAGTCTGAGGATCGAAACCTTTTACGAGGCGAGACGTTTCCATCTTTACCTGAATTTTGCTCTCCGTATGGTCATCGTTACTATACCTATACCTATATCCATGAACACGGGGCGCACAGGAATGAACGGGCGTATATCTACATATTCAAGCAAAGCTCTTAAGGGCAGGCTAAAGACCCTCTCTCTCGCTCTCACACGACCCCTATCATCCTTTCTCTCTCGCACTTGCACGAAAAATGTCGGTATTTAACCTCCTCTTAATATTAATATTTTGAGATCTCTCATCACGAATTTCCATTCAAATAATATAGGAACAAAAATGTTCAAACTTCGAAATGTCATACCTCGGCTTCAAGTCGGATTTTGCCGAAAAATAAAAGAAAAGGTGAATCTTACTCTAAATTTAACTTAAACTCTGAATAACTTTTGAAGGAGTGAGTTTATCAAAAAATCACAAGAGATCTTTTTTGTAGAGCGTTCAATTCTCTACAAGACTATGTATCGGTCATTCTGGTAAATTGACTTGAAGCCGAGATACAAAATTTCGAAGTTTAAAATTTCTTTTCTCGTGTTATTTAAATGGGAAATCAAAATATGCGATGTGCCCCCGCTAGATATTTTTATTAAGAGCTCTAATTTTAACAGGCATCTTTTTTCACCTTTCTGCAAGTATTTAATGTTACTGCGAAAAACAAAAAATAGTCGCTTTTTTTGAATCAGTCTAATATGTATTAGGGATTCTTTCGGCTCGGGCGCTACGCGCCCGCGTGTCGCCCCAAACCTAAACCCCAAACCCAAACCCAAACCCAAACCCAAACTCCAAACCCCAAACCCCAAACCCAAACCCCAAACCCAAACCCCAAACCCAAACCCCAAACCCAAACCCCAAACCCCAAACCCAAACCCAAACCCCAAACCCCAAACCCAAACCCCAAACCCCAAACCCAAACCCCAAACCCAAACCCCAAACCCAAACCCCAAACCCAAACCCCAAACCCAAACCCCAAACCCAAACCCAAACCCCAAACCCAAACCTGACCACTCGATTCTTGTACACGGCGGTGGCGGTAGCAGTGGCGGTGGCGGCGAAATATGTATACAATATAGATACACATATATATATATATATATATATATATATTGTAACGTGACATTTTGTCCCTGTTACAATGGCGCGAAGTGTGGGCATTCCGGGGGTCGGATTTGCGACCCCGAGGACGGCGCGTGTCCGTCTCGTGTGCTCTCGGGAGCGGAGTTTTTGTCAGGCTATCGTATATTATTGTTTTTCGTCGTTTGGTTACGTTTCGGTTCTCGTCAAGTCCGAATTTCCTGTCCTGGTTATCGTCACTGAATTTTATCGTCCTTTTATTAAGTCCTCGTCAGTCATATTTTGCTCTCGATACCGTCACGGCTCTCGATAATTTGATGGTTATCGGTAGATACCGTCTCAGATAACGGATACCTCTTTCGTCGTGCTCTCGTATGGTTTTGGGAAGCCGGGAGGCTGATCACCTCCCGGATTCATTTTGTTCATTTAGGTGGCGGCACTCGCGGTTTGTCCGATAACGCAGGCGAGTAGCGTATCATCGGCACTCGCGGGGACTGGATGCTTGGGAACGAGCTGGAGAAACGACCGAAATATTACCGTGTCACCCTCCTCCCCAACTCACCAGCCTGGCGCTGGACCAGCCTGCTGCCGTCGGAGTGTTCAGGGATCAGGTAGAACCGGCGCCTCATTCAGGGGAATCGTGGAGAGGCAGGACGTGTGAGGTTAGCGGTGTCACAGCAATGGTTTGTGGTCCGCGGGGAACGAGCTGGTGGCCACCACCGTCCACGGGCAGGACCTCACCCCTCGTTCTGGCCTCATCAGGGTTCCTGGAGGAAGGGCATTTCGAGGCAGCGAAAAATACTGCCGGGCGAGCAGCGAGTGCAGGCCGCGGAGAGCCCGCGAGACGTTTAAATTTGGCGCCAAGAAGGCGCGGCGGCAACGGGGGGATATGCGGCGATCCCAGCGCGCCACGAGGGGCCCCGTGGTAACAGCAGCGCGCCGGGCAGTCTACGAGAAACGATCGTCGCTACGCGGAGCCGGAGATACACGGAGACGGCCGAGCGTAGGAGAGAGTGGGAAGCATCGAGCCGGCGAGAGCGTGGATCATTGTCGTACCGGCACTCTGCGTTCCGTGAGACTACGAGCGACACGCGGCATCGTTTTGTTCCTCGAGTTCATTGTTCTTTTGTATTTTCGCTTTTTCGTTATAATATACTATATTTGAGTCAATTCTGTGTGGGTGACCAGTTCTCGTTTATCGTATTTGGCCGTGTGGCTGCATGAGTGGCGTATTAAAGTGAAGTTAATGTAAATTTTTGTACGGAATTGCCACCTCATTATCGTCACCAAACTATATTATGTTCGCATTCGTTTCTTAGGGTAAAATAAAGGTAACTAGTGTTAGAAGTCAGTATCGTCGGATATCGTGCGCTTCGTATGATGGGGGGTTACCGCGAGTGAGGGCTATCGTTGGTCATCGTGGTTCCCGTGAAGTATCGTGGCTACCGTCAGTTATCGTGGTTATCGCTGAAAATTGTGGTTACCGTGGTTATCGTTGGCTATCGTCGGATAGCGTGGCTATCGTGGTTATCGTTGGCTATCGTCGGATATCGTGGTTATCGCTGAAAATTGTGGTTACCGTGGTTATCGTTGGCTATCGTCGGATAGTGTGGCTACCGTAGTTATCGTGGGCTATCGTCGATTATTGGCGGTTATCGTAGGGCTTGGTGGGGATGGGATTTCTCAGCGACGCACGATGTCTCGACGATTGATTGTGTCTTATTATAGTCTATTATTGAGTTGAGTTTGGGTTATCGTCAGGTTAATTTATGGTTAAATTATGTTATGTTCACGCATACGGTACGTCCAGTCCAAAATTTCGTTTGGAGTAAACTCTCTCGTTAAATTCGTCAGTAATTCTGAGTCGCGGAATTTTGCGTAGAATCAAGGGTAACATTCCAAATGGCTACCGCAGTTGTGAAACGGATCTCGAGGCCTTGTGCCATATGAATAATAAATTTTATTATAAAATGAGGAATTATTTCGTGCTGAATTATTCACTCACCCCAAAGAATCCCCCCCTCTACCATTTGGCCTTGGATAAATTCTGAGCAGCCAGTGTCTCAGTCGCCACGCGAAATTCTGCGTTTCTCGGCTAGCGCCGTCGAGGGAGAAAAATAAATAAGCCGTTCCCTCAGAACGGTGGCGCACAATATAATTATCGTGTGCCTGGCGCCTAACCCTCGCACGGCTGGGCAATAATTTGGGAAAGGGCATAGCCGAATAAGGTGACCAAAAGTGTCCCCAGCGGGTTTTTGAATTACACTTAACATATAGTATCCTTACTAAAAGAAAACACTTGCCTGAAAATTTCAACTTTCTAACGCAAATATTTGCTGAGCAATCGATAAAAATGTGATTTTCGGTGTTTATTTTTTAATTTCGTGGATATTTATGATAGGCTCTTGTTGATTTTTTTTCAACCACATATCAATAAGAGACACCAATTGATTTTTTTGTTTTTCAATTTTACAATTCACATTGATTTTTTACAAAAAAAAAATTGAAAATCGATATTTCAATGTGTTCTTTTCGAGGTAGAATTTTTAAACTCTCGCAAAATATTGGTTTCATAAGTATCATAATCCTCAATTTTTTTCAATTTTTTTGATTTGGTGCAACATTGTGAAAAAAAAATAAAAACCACTTTTTACAATTTTTTTCAACCACTTCACTTTTTTGCATATATTTTATAATTCTAATAACATTATAGACTTCACATTGTATTAAATAATACCATTCGTAATGATTATTATCCATTTACTGTGGTAAAAAATCTAAAATATCGATTTAATATTCGTTTTTTTCCCGCGCATACAGGTACCTGACAATCTGCCATCTCGCGGAGAAAGCAGACAACATGATTTAGCCTTTAAAAACCTATATCTATCCATTTCTTTTGTATATTCAATAACTACTGACTATCGCACAGCTTCCAACTTCTGAGTTACATATCAATATTATTTTATCCGATATATTAATAATTTTTTCAGTTTTTTCAAGATTGAATACGTGAATTTTACTTGTTTGTGAAAACTTCTGAATACATGTTCATTATATTGTAATTACGATGCATTTGTTTTATATTTCAGTGATCGGTTTATAGGTTAGTACTATGTGGGTGTTTATATTGTGTATTCTATTTATTCATATGGTACAAATTAGTGGTGATTGTTAATCTAATAAATTTATCTGTTTTGTTTCAATTTCAGAATGTCTGATAATTCCAAGTGTGTTTATTGCAACGTATATCTCCGTAAAATAGCAGGGTACAAAAAAATTATAACCACAGAAGATGAAGCGGAAGCAATTGCACAAAAAATTGACCGAGAAGTTGAGGTTAATGATGTATTGTGCAATAAGTGTCGGATCATTGTCAGCAAAATGCCTTCACCTTCTCTAGACACGGATAATAGAAGTGATGAAGAACCAGAAAAATCATTGGAGCCATTATCAAAATCTTTTTCACAATTATCTACATCTACAACGATAACATCCTCACAATCTTCCACTGGGGATCCAAGTTTTGTCATCGCTGAACATTCACATCAGGAAATTGAATACGTGGAAATGATGTTTCCAAGAGTAGTATCTTCTCACAAATACTGCTGTATTTGTGGAGCAGCAAAATGTATTGTGAATGTACCTGTCAAAGCTCGTGTTCAGACTTTTATTAAAAGAAGGATTTTCATCCCCAAAGGCAACCGATGCTGCAAGAAACATATTATCAACGACAGATTTTATGACAAAGTTGTTGATGCCTTGAGCATTTACTCTCAGACGAGCACGTTTGAAGTTTCCGATCTAGAAAAACTTATGAGAGAATTGTTGTTTAATTAAACTGCTTAAAACAGGCGATAAGTTTGTTCTTGATCGAGGTTTCCGAGATGTGAAAAAAGATTTGGAAAATCTTGGATTTGACGTACTCATGCCAGCTCTCAAAGGAAAACGAAGGCAGTTGACAACTATCGAGTCAAATGAATCTCGATGTGTCACCAAAGTTCGTTGGCCAGTCGAAGCTGTACATGGCATGATTAACCAAAAGTATAAAATATTAGACTACAAGCTTGATAATAAGTTGTTACCAAAACTCCAATCATACTGCCGAATTATTTGTTTCTTGCATAATGAGTTTGGAAAGCGTTTGGATTCTGATCGAAATCTATCCGAAGAAGTAGTATCAGTTATGAAGTCTCGGAAAAATCTAGATAATACTTTAGCTACTGAAGTAGAAACTAATCGATGGGCGCGGAGAAAAGTTCCTTTTCACGAAATTAAATCTAATGATCTGCTAGACTTTCCTGAAATGACTGAGAGAGATCTTAAAATATTGTTCACTGGTTCATATCAACTTTCACAAGCAGTATCATATTTAGCCGAAATTATGGATGATGACAACAATCTAAAAGTTCATTATGAGAAAATTCGTGCAAACATTTTAAAAATTCAAGTCAAGTCTCGCCATATTAATTCCAAAACTTATCGGTGCTTTATTCAGTATGAACCAAATGGAAATGGTGTAGAAGGAATCTCTCGATATTCATGTGATTGCGCAAATGGAAGGCGAACTGTAGGTTGTTGTTCTCATGTGGCGGCAATAATTTATTATTTATCACATGCTAGATACTTGGATGAAATTCTTAGTCCGGCGGAAATTTTGAGTCGTCTTTTCGATGTGAATCATAATATTGTAGTAATTGAAGAAGACAGTGATAATGACTAATGTACAATATTGTCAATTCCTGTTATCATATTATTGTCATTAAATAATATTTAGAGAGAAAATTACTGTTTTCTACTTTTTCTGTAATATTTTTCAATTTTATTTCATGAACATGAATACCATAATGTCTTACTACAAAAAATAACACATGAAATTATCATTATTCGTTACAAATAATGATATTTAAACTATAAAAAATATGTTTAAAAAAAATGAAAAAAGTAAGAAAAAAATTAAAAAGTGGTTTTTATTTTTTTTCACAATGTTGCACCAAATCGAAAAAATTGAAAAAAATTGAGAATTATGATACTTATGAAACCAATATTTTGCGAGAGTTTAAAAATTGTACCTCGAAAAGAACACATTGAAATATTGATTTTCAATTTTTTTTTTTGTAAAAAATCAATGTGAATTGTAAAATTGAAAAAAAAAATTCAATTGGTGTCTCATATTGATATGTAGTTGAAAAAAAATCTACAAGAGCCTATCATAAATATCCACGAAATAAAAAAATAAAAACTGAAAATCACATTTTTATCGATTACCCAGCAAATATTTGCGTTAGAGAGTTGAAATTTTCAGGGAAATGTTTTCTTTTAGTAAGGATACTATATGTTGAGTGTAATTCAAAAACCCGCTGGGGGCACTTTTGGTCACCTCATTCGGCTATGCCCTTTGGGGTTTTAGTTTTTTTGTAAAATTCATTGAATTTTGGGTAACCTGTCTAAGTCATGTCCGTACCGTGAGGTATATTTCGCGTTGGCGCGCCCATATACGTGACGGATAAAAATCGCGTCACAATATATATATATATATTTGAGGCATTTCATGCGATTTCGATCGGTCAAAAAGTTGTCCACTCTCAAAGAAATTGAAATTCTGTCAAATACTTTAATTATATGAAAAAGAGTAGTGTACATTTTTTAAAAATTTCTCAAGTACCGTTATATTTTGAAAGCTTACGATTAAACAAAAAAATGTTTCAGACCAAAAAGTTGCAGTTTTCCATAAGCTTTGAGAACTTTTTTTTGTCCAATTTTTCGAGTTTAAAAATGACCATTTTCATCAAAAATAAATAATTAAACTTCTGTCACATATAAATATTCTCTTCGCAAATTATAATAATTAACATTAAGAATTACAATTTTATTTTTTCAATTAAATAAAGTGCAAAACGTACTTGAATTGTAATTCTTGATGTTAATTTTTTTTTATTTGTTTGTTAATTGTTTATTTCAACATAATTGAAATTAACTATTGTAGTCATAGAAGAAAAAAAATCAAATTTACGAAAAACAAAAAGTCGAAAACAATTTTTTTTAATCAGAAGTTATTTGAACCCTATCTTCAGTAAAATCTCAAACATTTTGATTTTTACGTAGAATTTTTGATATTTTTTAAAAAAAATTTAAAAAAAAAAATTAGGAAAAAATATTTTTTCGATATTTTATTCCAAAAGTACATTGAAAAAAAAAATGACCTCCTAACCAATTAGAATATCTTGGCTATTGAATAAGTTATGGTTATTTTTAGAATATTTTTTTAAAGATCAATAACTCTGGGATAGAGAACTAAAAATTCACATGGATACTTATTATTGCATGAATAATAACATATTAAAAAGCATAAAAAATCAAAGTGGGTCATTGACAAAACGTCGTTGAATTTAGAAGGGAATGACATATTTCTGTACTCTGTATACCTATATATATATATATATATATTGTAGCGTTAATTTTACTCAATTCCAAAATTCCCCGATCAGGCTACAAAAGCGTGGGCTTTTCTCCTTAATTTTTCTAGGGCGCCAGGTACTAAAAAGTACCAGAGAAAAACCCCAAGATAATCAAAAAAACGCCGTGTCCCAACTAGCTACAGTCACGAAAATATTGTAGAGTGGGGGGTTCGTAAAATAAAGCAGTTCGATCAAGAATTTTTCTTACACCGTAAAATGATTTTATTCACAAAAATAATATGTCCTTCGATAGTGGATCCCAGCTACTCTACTGTTCGCCGGGTTTACCACATCTCGGGATAATCCAATTTATCCACAATTTTTATCACACGGCGAAGAAATTAACTGAGCAATTACACAATTGTTCACACAACATTCACACCAAGTTCTCTCCCGATTATTACAAAGGCGCGATATTTAACAAGATTCGACGTCGCTAAAATAATTCCCGATCCGTCCCGAGAACATACCCGCGATCCCCGTTACGACCTCAAATACCTTGAACGAGGACTCGACAGCTACCGATCCTCGCGGGACAAAGACTCGACCATTCAGTACGCCGACACGATAAATACGTCACCAAAAGATACACTTTACAAGGGAATAATAGTCGTATGGAGGAGAATCGGAACGGCACTCACCGCTTCTTCACTTTTTCTTAGATAGATCGGCTTTTTCGATCGCGTCCCTTTCTCTCTCCTTTTTTCTTTGATATTTCTCCAACAAATCAACTCCGAACTCCTACTTTCTTTACGGCTCGGGAGAGACTCCTCAAGAGTCTCTTTCGCTCTTCGTTTACACCTCTCTTTCTCCCACTTTCTTCCAAAAATCCCTTATTCTAATTCTCTAAGCGAGATGTCGATTGGCGATGAGTGATGAACGTGACCAATGATGCACTTTGATTCTTCTCGCGCGTCATAGCCGGTGGTCTCTCAATAATTCTCGTGTATCGACGCCTCGAAATTCCCGTTTTCCTTTTGGAATAATTTGGTCGAGATCTTGCGACCTTGGAATGTCGGATTCACACGTTCCCCGATACATGAAATAAAATTCAAGGAGATCAGAAAATGTTCATCAATTTCGCTTATGTCCCGTGATCTCGCCTTTGTAACGCTCGTCGAAAAATAGCGCGTTACAATATATATATATATATACATATATATATATATATATATATATATATATATATATATATATATATATATATATGTGTGTGTGTGTGTGTGTGTGTGTGTGTGTGTGTGTGTGTGTGTGTGTCTGTGTGTGTGTGTGCTCTCCGGATAATTATATATAGACATACATACAGCTGTACAGAGTGGGTGAGATCTCCTGTAGTAACTTATTGAGAGTACTCCCTTGCCTCGTTTGACGTTCTGCTCCTCGAGAAGTTTTACCCTCTCGAGACCGCAAGTATTAAATCCTCGAAGGAGTAAAACTATTCGATCTTTTTGACTCTCCGTTCTTTTCACGATTTCCTCGTTTGGGAGTTATTGGATCTTTCCATCATTAGGTGGTCGATCCCTTCACGAGCGTGATCCCAGCCCGAGTTTTATTCACCCTTCTCTCGAATGGTTTTCATCCCACAAGGATTAAGTGGTCGGTGAGTTTTGGACTACCTGCTCCCTACGGGCGTGCTCCCTCGAGGAGTAAAACTCGTGAAGAGTGGGAATTTTACCTGCTCCTTGACTCGCTCAGGATTCCCTCTCAATCCCTGCGTTTCTATGGCCAATAAGTACTTTTTTAGTTCGATTTGGGCATGATTTTTGGGAATTAAGCAATGATACTGCTTTGTTCCTGGAATCGTCTTCGCAACATCAAAACGCGATTATTTTATTATTTTTCCCTGTCTACGATTAATAATGATAAAATATCAATATCTACACTATTTCGTTAAATCACTCTATAATGATAGATTGTATCAATAAAAATGCATTTGAAATGAAGGATTCTCTACTATGCCAATTTTTTTATGGTCTGTGAATATATCAAGTAAAAATCTTATGTAACGTATGACGTAACTTTTATTTTTGCACAATTTATTTAGACCCTCCACCACTGCCTTGATTTAGTTGATATACACATGAAAATTGTCTCACGACGACATTATTCCGTCGAAATATCCAAATTTACAACGATTCGGGTCTCGTTACGTAGCGCGTACATAGCGCGGATAATCCGGAGATGCCTCACGTAACACGTGCATGCCGTAGACCCCGATCTCACACCTTCAGCTTCGGTGATAGTCCTACATTTTTTTTTCCAACACATTATTTTCCTCACGCGGAGCATTCGAATTTTCTATTTGACAAAACACGATAAAAAGAGACAGAATTAAGAGCGATCAAGACGAAGCGGAAGCCGGATTTTCTGTACCAAATCATCGGACCGTGCGCAGGTCTCTCCGTACATAGCGCGCCTTATCAGAGGGCCGGCTTGAGTAAACAACTTGACAACCAGCCAAGAGACGATCACGACACTTGGGGCCTTCAGTGACAAACGTATGACATCAAAGAAACCGATAACGAATTAATTTATGTTATCGGAAAATAATAATGTAACCGGCAAGTGTTGTGGGAGTTTTAGGGTTATATAAACCACCGATTTTTCACGTTTGTTACTATTCGACGACTATCGGTAGTCCAGGGTGAACCTCTCCTCGTAACTCGATCGCATCTAGCCTCGGAATTGATTGCGTCGTGTTACGATTTTTATTACATTATATTTCTTTAAAACCAGTCAACCTATTTCGTCTGCGATTGCGTCTAGCTTCGGAATCGATTGCGTCGTGAACGAATAGGTCGTAGTTTCTAAGTCTTCAAAAACTTTAATCTTTAATCGAAATTGTCCACGAAGATTGTTACCACGGCGATTTATAAATTAAATTGTATTCTCAAAGAAATTGTACCTTTGCACGAAACTTGAAAACATCTGACGTTCCACCGTCGCATTAATAAACAAGTGTCAATCAAAATCGAGTACCACCTCGCCAAACGAATATCCAGTGTCGACTCGAACCAGGTGTCTACCACCAACCAATAATCAACTTGGCAACGATCAAGGTATTTAAATTGAAACAACTATGACTCCGTGTACAATTCTATCGACCCACAGCGACTACGGAAGTTCCCTTTGGTAACATCCAACCTAAATGACCATTTCGATTGGAACTTAATATTATTCTCAGGCTCTTATCGTGGAGCTACTTAAACAACCAGTCCATAAAACAAGGTCTCCGGATATCTTTCAGCGAACATTCTCACTCCTGATTATTTATCGTTACACGTGTCGCGATAAAATAGTCAATAGAGTAAAGCGTTAGCCGCTCGACGCTTAGGCTCGATTTATCTTAACGTCTCCGGACGTTACAGATTAATTTTTAGTGACAGCAGTGGGATGCGCTGAATGTTTTAAGGACTGGTGAATTTGCAAAAATTAGAAGGAAAATTTAAAAGAAAATTTATTCATCTATTTTGAATGGTTCAACGAGAATACCCAATACAAGCACCCGCTGGAATTCCAGAGGGGCTAACCACTTTCGTTTTCTCTTCACCTGATCTCGTGAACGGGTCAGGAACATTTATCATTGATACTGGCGTGACGACGAACGTCATAAAGGCCGCAGCACTTTTAAACCCTTCCGTAAATACCGAAGATTTTGCTTATCCGAATTCGAATTTTATCGGTAGCACTACCCTATTTATCGAAGACGGACCTTTGGAATTTATTGTCGTCCACAACTTACGTGGTGATTTAGGTATGCGGCCGTAGAGAGACAATAGTGAAGGAAGAATCGGCTGCGATTCGGCCAGTGGGTCCAAATGACAGTGGACAATTTTTTTGGTATAACGTTTCGATCCTAATTCGGATCCTCTTCAGATTTATTATTTCTAAAATTACATTCTTTTTTGTCTTATTTTGTATGATATGTTTTACATTATAGGCTTAAATGTTATCTGTCCTGACTGACCTGAATTTGTACGGGTAATTTTTTTGGTCATTTAATGAATCTTGGATAATATTCATTATGAATTTATTGTATAAAGACGGGTCATTTTTTTTTGTGATCCTTGTTGTCTGTGAGAGGGAGGATTTTGATATTTTATTGCTTAGTTTATGTTTTTTTTTTTTTTTTTTTTTTTTTGAGACTTTTGTGTATGTGTTATTTACCTATGAATTTCATGTTTGATAATTTCCAAGATTCATTTGTGATCAAAATTAACAGTTTTCATTACATGGCGATTCGAGAGCTAAGTAGCGACTGAGTATTGAGGCGAGTGAGGAGGTATTTATATTAATGGGGTAGTGTGATTGAGTATTGAAAAGTGGGGGTGGTTTTTCATGGTTGGGGAAGTTTGCCGTTAGTGATTTTTCTTGCCGGACTGGTTATGTTAACCGGTTTTGGATCGGGTTTAAATTGATAACTGTTAGATTTGGTAATGAATTTTCAATTGATGGATGGTAATTTGAGGTTTTCCCGTTATTATTTTGAGTATTATTAAATTATTAAATTATATATGCTGCTTAGTTTGTCGATGTCGGTTCTAAAATTGATTGCTTTGGGGTGTGCTTTAATTTGTATCATTTCCAGAATTAATCGCTTTTTGAGCCATTTTTCATTATTTAAAATTTTAACGTCGTCAAATTTAAAATTGTGTTTTAGTTCTATTCCGTGTTTTGCTAACGCTGTATTTATTGTGTTAGTGTGTTTTAGACTATTTTTGTGTTCGTTGATTCTCGTTTTTAAGTATCTTTTTGTTTGTCCTATGTACAATGCATCACAATCATTACAATCGATTTGGTAAACTACGTTTGATTTATCCATGTTATCTATTTTATCTTTTGTGGAACCGGTGATGGAGTGAATGTTGTGTTGGTTGTTAGTGACTAGTGTTATATTGAATTGTCGAAAAAGGCGGACTAGTTGGTGGTGAATATTTTCAGTATAGGGTAAATTTATTAATCTGGAGGAGTCGAATGCGTTGTCGTTATTTGATTGTGAATGAATTAATCTTAGCCTTTGGTTTATTATTTTTTCTGTGAAGGAGATTGGGTAACAGTTTTGTGTCATTGTGTTTTTGATTAGTTCAATGTTTTTTTGGTGGAAGGATGCGTGTGATAGTTTTATCGCTCTGTCTACCAACATCATGATAATTCCTTTTTTTTGCGTAAGAGGGTGGTGAGAGAAGAAGTTTATGAATCGACCTGACCAAGTCGGTTTTCTGTACCAGTCTGTGATTATTGAGTTATTTTTGTGGATTAGCAAGATGTCTAGAAATGGTAATTTGTTGTTTGTTTCTACTTCAACTGTGAACTGTAGTTTAGTGTGGTATGAATTAAAGATGTTAAGTGTTGAATCTATTTTGTCCGTAGGCAGAGCCATAATAATATCGTCTACGTATCTTTTGTAGATTGGTATCGTGAACTTCAGTTTTTCTAAGCAGTTGGTTTCTAAGTCGATCATTACAATGTTTGATAATATCGGGGCTAACGGTGAACCCATTGGCAAGCCGAATATTTGTTGATATATTTTGTCGTTAAAGGTAAAGTAGGTTGAGAACATTATGAATTCTATTGTTTTTATTACTTCGTTTAGTGGAAATTTTTCAGAGAAGAGATCTGATCTTTTTTGGAGGCTTTGTATGACTAATTCCAAAGGTACATTGGTGTAAAGTGAGATGACATCGAAGGAAATGAGTTGGTAGTTATCGGGTATAAAGATGTTCGATACCAATCTTTTAAATGAGAAACTGTCTTTAACGTGTGAGTTTGTTGTGTCTATTAATTTTGAGAGTTTAGTTTGAATGAATTCGGCCAATTTATGTGTAGGACTATTAATAGAAGATACGATTGGACGTAGCGGATAGTTATGTTTGTGAATTTTTGGAAGGCAGTATAATCGTGCTAAATTACAGTTTTCTGCTTTTAAATGTTTCTGTGTGGTTTCATCTATTATTTTAAGATTTTTCCATCTCGTAAGAATTTGGTTTACGCCTTTTTGTAGTCTGTTAAGTGGATTTTTATTTGTGATTTTATATGTGGTTTCGTCTGCAAGTAGATTATCAGTTTTGGTGATGTAGTCTAGTTTGTCCAATATAACAGTTGAGTTTCCTTTATCTGCTCTTGTAATGATTAATTGAGGATTGTTTTTAAGAAAGATGGATGTATCTTTGATTATTTTGTTCGTGTTGAAGAATGAGTTTGGAGTTTTTACTTTATCAATTAATTTGGTGAATTTCTTTCTAATTTCTTCTTGTATTGGTTTTTCCAGTAAGTAATCTATTTTGGATTCAAACTCTGAGATGGTTTTATAGATGTATGTTTTGATATCTGTCGGTTTTAGATATGGAAAGCTGAATTTTTCACCCAATGATAAAAAGGTTGATATGTGTGTGGGAATGTCTATGTTTGATAGATTGATCAGCCATTCTTTAACTTTGTTGTTTGAGATTGTTGATTCTATGTTGGTTAATGGGTCATTAGTTATGTTATTGTTTGTGTTATGTTGAGTATTGTTTGATGTGGCTGAATTAAAAAGATTGATTTGTGATGTTGGTTTCTTTCTTTGATGTTGGTTTGGATCATTTATGTTTTCTCGATTCTGATTTGATTGTGATGTGATTGTTCTTAGGAATTCATCGTAATTAAAAATGTGTTGGTGGATATTTTGTGTTCTTTCATATCTGAGATTACTTAATTTCTTTTGGTGTTTGTCAAAGAATTCTTTTGATATTCTGTTCAGTCTAATTTGTTCAAATTTGAAGAATTTTTCGTGTATGTGTTTTGGAGTTTTTGCGATTAATTCTGTGTTTTTTTGAATCTTTTTGTTGAGTATTTTAATTTTGTAATTTAGGTCGTCAATCTCTATGTTGAGTAAAGATTTGTAAGTTTTGTGTAAGACCGTTTTGAGTTTGAATTTATTTCGGTTGTTAAAAATTAGAATGTTGTTTATGTTCTGTGAATAGATGTGTTTAGGTATGAGGCCTTCTTGTCTGCATTTTAATAAAAACCGTAGTTGTTGGTGGTAGCGAGTTTTAGCGGTGTTATTGCGTTACCAAAAAAATTGTCCACTGTCGTTTGGACCCACTGGCCGAATCGCAGCCGATTCTTCCTTCACTATTGTCCACAACTTACCATTTGGATGCAACGGAATTTTGAACTTTCCATAATTTAAATATAATTTGAAAAAAAACCGCACGGATAATAAATAAAATTCTCAATTAAACATCGGAAATTCTTAAGGGGGTCCTGTCAGCGTGAAATCGGGAAAAAATGGTTTTTGTTTTTTTTTACGTTTTACAAACCCTTTCGCGCTTATTTACCAAGTCATAGACCCTTACGTTGAAAAATGGCAAAGTTACAAGCGAATATGTAAACAAAGAATTTTGAAAATTGAGAAATCCAATTTCAAAATTCTGCATTTTTTTCACAGATTCTGGATCATAAATAAGTAATCTATATCATAATTAGAAAGTAGGATGCGGCTGCCTTATATTCTTTTTATAATTCTTTTTATAATTTTTTTTGGTTTCTAAAATAAAAATTAAAAATTCTAATATTCCTTATGAAAGTGAAAAAAAAATAGACAAAAATAAAACATGTCTTGGAAAATTTCGATATTTTGCATATTTTCCAAAGTAAATGAGAAAAATCTTTTTTTGAAAAAAAATATTCTCATTTATTTTGAAAAATATGCAAAATACCAAAATTTTTCAAGACATGTTTTTTTTATTTTATTTTTTACTTCTATAAAGAATATTAAGAATTAATTTTTTTATTTTATTTCAGAAACTAAAAATAAAAAAATTATTTTAAAAAATATTAGGCAGCCGCATGCCACTTTCTAATCATGACAGATACTAACTCAGAATCTGTGGAAAAAATTGCAGAATTTTAAAAATTGTGTATCCTCAGTTATTCCTTTTTTACAGACAAACGGTCGTCGCGCCACTTAAAGGAGTGATGAAATAATTCTGTAAAACAATTAGGCTGTTTTTGAAGTGGAATCAATGCGAAAAGGGATCTGATTCCTCGAGGGAACTGTCTCCTCGATTTCACTTGGAATGCTCCATATATATATATATATATACAATTGATTATTCATTCAGATTCCTGTAGAGTTGGTAAAAAAATAATTATTCTACTGTTGAATCGAAATTTGAATATCGCGCGATTGCGCGCTTACAACTCTGCGGACCAATCAAAACGCTTGAATGAAGTGACTACAGGCCAATCGAAAAAATTGTCGCAAGTGATTAGAAAGTGTAACAAAAAACAAACGTTCGCGCATGGTTTATCATTTTTTTATTGTATTCACTTATTTTTATCGAGTGTTTATTTATTGGTTCAAAAGTAATATAAAATATCTATACCGATCGTGAAATTACGTGAAAGTGCTTTTTCGATCTCGATAAACGACACGAGCAGTTTCACAGTGGTTAGTAATACGTCAGTTCATACGTTTATTATATTCAATTATTTGTAAAGACAATGGTATTCGTTGTCTTTACTAAATAATCGAGTTGATTTTCATATGTATTTACACTTTTTTCAATCAGTGAATTGAACTCCGTGCCTTATATTGTAAAAAATGTATAGCATTTTTGGTGTACAAAGATTTGTAAATATTAAAAATAATTAAAAACACAAATATGAAAGACCGTGAAAAGCGTGTTAAAAAATTTCTTGTCTGCATGCAATTACCATGACAAATATTGTTTGTTATACCGGTACAGTAATCGGTGGAGCGAAGGACTGAGGAAACGTTTTTCCATACATTCAACTTCGGAGGCTGTTTCCCGAAACCTGGATCTTCAAATACTCTGCGCGCAATCCTGACCGAACCGCTTCATGGATCTTATCCTACGACGTCTCATTTTCTTTGTAACACTTTTACGGACCACTTGAGCGCGGCACATTTTTATTATAATCAATATTGTTTTGTGTGCAGTGCTCTAAAAACCAAAAATGGGTCAAAGATTCAAAAAGTGGCCTGTAACTCCAAAATAAGGATCTAAAAAAAGAATGTGCCACGCTCAAGCGGTCCGCAAAAGTTTTACAAAGAGAATGAGACGTCGTAGGATAAGATCCGTCAAGCGGTTTGGTCAGAACTGCGCGCAGCGTGTGAAAATCAAAAATTGATTTATGAGAGTTCCGCTGCACCTTAAGGGTTCTAACTAGCGTCAAAAGTTACAACGTTTGATACATCAAATTGTAGCCTATCTGTGAAATTTCCACAAATGCCATGAACATTTATATTGATGTTCAAATATCGGCATTTTGACGCTGTCAGCCTCCCCTTAATAAATTAATTGAACGAAAGCCCATTGTTTCAATTAAATTGCCAAAATATATACGTTCAAAATGGCTAATAATGAAGAAATCGCAAATCTTACTCAACATCAAAATATTACTGACGCCATGCTTACTAGCATGGGCGAATGCATGACACTCCAACAAGCACTGCTTCACGTGCCGAATTCCACCGGTAAAAATATGCCTCTAAAACTTTTATTCAAGACGTCAAGAGCGGGCATACATTCGTTCCCGACGGTCTACGTGATTCCTTCTTCAAGGGAGTCATTTCAAGATTAAAAGAAACAGCCCGCGACGCTGTCGCTGATAAAACAATTCGTTCGATCGAAGATTTATCGAATTCTCTAAAAGAATATTTTGCGCCAAAGAAATCGTACCCCTTCTACTGCGCTGAAATTCAAGCCGTTAGGCTAAGACGAGACGAGACAGTCCTAGATTATGACACGAGAATCAAACAATTGAGAATGAGCGTAATATCCGCTCTAAAAGACAAATTCACTGAAGCGCAATCCACACAGATGCTACCCTTGCTTGACGACTTAGCCCTCGAATCGTTTAAAAGGGGATTGTCCGACAATCTGTTGTACGCCCTCAGCATGCAAGATCCACAAACCCTCGAAGAAGCAGTAAAAGTCGTACAACGCATCGAAAGAGATATGCAAGCTGTAAACACCCGTAATTCGAACTCTCTTCATTTTGCTCAATCAAATTTTACACAACCGGATTCATCTAAAAATGAACCGCGCCGCTTTTCCTTCAGAGACGTGGAATATAGAGACCCTCGAAATGACAAAAATTCGAATTGCAGCAGACTCTTCCGACGCGATACGACTCCCCCGAGAGACTATAGAAATAACCCACGAGACTATTCGAACCAAACATTCGAAAGAAATCAACCGCAGGAAAATCCGTACACTTATCCACCTAACAATTACTATTCGCCATATGGATATTATCCACCAATGCCTTACATGCCTCTAATGTACGCTCCTTATCCGTACTATCCAGGGTCTTATCAGTCTCAACCTACGTACCAGAACTTCTTCGAAAAACGCGACAGGTACCCTCGCGAAATTGCGAACGAGCTCGACCTGTCTCCCCTCGACCTTTCTCGCCTCGACCCAATAACGCCGAGAATTTAAACTCGCAAGACGCCCGTCGAACGGACGCATCGACGAGCGCCTCACAATTCTTGCGTCCCCCGACCGTGAAGTTTTTGACAGCCATAAATACATTAGATGGACAGGAGGACTAAAACGTTCCCCAATAATTATACTGCGCGCCCCCGATGCCGATATTAACATAATAAAATTGGATGCCTTGAAACCACGAACCGTTATTGCCACTCATGATTTCATGACATCTGGAATTACTCCGGAAAAGACATCCACTGTAGGATCAACCGAATTAACATTTTTCGAGAAACCCGAAAAGTTTCAAGTCTTAACGGAGAACGGTGCTATTCCTGCCGACGGCATAGTAGGAATAGATTTCCTATGCAACGAAAAGGCGGAAATATCTTTTCATCACAACACCGTGGTTACAACATCCAAACCAATTACTCCGATTTATTTTAAACAAAATAATCAAGAACAAAGTCGAATCCGTGATCCGCCTAGGAAAAATAATATTAGCACAATTAATAACAGTTTTGTCATAAAGGCTCGAACCAAAATGCAAATTTCGATAAGACTAATAAAAACGGATTTGGAAACAGGCTTCCTGCCACGTCTCGAAACCCCAGAACACATTCACATTGGGCATAGTCTGGTGACAAATCGTAAAGGAATTTGTTATGTTCAAGCAATAAACGCGTACGAAGATGACGCTGAGATCGAAATACTACCACAAGAAATAATTCCTTTCGATTACTACGAAAGTTCCGAAGACTTTTTCGATTGCGATTCCGATACGGAAATTATAAAATCTCAATCAGAGAGAATCGAGGCAATTCACAATAGCCTCCGATTAGATCACCTTAATTCGGAAGAAAAACAACACGTCCTTGACATCATCAACAATTATAGACGTTTATTTCATCTACTGGGAGACAAATTACCCACTACACAGACGAAATTTCAGTAACAATACGACAATACAGATACCCACCTATCCACAAGGAAGAAATAAACAAACAAATTACCAAACTTCTTAACGATGAAATAATCACCGACACTGTATCCCCCTATAATTCACCTCTGTGGATTGTGCCCAAGAAACCCGATTCAAAGGGAAATAAACGTTGGAGAATGGTGATTGATTTCCGTACTTTAAACGAGAAAACGGTGAGCGACGCTTATCCGTTGCCGAATATTACAGAAATTCTTGATAGACTCGGTGGCGCAAGATAATTTTCGACATTCGATTTTGCGAGTGGCTTTCACCAAATAGAAATGGATCCGAAGGACCGACAGAAAACAGCTTTTAGCACCCCAAACGGACACTACGAATACGTTAGAATGCCTTTCGATCTTAAAAACGCCCCTGCGACTTTTCAACGACTAATGGACAGAGTGCTTCTCGGCTTACAAGATTCCGAATTATTTGTGTATTTGGACGACATTGTCATTTTCGCATCTTCTTTGGAAGAACATGAGAAAAAGGTCCGCAGACTCTTCGACAGGCTTACTCACGCACGGCTGTCTTTGCAACCGGACAAATGTGAATTCTTAAACACCGAGGTCACATATCTCGGACACATCATCGGTGACAATGGTGTGCGCCCCGATCCTAAAAAGACGGAGGCAGTAAATAAATTCCCGATTCCGAAAACGGTCACTAATATCAGACAGTTCTTGGGTCTCGCGGGATATTATCGCCGATTTATAGAAAAATTTTCCGGCCAAGCTAAACCATTATCGGACTTGCTGAAAAAGGGTACCGAATTTAAATGGGGACCGGAGCAACAGAAGAGTTTCGAGTATCTGAAAAACGCCTTGTGCTCGGAACCAATATTACAGTATCCCAATTTCGAAGAACCTTTTATTTTAACCACTGACGTCTCGAATTACGCAATAGGCGCCGTTCTCAGCCAAGGAAAAATCGGCGAAGATAAACCGGTGGCATACATGTCCAGGATGCTAAACTCAGCCGAAAAAAATTACGGAACGACCGAGAAAGAATGTCTGGCTATTGTGTACGCAATATTACACTTCAGACCGTATTTGTATGGACGACACTTCACGCTCGTCAACGATCACGAACCATTGCGATGGATCGATTCCGTAAAGGAACCAATCCAAAGATTAATCAGATGGCGCATAAGATTGCGAGAATACGAGTACACTTTTATCTACAAGCCAGGACGGCTTAATTCAAAGGCCGACGCTCTCTCTCTCGAAACCCCATTGAATCCAAAGCTGTAGCATTGCCAATATCATCTTCAGCGAAGAAAACAGCTCTAAAAGCGGTGACACCGCGCAGTTCAACGGGCTGGAACGCCGTGGCAAGGCGTAGCCAACCGTTAGGCAGTAGAAACAAACCTTTGCTAACGATCCCTGAAGAGACACTTCTGGCAGGGAATACCATTGCTGAGAGGGTGCGGAGTCGTAGAGAACTTCCGACATTACTACCTGTACCTCGGCTCATGCAACCATCACAAATGCTCGCGCGGAAACGCTCTTCGAATTCCGTTAGGACGGGAGAGCCTCCTCCCGTAGCACGCGCCAGAAATAGTGCATTTCCGAGTCTTGCAGAGAAACGGAAATTGCCGTAAGAACGAGAGGGCCCATCCAAATCTTTACCCCCTAAGCGGGTAACCAACGCGTTAAAGTTTGCATTTGACATCGACGAAGATCCCGATACCGAAAGTACTCATGACGAAATCGCGAAAACACCGAGAGGCATAACTAAGAGAAACATAGCGGAAATAACAGACCTGTCACCTAATATCGAAAAGGAACAGTATTGGTGGGATCGTGTTAATGAGAATGTCAGTACTAACAAAGATTTCGGCACTCAAACAGATGATACTACGGAGTCCGAAAATCCTGATAATGAATCAACTGAGACAAACGAAACTCCAATGACCTTTCGACATCCGACAGGTAGATCTACTCTAGCGGTAGCTAACGCTCGTAGGTCGAGTAGCGACGAGGAACCGCCGCCTCCTCGCGAACCTCTACTTTCGAAAGAGTTACGACATACGATAGAACCACAAAGCGACAGTGACAATGACTCGACCATCGAATCACGAAATAACCCAGCGATCGAAGATTTCAACCAAATCGTTTCTCAAACTATCACCCCCGGATTATATTATCCAAATATGAAGAAAAATGACTGCAAAATACATATCCAAACTACAAACGAGAATCTGACGTATCATAAGGGAAATTATTTGCATTTTATTTCGGCCGATTGTGAATTCACGACCATAGTATCGCGATTACTCATTGAAACCGAGAAAATTTGCCCGCAAGAAATAAAATGGAAAAAGCCGAAATTGAAACAAGTCTTAATTACAACGAAAGCAAACGATAAAATATTAAGGGCGGTTCTGAAAAATAAACATTTTAATACATTTTCCGTACAAGATCTCAAGGATGTACTTCAGACGGTGAAAGACGTCGTGAAAGAATACGAGATAAAATCTTTGCGAATCTCTAAACCGAGTGATATGTTAGAAGATTTCAGTCAGTCATTTATCAACGAAATCCTTGAAGAATGCCTCTCTGATTACGAATGTTCCGTTTTTATTTGTCGAGGAAACGTCATGATTCCCGGCGAAGAAGTAAGAAAGGAAATAGTCGCAGAATATCAGGAGAGCCTAGTTGGAGGACATAAAGGGGTCACGAAAACATACCAGCGCATTCGCGAGCGATTTTATTGGCCTAATTTGAAAGCAAACGTGACTGAATACGTTAGGACCTGTCATGAATGCCAGGAACAAAAATTAACCCGAGTACAGACTCATGAACCCATGATAATCACTGACACTCCTGCCGAACCGTTTGATAAAATTTCCATCGACACGGTAGAACCATTGCCGATAACACCAAACGGCAACAAACATATTCTCACGATACAGGACAACTTGACGAAATACGGTATCACCGTACCAATACCAGACATAAAAGCAGAAACGATTGCTGACGTTCTAGTGCGAAATGTAATTATTCATTTCGGTTCACCACGAATAATTCTCAGTGATCAGGGTAGGTCTTCCGTCGGACTCGTATTCCATCATCTCGCCAAAATATTCAAGATCAAACAGGTAACCACTTCTGGTTATCGTCCACAAACAAATAGTTCACTCGAACGAAGCCACATAGTTCTCACTGAATTCATAAAACATTACATCGATAGATACGAGGACTGGGATAAACATGTTCCATTCGCAATGTTCTCCTACAACACCTCGGACCGTGAGTCCACAAATTTTACGCCTTTTGAATTAATTTATGGCAAACCTGCACGAATCCCTAGCCCCTTTTCTACCTCGGAAAAGATTGAGACCTATGGTGATTATTTATGCGAGCTCAGATCTCGTTTAGACGAGATGCGTCGTTTTGCTTCTGCATCGCTTGATAAATCCAAGCATCATTGCAAGCATTATTACGACAGGAAAACCAATACGGCGGATTTGAAGCCCGGTGATATGGCCTACGTAATGAAGGACCCACGCAAGGGGAAATTTGATCGTCATTATAATGGACCGTATTGTATCACCGAGGTACTTGACAACCACAACGCCGTCTTGGAGACCGAATCGGGGAAGCGCATCATGAAGCACTTCGATAAACTCAAACCATGCAAAGGATGACAGCGCCCTGTGTGTGCATAATTAACCATCGCACGCGCATTTTGAGTTGACTCCATTTATGTCATATTCTTTTTCCTTAGTAGGAGCATGCATTGTTTGTTTTGTTTGTTTTGGAAAATTGGAAAAAATAATAATAATAATAATAATGAAATTAAAAAAAAACAAATTTTTTTTTTTTTTAAATAATAATAAAGTGAATGAATAAACGAATAAAATTTTTCTTTTAATAAAAATGACGAGCACACTGCGAACGTCCACATATCCACCAAGCTGGGTGAGGAGGAACTCTAAAGCGGTCCGGGAATTTTTACAACACCTGACTGCTACTACTCCAACCTCAAGGTTATCGCTACCACCGTGTTGGGTGATTCAAGAAGGCGGGAAAACGCTATACCAACTCGTTGGAAACCAAGCAAGGTCAACGCAAAGGCTCCGGGAATTGATGCACAAGCTACCTACCGAGGGTAAAAATCCGGGAGCTGCGCGAATACACAGCCAGGAAATAGTGAGCCAGAAGAATAGCAAGCGCTACAATTCAACGTGTACCCCAATGTCGGAAATTTCTTACCCGCCCGAATCGAAAGTGCAAAATACCGGGCCCTTTAAAGCAAAGGTGGAACAACGAATAGAATTACTGATGAAACAAAGAAAAACAGGTAGTCGAATGATGGAAACCCTTATGGCCCAAGCTTGCATCAATCCTAGCATGGACAGCGATGGATTGGCAATACTCATGGAAGGTCCGCCCTATCTACCGGGACTAAGTGAGGAAGATATGGAATACGTGATACATAGTACGAAGTACACACCCAAAGAACCCGTGCTCAAGGCCCTCGATGAATGGTGGGCGATGGAAGAATCGGTAAAAGCAGGATCAACCGGGGAAGGAAGACCCGCGGAGTCAAGGCCAACACACTGTGGGCAGAATCACAGAAAAATCGGCAAAACCTCATTCTTTCTCATCTCGTATTTCTCATTCTCATTCTCGTTCTCATTTCGTATTTCTATGTATGTCATTTCAAAGACCAGGTATTTGTACGCCCTATTGTAAAAGGACCGGTCCCTACCCTTCGCGGTACTCGACTTACGACAGTCTGAACTCGACCGTTCGAGAGTGAAGAACGTAGCGATTTTGTACGCTGAAATTTTCGATTCGCGCAAAGTGAAATATATTTTGTTCTACGCTACCGATTTCAAATCGGTAAAATGGGAGATAATCTTGAAGGTATGTAGAATATTATCATGTCAAATAGTTTTTTGAAATTTGAAATATTGTATGTATAAAAGAGTGTTCAATGTATGCATTTTAAGCAAGCTTGTAAATTTATTTTTCCAAAAGAAGTATAAAAATAGTTGTGATCCCAGGAGATCCCAGACTTTTGAACATTGTAGCCTATTGATAATGTTATTAAGATTAGAATTTATAAAAAAAATTCTGCAAATTGTTGCATATCTGGCTTTGGGAACCGGAATTCTCATGTCGCGCAACGCTTGGCTTCTTTGTTCAGGCTGGGCGCATAGTCCCCAGCAGGTAAACGTATACCTGCTGGGGACAATAGCCGGTCCTTGTGGAATATAAAATAATTTTCTACCCAGTGATCTATTCGTAAAGAGTCATGATTCATGTAACGGGTGTTCAAAATGTTACAATAATTTATTCTATCATTTACAATTAGATTAAAATTTTTCCCATGAACACATTCATTTTTAGTAAATGTTTATCATACTTGTTTTATTCTAGGTTCACGTGCCATGGATTACACGTGCACTTATCAGGATATTTTTGGAATGATTAAGGAGAAATTTAAATTGTGCCTGGATGAGCAACTTCAGATTTTTGAGGAAAAAATTACTCTTGAGTCATCCGAATCTTTCACGATTGACAACAATGAAAAGGATTCATTAAAAAAATTACTTTGTAATATCAAAAGTAGATGGCTCGAAGTGCACAGAAGCCACGATGCATTTTAAAAAAAAAATGAAAAATGGTTGCAAACTTCAATAACTATTTTGGTAATTAATTTTATTGATGTTTCGAAAACTCGAGTTATGGGTCAAGATGTATAGTATAACGCTCGCGCTATTTTTTTCAGAATTGTACGAAACCAATTGGAGAGCCATCAACTTCAGGTGTATCTGGGCGACCTCGAAAATTGAGTTTCGAAGAGTCGAGTGAACGTACCAAGAAAATAAGGGCTTTAGAAGTCAGTGAAAAGCATTGCGTGGAGGAATTAAGTTTGGCCACCAGGATGAGACTCAGTTCTGCAGGATTAAACGATGCTGCCACTATTTTAAAAAACATCACAACGAAATCTCCCTCAAGAGCTGCGAGATACCGAACAGCATATGAATCGTCGATAGATCCACGGCTAGTTGAGATGTCTGGAGATGAAGCACTGATAGATTTTGTAAATGCAAAACTAACAAAACAGCAATACATAGACATCAGGCGATCTTTGAGAAATAAAAAAGTTGCTATTTATCCATCGTACGCAAAAGTCGTTGCTGCTAAAAACCGTTGTTACCCTTCAGATATAACGGTAACTGAGACTTTAGCCGAAGTGAAATTACAGTCTTGGATTGATCACACTTGCGACAGAATTCTAAAGTTGCAAACTGACGTGATTAACTCTTTGCGCCCTGAAGAATCGAAGAATTTAAGACTAATTTGTAAATGGGGTTGTGATGGAAGCTCTGGGCACAGTGAATACAAACAAAAGTTTACGAATGCTGAGAGTTCTGATGCGAGTATATTTTTAACGTCTTTAGCTCCATTGCAAATTTTAGGATCGGATATCTCAAAAAAAGAATTCGTCCTTTGGAAAAATCCCAGGCCCTCATCTCCACGGTATTGTCGCCCTATTAGAATTCAATTTTTAAAAGAAACTGTGTCGTCAACGATTCAGGAACGGCAACACGTTGATAATCAGATCGAGTCTCTCACCCCTTTTACGACATTTATTGACGGGAAGGAAGTTACTGTTAAATACGAGCTGTATTTCACTATGATTGACGGCAAAGTTTGCAACTCCGTGACAAATACAAAATCCGCAATGCGTTGCTATATATGCAATCTCACATCATCGCAATTTAATGACATAGAGCTGATGAAAACTGTAGACGTTGACAGAACTCGACTCGAACTTGGATCATCAACGTTGCATGCGTGGATCCGTTTTTTTGAGTGCTTCTTGCACATCGGCTATAAAATCGGTGTTCACAAGTGGCAAACTCGAAAAGATAAAGAAAAAAAAGTAGTTGCTGAGCGAAAACGAGTTATTCAAGCCGCATTCAAGAAAGAGTTGCATCTTGATGTTGATAAACCGAAACAAGGGTTTGGTAGCAGTAACGACGGAAACACTGCGCGACGTTTTTTCGAAAATACTCAAATTTCATCAAGAATTTTGGGTTTGGACGAGAATATTATGAAAAGATTCCACATAATATTGCAAGTTCTTTCAAGTGGCTTTGCCGTAAATGTAACTGCTTTCAAACAATATAGTCTTTAAACCGCCGAAATGTTCGTAAATTTGTATTCTTGGTACTGCATGCCAACTACGGTTCACAAAGTTTTGATTCACGGTCCTTTGATAATTGAATGGTCCCCGCTTCCTATCGGGCAAATGTCAGAAGACGCACAGGAAGCCCGTAACAAGGATATTAAAAAATATCGCGAGTGTTTTGCTCGAAAACACTCGAGAACAGCGACCATGCAAGACGTTTTCAATCGACTCCTCTTAACTTCAGATCCGTACATATCAAGCATGGGCAAGCAGTATCCGAAAAAAAGCAAAAAGTTTATCACCAGAAGCATTGCAACTTTTGCTCTGTACCGATAGTTCTCGCGATAAGTATGGTTTAGGTGAATTAATGGAATACACGAGTGACGAATCAGAATCCACCAATTCCTCTGACGACGGCGATCGCGATTCCGACGCTGACGATTATGATTAATATTGAAATCAGGAATAATTATTAATAATTAATATTATTATTATTATTATTATTAATTATTAATTATTCTATGTAACGCACGTATTATTTTCGGTAAAATTTAATTCGTTAAGTGTCGATTGCTGTTTCAAATGTATTTAGCAATAAAATTCGTTAAAAATGATTTATAACTAATTTTCCGAAATTATTTGAAAACTTTCCCTCACTTCCAGACAATCGTTTTGTTTTCCCCAAATCTCATTCAAAATTTATAAAAAACAACCTTCAAAACACAAATATTGATTTCTGATAGCAAAAGTTGCTTATGAGTAAGATAAAAATATATTTTCGGTTCGCCATTTTGTTTTTTTTCGAAATTTTGATTCAGGATTTTCAATAAGTGACTTTTAAACCGCAAATTTACCGATCCCTACACAAATCGGATGCTTTTTAGTAATGCAGATAGTCACTTCCGGTCCGCCATTTTGTTTTTTCGAAATTTTGATTAGAGATTTTCAATAAGTGACTTTTAAACCGCAAATTTACCCACCCCTACTCAAATCGGATTCTTTTTAGTAACGCAGATAGTCACTTCCGGTCCGCCATTTTGTTTTTTCGAAATTTTGATTCAAGATTTTTAATAAGTGACTTTAAAACCGCAAATTTACCGATCCCTACTCAAATCGGATGCTTTTTAGTAACGCAGATAGTCACTTCCGGTCTGCCATTTTGTTTTTTCAAAATTTGGATTCGAGATTTTTAATCAGTGACTTTTAAACCGCTAATTTACCGATCCCTACTCAAATCGGATTCTTTTTAGTAACGCAGATAGTCACTTCCGGTCCGCCATTTTGTTTTTTCGAAATTTTGATTCCAGATTTGAAATCAGCGAGGTTAAAAACTTAAGAATCACCATTGCATTTTTCAGTACGCACATCGGCCTAGTTTTGCCGATTTTTCTGTGAATCTACCCACAGTGCAACAGGACAAACCGAACGACTAGAATTCTCAGCAACCAACCAGGAGGAAAAGGAAGCGTCCACGAGCAACACCCTCTGAGTCACGAGAACGCGACACACAACAAAAACAACACAAGAAAACGCGCAAATACAGACAAACGAGTGAGTCAAAAAAAAACACCCGTCGAAATTTTACCTTTGATAAGTGCGAATCTTGTTTTACCAATATACAACCTCCGCACAAAGCAATCGTTCGTTAGAATAATGGTTAAAAACCCCATAAAAAAAGGGAAATTTCGAACTAAATTTTTTTTCATATTAACCCAGAAAAAAAGAAAATAATAATAATAGTAAAGTAATAATAAGGATAATAATAATAATAACGGATATAAAAAAAAAAGAAAGAAAGAAAAAAGAAAAAGAAAAAGGAGAAGAAAAAAACTCTACACAAATTAAAGGCAATTTAAGGAAAATAGTTTAACAATTAGTAGTAATCTTAATGAGTTAGTTTTAAAGATACAAAGGAGGATAAGTCATCGAACCTGGGTGAGCCAGGGGTGCGCGAAAGAATTATAAATAAGCACTTCAGGCGATTAACTGTTACTAACTTGCTTCCTTTCTCACCCTCCTTCCCTTTCTTATCCTAATACGCCGAATCCCCTCGAAAGCGCATAACCGGCTTTTCAATATTATGGTTATCCGATGAAAAAAAAGTAATAATAATAATTTAAAAAAAACTGCAGACAAATATACATATGTATCAGGACAATTTTATCCTCTCTCCGTTGAACCTGATTAAAATTGTTGGAAGGATTCAAAGAACGCGATTATTTTTAACAGTTCGATCATCCACCAACGTTATAATTCCGTCGCCAATCCAAAAAATGGGCGCGAGAGAGAGAGAGAGAGAAAAAAACCACATTGAAAAAAAAAGAAAAAAATAATAAAACCCTCATGAACAAGGCGTCATTCCAATCCTGCATAATCCGTATACCATCCTATGTCTATTCCATCTATCTTATCACAAATAACTTTACTCCTGAGTAATAAAAAGGGAGAAAGAAGGGAATCACCCATTTGCACTCATTTTTTTTAAGAGTTTCGCAAAATGTGCACAAATTTGAAGTCACCGGGGACGATGACTAATTCTGAGTAGGGAAGTGTCACGTATGACGTAACTTTTATTTTTGCACAATTTATTTAGACCCTCCACCACTGCCTTGATTTAGTTAATATGCACATGAAAATTGTCTCACGACGACATTATTCCGTCAAAATATATAAATTTACAACGATTCGGGTCTCGTTTCCGGCCGTGTACATAGCGCGGATAATCCGGAGATGCCTCACGCAACGTGCATGCCGGAGACCCCGATCTCATACCCTCCGCTTCGGTGATAGTCCTACATTTTTTTCCAACACATTATTTTCCCTCAAGCGAAGCATTCGAATTTTCTATTTGACAAAACACGATAAAAAGAGCCAGAATTAAGAGCGATCGAGACGAAGCGGAAGCCAGATTTTCTGTAATAAATCATCGGACCATGCACAGGTCTCTCCGTACATAGCGCGCCTTATCAGAGGGCCGGCTTAAGTAAACAACTTGACAACCAGCCAAGAAACGATCACGACACTTGAGGCCTTCAGTGACAGACGTATGACATCAAAGAAACCGATAAAGAATTAATTTATATTATCGGAAAATGATAATGTAACCGGCAAGTGTTGTGGGAGTTTTAGGGTTATATAAACCACCGATTTTTCACGTTTGTTTCTATTCGACGACTATCGGTAGTCCAGGGTGAACCTCTGCTCGTAACTCGATCGCATCTAACTCGGAATTGATTGCGTCGTGTTACGATTTTAATTACATTATATTTCTTTAAAACCAGACAACCTATTTCGTCTGCGATTGCGTCTAGCTTCGGAATTGATTGCATCGTGAACGATAAGTTGCCTTTAGTCTTTAAAATTATAAATTTGATTGTATTGGAAACTCCCGCGAAGCATTACCGCGTTGATTCGTAAATCGAAATTGCATTTTACATTTCTCTTCAGTTTGCCGATCTGTATCGTCTGCAATTGCGTCTAGCTTTGGAATTGATTGCGTCGTGAACGGAAAGGTCGTAGTTTCTAAGTCTTTAAAAACTTTAATCTATAATCGAAATTGTCCGCGAAGATTGTTACCGCGGCGATTTATAAATTTAATTGTATTCTCAAAGAAATTGTATCTTTGTACGAAACTTGAAAACATCTAACGTTCCACCGTCACATTAATAAACAAGTGTCAATCAAAATCGAGTACCGACCATTAATCAACGACCAACCTCGCCAAACGAATATCCAGTGTCGACTCGAACCAGGTGTCAACCACCAACCAACAATCTACTTGGCAACGATCAAGGTATTTAAATTGAAACAATTATAACTCTGTGTACAATTCAATCGACTGACAGCGACTACAAAAGTTCCCTTTGGTAACATCCAACCTAAATAACCATTGCGATTGGAACTTAATATTATTCTCAGGCTCTTATCGTGGAGCTATTTAAATAACCAGTTCATAAAACAAGGTCTCCGGAGATCTTTCAGCGAACATTGCCACTCCTGATTATTTATCGTTACACGTGTCGCGATAAAATAGTCAATAAAGTAAAGCATTAGCCGCTTGACGCTTAGGCTCGATTTATCTTAACGTCTCCGGACGTTACACTTACTTGAAGACTCAGCGTTGAGGATAAAATGTCAAATGTGTGATTTTTTTCAGATTCTTCGGAGTTATTATACAAAAAAATTTTAACGGAATTTTTTTGGAAAAAAAAATAGCCGGAAAATTAAAAATCATCCTGGACCAAAAAAGAAGAAAAGAAAATTTAGATAATTTCATTTAATAAAAATTTTGATGAACGAACTTATTTATGAACGCCCTCAAACAATTCGAGCACTCTCAAACAATTTAAAAAAAATTAAAATTTCCGCCAAATACACAATTGTTTTGTAATTTTGGAAAAAATGTAATGGATAAAGGGATATAGCTCGTTTATTTGTACAATTTGAAACATTTTTTTATCCTACTGCCATGGAATGTCAGTACTCAGTATGTGAAGCTTTAGTTATGAAAAATCAAAATTGAGGCTAAAAAATTATGGATCATTTCAAATATAAAATTTATATGTTATATTTTGGTTACCACTTATTAAATTTCAATGTCGAAATCTAAAAATATTGATATCAACATCTTTTCACGCTAAAGATGTTTTCACCTAAATGTTTATTTAATGAGTACTCGTAGTGTAGGGGAGACCGGGGACAAAAGTAACAGGGTACAGTTGTAACATAGCGAATATCTCCCAAACTATAATAGGTACCACCATGTCCCGCAGGCACATCATAACACGTCTTACAGTTCCTCACATTTGGTTACTAGGCTAGGAGACATCCGCACTAAACAGACTTGACCAGAGAGGTGTATTGGTATTGTCAGGCCCAAAGTAAATGTTCAGAAAAGCGTGTAGTTGCCAGAGCTGCCGTGAGAGACCCTCAGTGAACGGTCAAGCTCTCGCTGGACTCTGCATTACCCGTGGCTCTCGCGACTCTATCCCGTCCAAACGGCGGCTCTCTCGCGGCGATCGATCACCGCCTCGTCACTTCGTTCTGGCAATCCCTTCGATTCACATCGATCATCGGCCATTTTTCATTTTCTCGGGTTCATTCGTTCCTTTTCATAAGCTCCTGGACGATTTACGACCGGCCAAGAGCGAAAACGGGTTGGCTTCACGCGATAGCTTCACGGGAAGTATTTACTTCGACTCGGTGCGGTTTATTTCGAGAATTTGCGCGTATTTATTTTTCACGGGACACGTGGCGTCGTCCGCGCCGTCCGCCATTTTGGCCTCTCTGCGATCGCGCATAGTCATCGCCGCGGCAAGACTCTTGAACATTTTTGGAACTTTACTTATATTATTATTTGAACTTAACCCTTTGTGAATAAACAACGATTATTGTGTGCACGCGAGTGAGTTTTTTTCGTCGCCCGCAACGAACTTCCGGCCACTTCGATCCCTTCGCTCTCCCACCGTTTTCGCCCAATTTCCCACCCAGAGAAATTCAGGTAATTTTCAAAACATGGTCCTTCGAGCCGGATAGGGAAATTGGTGAAAATTGCGGAAGTGCTTCGGTTTGCGTAAAAGAAAAGTGCGCAAGAGAAAAGTGCGCTCTTCGCTGTGTGCGCGTATCAGCCGATTCCTTTCGCGCGCTTCGCGGTTTCTCTGCGCTTTGGATTTTTCTTTTTCGTGACATACACCACGTGTTTCTCCGCGCATTGGGTCTCTTCGTCACTTCGATTTACACGTAATTCAAACCCTTTAGTGAACTTTCCGGACCCTTCGAGTGTGCGCGCATCACAGACATTCTCGGTTTTCGAGCGTGCATACGTGTCACGTGACTCTTCGCGTGGTTGTGATTCCCTTCGCGCGCTTGTGCTTCGTCGCCATCCTCGCGCTCTCTCACACGCGTTAGCAGGAGAGAGACAGTGACTTCGCGCGCTCGTGAATTCTTCACGGGTTTGGATTTTCTTCGCTTCAAGTGCGCGTTACACGAACATTCTCGTCGCCGAGTGTGTGCGCGTACTTCATGGTTTTTCTGGCTTTTTTCGAGTTCGTGTCACACGAACATTTTCGCAATGTCGTGTGTGTGCAGCTGGCATGTATTCTCGGTGGTTCAATGGGTGCTTCGCGAATTCGGTCAGTTTGGTGCGCATGTGCGCTCTATCGGGCCTTTGCGTCGGTTTATCATCTTCAACGCCTTGCGCGTTCTTGAGTTTTCGTTCTGGTTCGTGGCTTCGACATTGTCAACGCCTGGCGCCCTCGAGTGATTTCCGCTCACGTTTGGCGCATCAACATTCTTCATAGCGTCGCGCTCTCGTGCTTTTCGAGACTCTTTGAGTGCTTTCGCTTCGATATCTTCGCCGAGTTGCGCGTTCGTGGTTTTTCGTTTCCGTGCTATGCATCGAAATTTTTCGTTGCTTCGCACGCGGCCCTTCTTCAACGAGAAAAAAGGTAACCGATTTACGCCCGGTTATTCTTCAATCTTGCTGTCTCCTCGTGCTTCAATTCATCGGAGATATTAAAGATTAAATTCAGTGCAATTTTCGTTGATGACTTCAGTCACTTCAGTTTCTCGAGTCCTACGATTAACTCCGAATGAACGGAAATTTATCGTTCATTCACGGTCTTCTTTCTTGAGAAAGATGTTGAACGATTTACGACCGGTCAATATTCGATCTCGTAGTTATCTTCGGGATTAGCTTCAGTGAAATTCTTCGATACCATTCAGCAACCATCAATGCGACGCTTCGTCTGGCTCGCTGGATACACCGCTTCAACTTCTGACTTCGGCCACTTCCGATTTTTTCGATTCTACTGCAACTTCAAAGGGTGCTTCTACCAATCTGGATATTTGGCCTTTAGTTTTGCTGGCAACGAGCCAGGCAATTCTGATCACTTCTTCTGGCAGTTCACATCGAGTTCGCCTTTTAATCGATCCCAGTGCTCAACTTGCGTTCATTTCGGAACGTACGATTCAACTTCTTCGATTGGAAATAATGGCCGCTTCAATTAATGTCTTGGAATTGGGAGTCAGTCAGCTGGCCGCACGCGGGGAGCTACCACCGTCACCCGCTCTCCAATTTCCGATTCTACTTCAAGCTCGGTTCGTATTCGGCTTACTTCAATTCATAATGAGTTCGCTTCCTTGCTTTAGAAATTTCTGGAAACAGGAGACAATTCCGTCGGACTCAGCCTCTACATCTGAGCCCGAGGACCTTCTGGAGCGATATTCTTCCCTAAATCCTCCTGTGAATAACACTTTAAGGACACGCATTCGCGAGACGAAGATGGACGATCTACAGTTCGCCTTCCCTTCAACACTTCCCCATCGTCTCTCGGGGATCCCTTCACGGCAGCGTGGCGCTCCCTTCTTCAACTTCAAAAGCGGCTCTCGCTTAATTCAACTTATCGAGAGTTGTATCACGGTTTTCTTCAGGAGTACGAGACGTTGTCTCACATGGTGCGAGCTTCTACTGGGCCAGCTTCAACTCCCGTGCATTATTTGCCCCATCACGGTGTTGTTCGGGCTCACAGCACCACCACCAAGCTTCGAGTGGTCTTCAACGGGTCGTGCAAGATGAGCAGTGGTGTTTCGCTTAACGACCTCCTCTACACGGGGTCCAAACTTTAACAGGACACTTCCGACATACTTTTTTAGATCCGACGGCATCGCTTCATTTTCGTGACGGACATCACAAAGATGTACCGTCAAATTCACCTTCATTCGAATGATCGGAACCTTTAACGGATTGTTTGGGTTGATGAGCAGGAGCACATCATCCCATATTGCCTCACCACTGTCACTTACGGCCTCAGTTCTGCACAACTGTCCATTAGCGGTGCTTCCCTTGACCAAGGGCAGATACGTCGGATGATAGCTTCAGAGGTGCAGATGCAACGGCGGAACTTCAGGCATCTGCACTTCAACTTCAAGAAATTTGCAAACAAGATCGTATTCCGCTTCAAAAATGGTCATAAGATTCCACGGAACTTCTTCAAGACATTGGGAATCCCGAGTCACAATCCGGCGCGGTCGTGATCCAACCAGAGGACTCCAGCGTCAAACTTCTCGGTCTCGTTTGGAATTCGCAAAGCGACCACTTCAAGTTCATGCTTCAACCAACCTTCAGTCAATCGGTGACAAAACGGGCAATCCTCTCGGAAACGGCGCAATTATTTGACCCGTTGGGCTTCGTTTCACCAATCATCATCACGGCAAAGATGTTTCTTCAAGAGCTCTGGTTGGCAAAACTTCACTGGGATGACCCTCTTCCAGTTTCGCTTCAACAACGGTGGCTTCACTTCCGAGGGAACTAAGCGGATCTCTCGCTTATTTCTCTCCCTCGGTGGCTTTAACTAAAACCCTCGGCAACGGTTCAGCTTCACGATTTTTCGGACGCCTCGCAACTGGCTAAGTCAGCCGTGGTTTACCTTCGTTCAACTTCAGATGATGGCTCTTCAACCATCACGCTTGTCGCTTCAAAGACGAAGGTTGCACCTCTCAAGCGACTGACAATTTCGCGGCTTGAGCTCACCGCTGCGCTACTTCTTTCACGGCTGGTTTCGTACGTCCAGAAGATACTCGAACTTGGAGATGTTCCAGTGTTCCTTTCGACCGATTCGTCGGTAACATTAACTCGGATCACCTCGCATTCGGCTCGTTGGAAGGACTTTGTCCGAAATCGAGTCACTTCAATTCAAGAAATCTCTTTGCACGCGACATGGCGCTTCATTTCGGGCAAGGAAAATCCCGCTGACTGTGCGTCTCGCGGACTGACACCTCGGCAACTTTCTCGGCATCCCCTCTGGTGGAATGGACCAACTTGGCTCTCGCAGCCTTGCACCAGTTGGCCCACTTCGTCGTTCGAGATCGTCACCGACTGCGACCTCGAACAGCGTCCAGGTCTCACCTTCACTTCAACTTCAGGGGCTCTTCTACCGGTTTGGGACCTTCTGGGGCGATATTCTTCCCTAAATCGGCTACTTCGAATCAGGGCAATTTGCAAAGAAGCCTTTCGCCGCTTCAGGCGAGTTCCACATACTGCAATGACCAACCCGATATCACCAGGAGACCTGGAAGACGCAAAATTTTTCTGGATACGCCTCATCCTACAGTCGTACTTCACTGCTGAGCAACGGATAATTTCAAGCGGAGCGACACTTCAACGGAGCAATGCAATGGCCGCCCTCACACCTTCCATCGACCAACTCGGAGTCCTTCGTGTGGGCGGACGCCTCAAGCATTTGATCCTTTACTCCAAGGGAAAACATCCACCTGTTTTACCTCGGAATTCGGGGCTAACAACACTGATAATTTCAGATGCCCATCTCCGGACTCTTCACGGCGGCACACAAGCAACACTGGCCTATCTCCGCAAATCGTACTGGGTTTTGGGTGGTCGAGCGCCAGTACGATCATACATTCTTCGCTGCACCACTTGCGCACGGTTTCGAGGCCTCAGAGCTCAGCAGTTGATGGGGCAACTTCCCTCGCCACGAGTCACACCTTCACGTGCCTTCCTTCATTCTGGCTTGGATTATGCCGGACCCTTAACGGTTAAGACTTGGCGAGGAAGAGCAGCAAAAACATACAAGGGTTATCTCTCAGTTTTTGTCTGTTTCTCTACTTCAGCGGTGCACCTCGAGTTGGTAACGGACTACACTTCAGAAGCCTTCATCGCAGCATATCGGCGGTTCTCTGGTCGACGGGGCATCAGTCACACGCTGTATAGTGACTGTGGAACGAACTTCAGCGGTGCAGATGCCACTCTTCAGGCTCTCTTCAAAGCTGGTTCATTGAAAATGAATCAGACTATCTCCGGATTGACCAGCCTTGGTACTAAGTGGTCCTTCAATCCCCCGGCAGCCCCTCACATGGGTGGAAAATGGGAGGCTGCCGTGAAATCGGCGAAATATCATCTTCGGGGGGTCGTCGGTGAGACTGCACTTACGTATGAAGAATTCGACTCTCCTTACGCAAGTCGAGGCAGTTCTCAATTCAAGGCCGCTTTGTGCTCTCTCGGATGACCCGGAGAATTTGTCATCCTCAACTCCGGGTCACTTCATCGTCGGTGAGGCACTTACCACAGTTCCTGAGCCATCTCTGAGCTCAACGGCGGAATCTCGGTTGTCTCGGTGGCAACTTCTTCAAGCACGGCTTCAGCACTTCTGGCAGAGATGGTCAAGAGAGTACCTTCATCAAAGTCTCTCTACTTCAGAATGGCATCATCCTTCTAATGAGATACGAGTGTGGTCACTCGTTCTCATAACAGATGAAAGACTTCCTCCGACGCGGTGGCCACTCGCGCGGATCCTCGAACTTCACCATAGTGAAAACGGCCTCACTCGAGTCGTCAACGGAGTTTGCCGAAGGCGGGGAGTGTGTTCAGAAAAACGTGTAGTTGCCAGAGCTCCCGCGAGAGACCCTCAGTGAACGGTCAAGCTCTCGCTGGACTCTGCATTACCCGTGGCTCTCGCGACTCTATCCCGTCCAAACGGCGGCTCTCGCGGCGATCGATCACCGCCTCGTCACTTCGTTCTGGCAATCCTTCCGATGCACATCGATCATCGGCCATTTTTCATTTTCTCGGGTTCATTAGTTCCTTTTCACAAGCTCTTGGATGATTTACGACCGGCCAAGAGCGAAAACGGGTTGGCTTCACGCGATAGCTTCACGGGAAGTATTTACTTCGACTCGGAGCGGTTGATTTCGAGAATTTGCGCGAATTTAATTTTCACGGGACACGTGGCGTCGTCCGCGCCGTCCGCCATTTGACCTCTCTTCGATCGTGCATAGTCATCGCCGCGGCGAGACTCTTGAACATTTTTGGAACTTTACTTATATTATTATTTGAACTTAACACTTTGTGAATAAACAACGATTATTGTGTGCACGCGAGTAAGTTTTTTTCGTCGCCCACAACGAACTTCCGGCCACTTCGATCCCTTCGCTCTCCCTCCTTTTTCGCCCAGATTCCCACCCAGAGAAATTCAGGCAATTTTCAAGACAGTAAACTTTTGCGGCTTTCAATAAAAACGTGAATATCTCGATGACTGTGCTACATAGAGTAATTATTTTTTTTCATAAGCTTTCTTGAACATTTTTGTGTCAACTTTTGCGGTTTGTAAAGCCTCCAGCTTATAAAAATTAATCAAATTCTAACTTTGAAGTAGAAAAAATCATCTGGGGACAATTGTAACAATTTTGCCGGGGACGATTGTAACAGTTTGTTGGCTGTCAGTTGTCATGATAATTTCACAGCTAAACATTGAATCTAACGTCAAACGGAGCTTTTTTCAAGTTTCTGTGTGCAAAAATGCTTCCGCAACGCGTAAGAATCACGCAATAAGCCTGTGCCGACATGTCAACGTACGAAGAAGCATATGAAAAGATCAAAAATGGAAAATCTATACAGGCAACCACGGCACGTATCTTTGGGTTATATGTCATGTTTCTTTGACAAGTGTAATGTGTCTGAGACTTTATTCAATAATTTCATGATTTTTATCAATTCGATATGACTATTTCCATGTGTTAAGATTTTATCATTGTGACGGTAATATATATCCCTGCGATAATGTTTGATGTTGTAATAATATTATATAATCTTGGTCACAATGAAAGACATAATTTTTTGTTAAAATCTTATGTTACAACTAGCCCCATCGACCGTTACAACTGCCCCGGGGTAGGGGATGGTTGTAACAATTTCTTACACTTTTTATAAGGGCCTATACTTTTTTTTCAATTCTAGTTACAGACTTTATCATAGAACCATTTTGTAGACCATTAAATACTCTAGACTGGGGTATACGTGTGATTTACGTAAGCATTATACTTAGGGCCCAGGAAAAGCCAAAATACAGATTGTTACAACTGTCCCCGGTCTCCCCTGCTCATTGGTTTCTTTTCAGTTCTTTTACTGCATGTGTAGATATACTAGGTGTATGTGCTATAGAAATCTAGTATAAACAAAAAACGATTTTTTGGCGAATCTACCACCTTAATTTGTGTTTTTGAATTGAACTGAAATTTTGTGTCAAGACCAGTATGGTTAGTAATAATTTTATTCTCATTCGGAAATTTTGCTGACTTGAGAAAGTCGATAAGATGGTAGGGATAGCGTATTATATCCATATATACACGGAAAATTGATAATTGGAATAAAAAATGGCCGGCTAAGCAAATTTTCAAGTTGGAGTCTGGCTAACGGTGGGAAACAAAAGGAAGACGGCTGGTATAGCAACCAAGCATAACACAAGGTATATTTCCGAATATGGACTGGCGACCAATGTTACTACCTGGAATGAGCAAGTGAGGAAAAAGATCTTAAAGAAAATTTTAAAATAATTCATATGTTACAATACCTCAAGACGGCAGGCACAAAATTGAATAAAATAGGGTACAATTGAGAGAATAACGTGATATGACATGGGAAAATTGTCGTTTGATTTTTCGGTCAATAATGCGTTTTTCTATATAATCAAATTGAAATTAGTTAATTGCGACTTCTGGCATATAGGTATAGGTAAGAATGTGGTAGACTTTAAGTCAGGTTTTGGCTATAGCATTTTCCTTTATATTTCAAAATGTTTGGTGACAAGACACTATAATTTTCGCTTCACTTAATTTGAACCGATATTTTTTATTCTTACCTTAAGAGTGCATGAATGTGACAGTCTCCATTTTATAGGAGTATTGGTGACGACAACTTGGATTGGTTCACGGAACATTTTTTGGGTGTTACTGAGTCGCAAACGCAGATCATTGCTTTTACTTTCCATACTCGCGTGCATCTGTTGACAAATTTTTACATGAATTCCGATATTAGTTCTAAACAAGTACGCTTCGTGTACTCGTTACGAGGCTTCACCCCCCCAGCCCCCCCGCGGCGCTCCGCGTGCCGTTGTCGGTGCGCTTCGCACTCCGTATTCTTAATCATTGTCTTGATTTATTCAATATGGGAAAACAATATTGTGTTCATATTACTGTACATGGTTTTTGATAATATTGAATCACATGTTTCTTCGTTCATGAGGGCAACTGTTCATATAATTGGTGGTTGAATTTCAAGGATATTAGTAGGCACTCAGAACTTGAGAATATAAGGATCATAAGTGTTGTTTTTGTGATATATTTTGAATGTTGGTTAACATGTCAGTAATAGTAGTGAGCCGGTTCTGTCCTAAGATCCCAAGCCCGACTTTTACCAACCTTTTTCAGCCGAGACTCGAGCCACTTAGCCGAGACTCGAACCACTTGGCCGAGACACAAACCGCGTCGTAAGTCATAGGTGGCTAGCAGGTAGTGGGTGGCTCGCGGGCAATGGGTAGTGGGTGGTTTGCTCACGGGTAGTGGTCAGCAGATGGAAAGGATCTTGGAGTTTTTTGAAGGAAGCATTAGATGACGCCGTCGTCGATGCCGTTGACCTGCACTTTCTCACTCTCACTCTCACTCTCACTCTCACTCTAACTCTAACTCTCACTCCAACTCTGACTCCCACTCCCACTCCCACTCCCGCTCCCGCTCCCGCTCCCTCTCCCGCCCTCACCCTCGCCCTCGCCCTCGCCCTCGGTCTCGCTCTCGCTCTCACACTCACACTCACACTCACACTCACCCTCACCCTCACTCTCACTCTCACCCTCACCCTCACCCTCACCCTCACCGTCACCCTCACTCTCACTCTCACTCTCACCCTCACCCTCACCCTCACCCTCACTCTCAGTCTCAACCTCACCCTCACCGTCGCCCTCGCCCTCGCCCTCGCTCTCGCTCTCGCACTCACCCTCGCACTCACCCTCACCCTCACCCTCACTCTCACTCTCACTCTCACTCTCACCCTCAGCCCTCGCCCTCGCCCTCGCTCTCGCTCTCGCGCTCGCTCTCGCTCTCTCGATCTCGCTCTCTCGCTCTCTCTCTCTCGCTCTCTCTCTCTCGCTCTCTCTCTCTCGCTCTCTCTCTCTCTCGCTCTCTCTCTCTCGCTCTCTCTCTCTCGCTCTCTCTCTCTCGCTCTCTCTCTCTCTCTCTCTCGCTCTCTCTCTCTCTCGCTCTCTCTCTCTCGCTCTCTCTCTCTCGCTCTCTTTCTCTCGCTCTCTCTCTCTCGCTCTCTCTCTCTCTCTCTCTCGCTCTCTCTCTCTCG